>JARHVA010000017.1:6240000-6607500 GCA_037957365.1 Torreya grandis | reverse complement strand
ATACAAGATTATGATTTATGAATGACATATAGATATGTGTGTGTAGGGTTGGGTAAAAGGTTGAATTAGCTCACAAACAACACTGCTCTAACAAAACACACCAAATCAAATAAACCACAAACCTATCACTAATAAACTTATTTGGGAGTGTAACTCAATGACTACACCATCAAACAACTTCGTGGGTGAGTTTGTATGCTGGTGACTTGTTATGAACCCTATCAAACCTTCTAAACCTCATTTGTATATAAAAGTCACTTGGGAGTTGATACTGACTCTAATAACAAGTCACCTATTATCACTGATAGTCCTATTCTAGGTTTGACAAGATTTTCTAGGGGCATCCCTAATATATGCTAGGTACATGGGGCCTAACTCCTATATGGTGTAGTTTGATGCTTAGGTCAGAGAGTTAACTCTTTCCCTTCATAGAATACCTATATAAGGTCAAAATTTTGGTATAACGATAACTTTCCCTCTTATTTAGATTTCATCAGAACACAAAATATGGATTTATGTGTGGTGGTGATATCCATAATCACAATCCCCCTAAGACTATGGAAAGTGCATGGGTATAAATTTCACATCACATTGACCCCTAAAAAAATAAGAATATTTATTAGTGGTTTTTGATCCTCCAAGACTCACCACTAAGATGTAGGGAGAAGAACATACACCACTATATCCCTTGGGTACAGACAAGCAGATATTTTATTTATTAATTGATTAATTTAGATGTGATGTATACAAAGATATATATAAAATGATTTTTAAAATACTAAAATATTTAACATGCATCATAAAAAGCAAGTGATTAGTAGTTTTGATTTGGCAAGCTTGAGGGGCAACCTACAAGACATGACGTTAGATAAAAATATGACCTACAAGACAAGATCCAAGCAAAAGGTTAGATCAATAAGCCTCAAAAAGACATTAAAAAAAAATCATGGGTTTCACACTGTAAATTTTTTGAATGAGGGGTCACAACCTAAGGGTATAGGCACTACATCCCCCAATGGGGTCAAGGGGAAATAATGAATGTAAATGATCATAAAAAATGCACTCAAAATAGATAATTTTAAGGTTAAAATGAATGAAAAATGATTACTATAGTAAGTAAAATTGAAGATTCGTAGTTAGTTTTATAAAAAAAATCACTTATAAAGAGTTAAAATTGTAGATGACTTATCAAAATTATGGATTAGGACAAATGATTTTGTAAACTATAAGTAAACTATTATAGCTACTGGATGGTTAATTAGTTTAACATCGCTTATAGAATCTACAAAATTGTAGATAGCATGTCAAAACCACAAATACAAAGAAATGATTTTACCAAGATGGTTAGGTAGAAAGCTAGTGATTAGGGCAAAATCATGACTATTAGAGTCAAAATCACAACTTGAAATCAAATCTGTGACTGACATAAGAGATTTTGTAGATTCAACAAAAATAGAGATATTTAGAGATTTATCAAAGACTAAAGGATTTATAGAATTATTTTATTAGATTGTGATTATTTATAGTGATTTAAATAAGTTTAAAGGACCAAGGCATAACTAGATTGAGTTTGATTCAAGATCACAAGTGAATGGTTGTGGTATTGCTTTAGAGTAGATTTTTGGCTTAGTCTTGCAAAACAAAAGTTAGAAATGAAGAGAAGATATTTACACACAATTAATGATATTTATAGTTGAAAAGTAAGGAGATTTTATATTAAAAATCTTAAATTTTTTACTATTATTCAGAATCATGACTGAATATGTCAAAATCATAAATAGATATCAAAATCATAACTGCATGTTCAAAATTGCAACTAGATATTCAAAATCGCAACTATGTATTCAAAATCACAATTGAAACTTCAATATCACATCTAGTAATAAGTGATTTGACCAAAAAAATGAAACAACTAAGTTAACCTAACAACTAATGGTTAAGGTGGGGGTTTGAGGTAAAATCATGACTGTCGAGGGCAAAATTGCTTGTGTAAAATTGTCTTTTATAGAACAAAATCACTTTTCGCCTAGAGGACGAGATTTTTGAAATTTTGAGCCCTAAATTTGTCCAAAAAATATCCTAAAATATTCAAAATCACACTTCACACATAATATTAACACAAAGGAAGGCTCCCATTATGGTCGCCAAATGTGAGATGATAAATTTGAGCAATAGGATTATGATATGCAAATTATATCAAAAATACCCAAATTACTAATCTACAAGTAAAATATAGAAGCAATTAAGATATTAATGAAAAGGCAAATAAAAAATTCATAATAACATTACATCCTTAAAGCTAAGTTCTCTAAATCAAGATCAAAACAAAAAAAAAGACTCAGTGATATGGATAATGGATTACTTACAAGTAGACTTAGATTTTCAACATGATTTCTTATGGAGTTTTCTCATTATTTGGAATGGAGGGAGTCATGGATTTAAATAGGCCATGGAGGGAGTTTATTATGAAACTTGAAATTCCATGGAATTATCTATAGAGAGAACTCTCTAGAGAGTTGGAGGGAAATCTAAAATTCCTTAGAATCCTCTAGAGGGAACTATGTAGAGAAGATTCTATTAGGGAATCTAATGATGATTAGAGGAATATTAGAAGAAGGATTAGGTGAAGAGTAGGGAGTAGGCTTGGAGGAAAGCCTAGGGATAGGTGTGATTTTATGAATTTAAAATTCACAAGTGGGTATAAGAGGGATTTAGGTGATAAATATGATGTTAATAAGAAATAAACAAAGAATTAATATTGGATGGGAAATATGAAGGTTAGTATAAGATTAAAAATATATCTAAAGGGAAGTAGATTATTGACTAGGGGGAATAGGCAATGTTAGACAAAATAATGATGTAAAAGTTTAAATAGTGAATCATTAGGTAGAATTAAAGACACAATTAGCAATCCAGAATAGGCAAGAAAATTTAAATGCATACAACGGTACCCATGGATGATAAATAAGATGGAAATGAAGATAATGGAGCTAAACCAATCATAGATCAACATGTTGAACCTCCATGTACATCCACTTTGTAACATACACATCAATCAAGCAACTCCAACAACAGTTAAGATCCAACTCTCACTTCTCTAATGCCTAGAAACACAAGGAGCTTGAGAGATATTTATGATAATGCAAGTTATGATGATCTTAATACTAATATGAATTTTGATTTATTTTCTCATGATGATTCCACATGTTTTGAAGTAGTGAAATAAGGGAAATGGTGTAAGGCCATGGATGTGGAAATAGATGCAATTGTAAGACAAAACATAGGAATTAGCTAACTTACCCAAGGATAAATAAGTAATTAGAGTTAAATGGGTCTACAAGACTGAGAGCACTGCAAAAGGGAAAATTGATAGGAATAAAACAAGGTTGGTTTTTAAGGGATATAAATAGCATCTTGAAAGAGATTATGATGATAAATATGCTCCTTTTTCAAGCATCGAAATCATGTAGGTTGTCTTAGCAATAGTTGCCTAGTAAAAGTGGAAGGTATATAAAATGGATTTGAAATATGCCTTCCTAAATGGAGTTCTCAAACAAGATGTATATGTTGATCAAACCCCTAGATATGAAGTCCAAGAATAAGAAAACAAGGTGTATAGGCTTAAGTAAGCACTCTATGGGCTTAAGAAAGCACCAAGGACTTGGTACAGTAGAATTGATTCATACTTTATTATGAGTGGCTTCAGAAAAAGTAGTAGCAAGACCATGCTTTACATCAAGGCAAGCCAGGATAAGATTTTAATTATTGTGTTATATATAGGTGATCAAAATTTTACAAGAAATGACAATTCTTTCATTGTTGAGTTCAAAAATATAATGAAAATAGAATTTAAAATTACAGACTTGGATCTATTAAGGTACTTCCTTGGTATATAATTACAATAGATGGATCATAGCATATTCATCTCTCAGTCGTAATATGCTTCACAAATCTTGAAGAATTTCAGAATGTTGAACAATAATCCTATGCCAACACCAAAAACCATAGGTCTAAAATTAAGTAAGAAATATTGTAGCAATGAGGTGAATCTAACCTTATACAAGATAATAGTTGAAAGTCAAATATACTTGACAACATCTAGGCCTGATATAATGTATGCAGTAAGCCTAATTTATAGATTCATGGAGAGACCTAAGGATACACATTGGTAAGAAGGTAAGAGAATTTTGAGATATGTCAATAGAACCAAGAAATATGGCATCATTTATACGACATCAAGTCATTTTGATTTAGTTGGCTATATAGATAGCAATTAGGCAGGTAGTATAGATGACAAGAAAAACATATCAAGGTATGTGTTTGACATAGGTTTAAGATCCATTTCATGGGCATCCAAGAAAGAACCCATTGTTACTCTTTTCACAACAAAAATTGAGTATATTGCAACAAATGCAACAACATGTCAGGGTATTTGGTTAAGGAGAATTCTATCTTATTTAAATAAGGAACAAGGAGATGGTAAAACAATATATTGTGATAACATATATTCAGGGAGTGTAGATGATAGTAAAAACACATCAGGGTGTGTGTTTGACATGGGTTTAGGATCCATTTTATGGGCATCCAAGAAATAACCCATTGTTGCTCTTTCCACAATAGAAGAGAATTTTGAGATATGTCAATGGAACCAAGAAATATGGCATCATCTATATTGCATCAAGTCATTTTGATTTATTTACCTATACATTTAGCAATTGGGTAGGTACTGTAGATGATAGAAAAACACATAAGGATATGTGTTTGACATGGGTCTAAGATACATTTCTTGGGCATATGAGAAACAACTCATTATTGTTTTTTTCACAATAGAAGCTGAGTATATTACAACAAATGCAACATGTCAAGATATTTGGCTAAGGATAATTCTAGCTGATGTAAATAAGGAACAAGGAGATGGTACACTAATATATTCTGATGACATATATTCAATATCCTTGACAAAGAATCCAATGTTCTATGGACAAAGCAAACATATTCAGATTTGCTATCATTTCATAAGAGAATTGGTTGAAGATAGTAAAATCAGTTAACATTTTACAAATCTGAAGACCATGTAGCTAATATTTTTATGAAGGCACTAGTTAAGGAAAACTTTGAACACCTAAGACAAAGTTGAAAATTATGGATGTTGTGATAGCTAGTGGAAGAAATTAAGAAGTGTTGAAATTGTAATTTTTTTCTCCACCCGTAATGCTTAATTTAATAATTGTTGTAGGACAACATTTAGTATCAGTTGTTAGGCATAGTTAATGGGATATTATTTTTAATTATTTGCTAGAGTTGATGGGTTACTAATAATAGTTAATAGTAAATAAGACTTCTTTATAATAAAACACTTGTAAATTGTTTTCTATCAAAACAATTAAAAATAAATACAAGAATTTCTAATTTTTTAATGAATATTATAGCATTCCATTTGTGTTGTGTTTATATTTTGCTTCCAATGCAAGAGTTGCATAATAATACTTGGTTAATGCAGTTCCTTCAAGGAACACTCATATTGGTCCTTACATACAGAATGACACTTTTTCTTTTCTAATATTAGGAGTCTAGTGGACCTTAGCAGTCTTGGAGAACATTGACATGAGCACTTTTCCACATGTAATAAGAAGGAAACACACAACAAAGAAAAATAAAAACATACACATATATCTTTGCTCAGATTGGTCTAACAACAAAGAAAAATAAAAACATACACATATTTCTTTGCTCAGATTGGTCTAAAATAAATTTCTTTGCTTGGGAAGTTTTACATGGGAGCTATCTAACCTATGATAACCTTATGAACAGAAAAAGAAAATTATGAGAATAACTACAGGTAATGCTTCCAGAAACTCCCTCAAAGTGGTTTGTTGTTTTTTTGTTTTTTTAAAAATAACATAATGAGAATGCGAATGATAATTACATTATTGAAGAACTTTGTCCTCGGAGCAAATGCTCACAGAAACTACTGAATTGTATATTGTTCTGTTGGCTGAAGTGTAGATTGTTCTTCCAACAGATACAGACTATAAGTACAATATCAGTAGACTATATATAAGTGTTGTTGATCATTTTGTTCATCTGATACTTTTACTATTTTTTATTTGTTTATTCCTTTAACTTGTGCAGAATTGCAGTGAAGTAATCAATTGTGACAATGCTAGTGCAAGCAGTAGCTAAAAACATTAAGATGAGGCTTATTCACCAGCACAAATCTGGCTAAAGGAGGTCTGGTATCATGCAAAAAGAATTGAATCATTGCGGCTGTTGTTTGATGGAAATCAGAAGCAACTGAAGGAAAGACAAACATAGGAAGGCTTTGCAATTAGGACATAGTTTTTGTTATACTTGTAGTGCACTGCATGAATAAAATAGAAAGATAACAAAACACAGATTATCACTACAAAGTTTTAGGAGAAACATATCCTGTACAAGACAAATTTTCCACAGTGCTGGGGAAATTATTTATATAGCTCCTTGATATATATTTATGAGTGGAGGACAACATTCTTGTTAAACTTGAAAAACATACAAAAATATGTAAATTTTCAAAGATATTAATGGAAAACCAATATTTCCACTTTGTCTCAATTTAAAACATTTACTCACTAAAGACTACTGTGACATCTGCGTGAAACGCCAGAAATGAGTTCCCATCAAGAAAACACCAGTCACAATATGCTGTTCACTCTGGACATCCAGGGTGTACGAAATGCTGAAGTATAGGGACCAAAAACACACTCGATTTGTAGAAATGTGAGTCTCTATGATTATGCAGCATGTAATTCTAAAACAAGTAATCTGCAAAAAATAATCTAAAAAAACTTGCAAACTATTTCCTCCAAAAGGCCTGAACCCTTATAGGAACAGTCTCCAGTTTTATGGATTTCATGTTCCAGGCTGGAACCCAATAGATGTTGAGGGCTGCTGCCAACAGCTGATGATGAAGCCCTTGAGATGGGAAGAAGACCTGAATCCAGATGACTGTTGGAGGTTGATGGATTTGATGGAGGTGCTTTAGCCAGTTGCTGAAGGTGTCGTGGAATGTTGACTGAGGGCTGATCTTGGCTATCAAGATTTGGAAAGGGAAGGCCAGATGAAGATGTAACAGTGTTGGGATCAGCTTGGCCAAAACTCGGAGCAGGTATGGTAATTAGGACGGACTTATCAGTGGGTACAAGGCTGTTATCCTTAGGGATTTGAGGATTGAGATCTGGATAGCTGCAGCGAGAGAGGTTACTAGGCACCCTTTTTCCTCTACTTCCTCTTGGACGCCCCCTCACTCTACCTCTCGCAACTCCATGTGGCCCAACTGTCTGCCCTACTGACGGGAGTTGAGCTCCAATAGTAGCACTATTGGATTCTTCAGGCTGGTTGGATGAGTTGTCCATTGAGTTCTTAACTTCCTTGCCTTAACAGATTTGGGTGTCTACCAAACGCTGTGCAAATTAAATCAAAGGCCTGCAAATGAAAACAATCTGAAATCTTAACTAATTAGAACTGCAGAATGAATGATAAAAATTGAATGTGAAAATGTAAATAAAATTGGTTGCATAAATTTCTGTCAATGCAAACAAGCTGAAATCATTCCTTATCAGAATTGCGAATTTGCAACCATAGTGTATGTGAAAATGCAACTTAAGTACAATTACCTATCTGGTGTTGAAATATTTAAAATATTTGTAAAAGCCAATTTATTTGAAAGATACCACAGGAATCTAACCGGAAAGACCTTTGTATGATAAGCCGTGAGAATAATTAAATATTCACCCAATTTTAATTAATACAGTTTTCTACCATATATAATGACCAGATAATTTTTTCAAAGGTGTATGAAAAATTATTTATTAAGATTGTTTTCTTACTTTTTAAAATAAAGAAAACAAGCAAATAGTTTTTAAGAAAACTCTACAATTTAATTTAATTTACATTTTGGGTCATAGGTAATCTATCGTTATATATAATCTTAATAATGTTTATTTGTAATAAAAATTATTTTCTTATTTACTAATAATTTTGAATACAGTAAAATAAATTTGTTAAAAATATTGGTTTAATTTTTTTAGAGGGTAAAAAATTTGTCATTCATAATATTACAGTTTTAGATTTTTATGAAAATGTTATAGATTATGGCAAAACAAAAATTAAAAATTACTTATGATATTTTTGAAGTGTCTCTGAATAATTTAAATAAAATAATTTTCAAGATTTTTATTTATTGTATTTATAATAATATGTACATAGCTTTTAGGGTTTTTTATCTATAATATTTCTGAATGCACTGGGTAAAATAACTCTTAAGACATTTTATCTATTGTATTTACTATAACATACATATAACTTTCAAGATTTTTACCTGTCAAGATTAGAATATCATCAAGACCTTGTTGTACATAGCTTTCAAAACCATTCATTCGTTGTGCTCAATATAGTATTTGCATAGATGTCTCTCTTCTTACTTGCAGTGAATGATTTATAGATCTGGTGTCTATTTTTTTATTTTAGTTGTCTGAGTTATATAGATATTAGGTCTCTACATTTAAAGAGTTGATTCAAACAATTTAAATATACATACACCTAAATTAGGGTCAACTCTTTAAATATACATACACCTAAATTAGGGTTTCCTTTGACTAAGATGACATGATTAGAGGGCTTTATTTCATCAAAATCATTGATGAGTATTTAAGTACAATGAATTTGGATTTTCATTTTTTAATTTTCTATCCATAACACCTCGAGATGTGAGATCTTTAGACCCACGCCTTTTTTTGGATTGTGGCATAATAAGACAATAACCATATTTTTGGGGGGGTTCATGTATTTAAAATTTTATCACTCATTAATGCTTCTTTTTGATTTACCTTATTTTATATATATATATATATATATATATATATATATATATATATATATGAAAATAATAAATTCATGATAAAAATATTTAATATATTTTATTTATATATTTATTTTTTTGAGGTGTTTGTAATAGCTTGCACTTTTCAATATACATAGACTTATCTATATAAAGAAATTATTGTTTGTAACTCATATCAATCATATGATGGACTACAAAATAAATAAATATATATGAAAATAATAAAATCATGATAAAAATATTTAATATATTTTATTTATATATTTTATTTTTTTACAATATTCATAATAGCTTTCACTTTTCAATATAGGTAGACTTATTTATACAAAGAAATCATTACTTGTAATTCATGTCAGTCATGCCTATGATACGGTATAAAAAGTGGCTTAGAATGTCTATTAATTTTTTTTACAATATTTTTAATAGCTTCCACTTTTCAATGTACTTAGACTTATCTATACAAAAAAATCATTGCTTGTAATTCATGTCAATCATGCCTATGATAGGCTATAAAAAGTGGCTTAGAATATCTATTAATTATTTTGTACATAAAAATATTTATAGTTAATATTGTGGCATTAATTATTATTATTTTATAATTTATTTATTTTATTTATTTATGTTAATATAGGGCCATGGTAGTAAAGTTCCCTTAGTGCATTTTATATCTTTCATATGTAGCACTCTCATATTATTAGAAAGTAATTTTTTGTACATATATATTCTTAGAAGTAATATTGTGCCAATATCTATTATTATTTTATATATAATTTATTACAGTTATTTATGTTTTTAATTTTATTAAAATTAAATAATATGAACTCATGTTAGTACAAATCCTTTGTATATTTCCTATTCCTCTTACTAAGCACTCTCATGTATTTTAGAAAGATTAATTAATTATATGTACATATAGATACTTAAAAATAATATTGTAACATTAATTATTATTATTTTATAATTAATTTAGTATACTTATTAATGTTAATTAGTCTTATTAAAAGTAAACAACATGGGCCCATGTTAGTAAAATCCCTTTGTGCATTTCTTATCTTTCTTACTAAGGACAAACATCATCAAACAACACCAAAAATGAGAAATAGGACACAATGTTGGACAAAATATGCTGCACAAAAAACTCACATTACATCAATAAGAGAACAAAGGAGGACTTAATAAAAAGATGTAGCACCTGAGGGAAGATGCAAGGGATTATCTTTGGCTGACATAGTAGTCCAAGGAAAATGCACTGTAATAGGAGGATCTAGCACCACCCAGCCATTTAGGGGGTCCATTATCATATCAATTACCGAATCATCAACAAGCTACATCTAAGTAGCCATGCTAATAGAAGAACCCATATGATAGGGAGTAATATCAAATTTACCATGTGGTGATGGTGACCTCCACCCCCCCAGTTGAAGTTAAGGGGAGAAGAGGCCATGACTATGTGATCAACTTTTGTGCTTCCTAGGAAGCAATGGTGGCAACCCCTAAGGCAACCCATCAAGTGGCATGTGGATCAAAATGCATGGGATAGTCCCCCACTAATATATCAACACTTTTAGATAGCATACCTCCATATAAACCTTATCTATTTGAGATTAAATCTATAAGCAAGTTGAAAATATAACATAAACCTTGTCAATTATGGAAAAAGTATAATAACACTCATCATTATTGAATATAGAATTATTTATAGCCTTCCATAATTAGAAAAGTGTATCTACTTTGAAAAAATTCCACAAAAAACCAATAGTAGAAGGCCAATTGGTTGAATACCTAAACAAAGCAAGATGCCAAGAGAAAGGCTTAGTGTGACAAGGTTGAAATAGGCTATTAATCCATTTCCATATAGATTAGTCTTTAAGGAAAAATAAGAAAAGATGTTTGAAAGACTCTAGGCACTTGCAGGCAAGGAACTTAGATTGAGAAATTTCCATTTGGGAGAGCCAATCTCAAAGCGGGAGGCCTTGGTAAATCAAGCACCAAAGGAAGTGGGCAAGCTTATGCTCCAAAAAAGCCTTATAGATATGGTCAAGTCAGGCAATCTAGGTTCTGGGGGAGGAATCAAGAGCCCATCGCCTATTGAGATAACATGAAGTAGGAGAAAAGGGAATCATCACTTGATAAAGAAGACATGGAGAGTAGTTTTTGAAATGTGTGTCTCAATTCCACCTCTAATTCTTCCACCACAAGTAGGGTTGTTGCAAGCCCAGCTTGTGCAAAATTACATTTGGAAGAAACTCTTGAATGTGAAGAATATAAGGTAAGTATGAATTATTCAAGTAATACTTGTATTTAAAATTTTCCCAAGGGATCCAATCCCTGGTAGAAACCAAATCTATAATAGTATGAGTTATTTTTCTTAAGATCATGAGAACTTTTATTCCAGGCAATTCGGTAGACATAATATTAGTATTGGTCATGATATGAGACTTTTGAAATGTGTGTCTCAATTCCACCTCTAATTCTTCCACCACAAGCAGGGTTGTTGCAAGCCCAACTTGTGCAACATTACATTTGGAAGAAACTCTTGAATGTGAAGAATATAAGGTAAGTATGAATTATTCAAGTAATACTTGTATTTAAAATTTTCCCAAGGGATCCAATCCCTGGTAGAAACCAAATCTATAATAGTATGAGTTATTTTTCTTAAGATCATGAGAACTTTTATTCCAGGCAATTCGGTAGACATAATATTAGTATTGGTCATGATATGAGACCCCCATATATTATTATCATTGAGAGATAACCCAGTGTGAAAATTATCTACAATCCATTTAAAGTTAGGTTGTCAACTTCAAAGGCTTCCAAATAATTTTGACCACAAAAGAACCTTCAATTTTGACAGGGGCCATTGTGATGAGAAGTGTGTGAAACTCAATATTTTCCAACTAGATTTACCAAAGGGGGAACTAGAATATATACAATGCCTTGACAAAATTTTCCAAGATTCATTACCTTTAATGGCTATGACAACCCATTTAACACATAAAGCTTTAATTTTCTTATGAATATGAATAATTACCTTACCTGCTTTATCTCGAGGGAGGAAAAAAATGTCCCAAGCAATTCGATGAAATCCCACCATTTATTTGGAATTAGACCAAAGGAAGTCCTTGAGAATTTTAGACAACTTATCATAGGATGCCTTAGAAGGCTACCAATGAGATGAGTGATAGACATGGGTAGCCTCAAGGATTTTGGTGTAAACCTAGAATTTCCTTACTAAGGAGAGTGGCTTGGTAACCCAATATTCCACCTTATTCTCCACATAATTGATGACATAGTGCCAAAACTTCTAAGGATATCAATCAAAGGAAAATGGAATGCCAATAAATTTGATTTTTTCTCATTGATCAATCCATTTCCATTCAAATTGAATGAGCCACTCACGAATGGGCATCATGATTTGCCTAAAACATTGTCTTACTCCATTACAAACTAGATTTAGAGGATAAACATAAGGTATCAAGACATTTCATAGATTCTAAAAAGTTTTTTGATTATTCTTAAATTATGAGGAAGGCATCATCAGAAGAGTGTGCATTGATGTGCTGAGAATATCAGTCGGGAAAAATAAGATCCCACTTATCTCTAGATGCAATAATATATTTTAAATCCGCTACAAAAAGGATATAAAAACATAGATAAAGAGGGAAACCTTGTTGGATGGATCACTATAGGAAAATATTATCAAATTTGAGACTATTAATAGTCAGGCAAGAAGAAGAATCTATAAATAAAGTTTGGACTACCTAGATAAAAAAGGCCAAAACCAAGATCATTTAGCATGGATAGGATAAAATGGCATTAAATTATATCATAGGCATTTTCAAAGTCCAATATGAGAAAATTGTATCTGAAATGAAGCTTTGGCCTATTCCATTCCTTCCCAAACTACTATAAGGTTATCAATAATATATCAACCTCTAATAAAAACTTATTTGCTTATGTTTGACAAGAGCGGGGAGAATGGGATAAACATGATTGTCAAGAGAATTATCAAGGATTTTATAAGATACATTTAACAAGGTGATAAGCCTCTAACTAGTAATGAGTTTCACATCCCTAGATTTAGGTATGGATTTTGATATTACCTTGATTGATTACCACACCTAGAAAATGGTTTTGTAGGGCTTATTTATAAACATGAATTAATTCAGGCCCCAAAAATTCCCATATGGATTTGTATAATTCACATGTAAATCCATCAAGGCTAGGGGATTTATCATTGGTTATGTAGTGGAGATCCTTTATGAGTTCTTGGAGGCTCAACAATACATCACAAATTTGTTGATCTATAGCATTTAATTTTTAGGGATCCACATTGAGGCATTATTGTGGAGCCAAATACCTTTCCATTATTTTATCCTAAGCTAAAAACATTAAATTATAGAAATCTAAGAATGCTGAGGAGATGTCTAGAAGAGAGGTGAGACTCACTTGAGGTGACTTGATGGCATTGATTTGGTCCTAGGCCTGTTTATTCCCGATGGATTATAAAAAATCTTTAGAATCCTTGTCCCTAACTTTTAACCAATGAAAATGAGCACACAACTAAGATTGTCTATCAACATGACCATCCACCACTTTAATTTTGTGTTTGAACTAGGTAGAAATACTTTTAAATTAATTATCAATAGAATTGTGCTCAAGAAAGGAGGAAATTATCTGAAGTTCTTTGGGCACAACTTTCTCTCCTCACTTTTTTATTTGAACAATTTATTTTCCCATAGTGGTGAAGGAAGGTGGTGGTATAAAAAATAACCTCATTCCACCAATCTATCCAACTGATAGCATAAGGCAAATGGGGTGTTAGGTTCTAAACATAGGCAACTAGATGGATGGTGTTAGTGTGACTTAAATGAGAGGTATTGGAAATAAAATTATTAAGTAGTACTTTAAACTTCCTTGTGACCAATCCCACTCTGTAAGATATGGGATTATGATTAGAGAGAACAAATTTAGAATGGACATGATAGGTTGACCATTAATGTTGGATAAAGAGAAAATATTTATTATGACAACATATAATGGTTGAGCCTTTTGAAAATGTGGTCAGTGTGAGTATGATAGTTAGACCACATATACCAAGGTAAGTTAATGAATGAGTGGTACCAAAGGAAAGGGTCGATAAGACCCCACCTATTATTAAAATAATACCATAGTTCATGTTATCCCATGCACCACATCATAGGTAGGTTGCCATTTTTTTATTTGGGATTCTAAACCATATTAGGTCCCCACACATGATCCATGTGACAAGGAGTAAGTTTGTAGCCAAATATCACCAAAATAAATATGTTTTAGGACCATCATAGGGGTGTAAATGTGGAGAAAACCTAATTAATGGTCATCGATATCTAAAAGTAGCTAGAGTGTTTGATGTGAAGGGTCCTCCCTTGTGACAATAATTAATGGAAAAGCTTTTGGTGAAAAAAAAACGTTGGTGCCACACGGTCCCTTTTCATGGAGAGTGGATGATTGGGTGGCATCCATTAGAATATACTTCAAAGTGGTCTATAAAATAAATCCAATCTTGTTCTCTTCTAGTAGATAAACAAAATCTAAAGAACCAATATGTTGATAGTGACACGCATAAAAAAATTATGGGATGACTTTGTGAGACCTATGACATTAAAAGATATAATATTCATTGGGAAATGTCATCCATTTGGAGATCCCACTGTCCATCCTCAAAATTTTATAAAATAAATAAACTTTTGTGCTAGTTTGGTAGATAAAATTATCCAAGCATAGTAGAGGGGTATTTAGCTACATGCTCTTCCTAAGGTGATTTACCACCACATCTAGGTGGGTTGCATGATTACTAAGAGAAGGATCCACTTATTATGTATATCCTAAAAATGGTCAATTTTTTTGGAATCTGAGCACATTGAGAAACCAGGCTCTATCGAGATTAAGGGGATTGGATCAGAGGGTGAAAGATGGTAACCTTTTGAGATAGTTTTTTTTAATGTAGGAAAAAATACATGAGGGGAATGTTTTGGCCCTAACTATGACTTTTTGGAGGAAAATTTAGTACATCCATCACATGTATCTTCCACCTTGGGCTTATTAGTTTGTAGAGGGGTCGAGGAGGGTTTTGAATTACCCATAAGGGGACAATATTTAATGTGATAATTTGGATCCTGACATCAAAAGAAAGTATTGGGTATGTTAAAATAAGCCACCTTTTATGCCTAACAAGAATCACTAACTTGGATATATATAAACTCCTTAAACTCTTAGATAAATCCACCTTGGTACAAACCCATTGTTAAGGGTGTGAGAAGTAGAATGTTTGTAGCTCATGAAAAACTACATGAACAATGGACATAATAATTTTATTAATAAATGCTTACATTAGAAATAGTAAGCTTGGAAGCTCAATGCAAACTGGCACCTTAAGGAAGGCTTGTTCAGTGACCCTAAAATCTCAGGTCTAGTAGGATAAAATCAATAACAATTTTTTGATAAACCAATAACTTTATTTGGTTAGAATGGCTTGGAATTCATATGGATCTTTGAATAAAAATATAAAATAAATACTTTGGTAAGGTTTCAAATCCCACTGCCATGGATGTCGAGGGCTCCCACTGGCAATAAAACTAGGTATAGAGATACTCTTCAAAGGGGATGTGGCCAACAAATTAAGAAATAAAATATTGATTCTCATACCATATTGAAGCTCTATCAACAACATCAATTTAAAATCATACCTCCAACTAAGAGGGAAGGTCAGAAGAGTTACTTTGTCATACAACTTTAGGATAAATTTCCTGGGTCACTTGGGTGGCATGCTCTACACCTTTAACAACAACTACAGTCTAGAGTGGGGAGGTCAAATAATATGGATATACCACCCAAAGAGTGGATCACCAAGATAAACAAATGTGCAAGAAACCTATAAAATCCCAAAGTAGCAATATGAAAGTTGGGTAAGTAGGTTAGAAAGAGAAAGCAAGTTGAACATGGAAAACCATGGCAAAGCTCTCAATTTTTCCTAGATCTAAGTCACTCTACATAAACCTAAAATGATTATGTTTTAAGTATATTTTTGTACATATAGATATTTACAAGAAATATTATGGCATTAAATATTATTATTTTATAATTAATTTAATACACTTATTTATGTTAGATATCCCCGTTAAAAGTAAGCAGTATGGGCCCATGTTGGTAAAACTCCCTTGTACTTTTCCTATCCCTCCTAATAAGTACTCTCATGCATTTTATAAATATCAAGTAATTTTTACAATAATTATCATTGTTAAAAAATATATATCTAGTAGATCACTTTTAGTGCAAGAACTAGGGTTTGATGTATTATTATAATTATTTTAGTAATACTACTTAATTTTTTTGACATGTTTTATTTTTGATACTAACAAATACCATCATAATTTTGTTATTCATTTTGATCCTCGAACCCTTGGGAAACAAGGGAAAAACCTCTTTGTAATAAATAGGCCTTTCAGTGTTATAGATTAAGGATATAGACACCAATCCAAATCGAACCTCAAAAGTATTTTAGATACATAAGTTACCTATTTCACCATAATTGTATATGTATTATCATATCAAGAGGATGGTATTAATTAGACATTGTTTATAATAACTGTATAAGTATTTTTGAATATTTAATTAAAGATAATGCACTTATTTATATTACATTTTCTTAAGACATTTTTTTAAATCTTTAATTGTTGAAATCTATTATTTTTCACACTTGATTATCCAATTGTATAAAATTTTAACCATTTATTCTTTTTTTTTAATCTGGTCTATACAGTTTTCAAGATATTATGTATTTATTAAGCACCTTTTCTTCTGGCCCCATGTCATCTTCTCCACCAACATGTGGTCCATTTTTTTAGTTTTTAAAGGGGTTATTATCATGTGCATAACTTTACATTTAAAATAATTGTCCCAACATTCACCCTCTTAATCATCATGCTCATTTGCCTTCATATTCTCTTTAGTCACTCACACTTATTACCACTTCACCTTCTCACCTTATTTTATACATGAACAACCCTACTTCATCCATTTTTTGCATCCCTTAAAATACATCTATCATTGTGTATGTATGTGACTCTATGTATGATTCATATTGATGCATGACTAGTTAGAGTGGGACAAGTTAATGGAAGCCTTTGCCTCTAGTTTATATTGAGTATTAACTAATGGAAATACACTTGAGCACAATGCCTTAAAAACTAGGGATACATGGGTAGATATGATGGAAGATATCAAGGCAGTTGTAACAATGACAATCGATAAGCCCAACAACCTATGCAATGTTATCTATATGGTACATATAACCATTATGCTAGGAAATGATATACTAACTCACATATACAACTCTACTATGTATACTATAAAGTATAAGGACAACATCAAATAGAACATTACACGATATTGGACAAAGAAAGGAAGGATAATATAGTGCAAAATGTAAATATGATCAATGCACAACCAAAGGAAAATGAGTGTGTGCAGGTATTCACCCAAAAATAAAGAGCTGAGCAAGGGTCACCACCTTTGGAAATGACTTAGGATCAGGGCATTAGAAAGGTGTACTAGGAGAAATATTCTGATCCTACTATGGAAATAAATTTGATGTATCAAGATGCATAGGTCTTACAAGAAATCCAACAACTTCTAAGGGCAATAACACAACCATTGATGCCCAAATGTATAGATAAATTATCAGTAACAAAATAAAAGATGAGCTAATAGATTCTAGTGATAGTGATGGAGATCTTGATATTGAAGGTTTATTTCAACCAGAATGGGAAACTAAATCAGACCTAGTTCAAAGTGTAGATCAATTGAAAGAAGAAAGAATACACAACAAAAACATTATGCAGTGAGAAGGTAAGCACAATGTTTAAGATTCTCTTCCTAATGCACCAAGTAAAATATATCAAGATCCATTTCAAAAGATTGAAGGGAATATGACAACAAAATCAATTCCTACGCTTGTGTGATGGGAGGCTACTGGGAATAAGAGCAGATTTTAGATGTCTTATAATTAACAAGGGACTATTAAGATGTGTTCCCAACCAAATTATTAGAGGTAAACAATTTAGATCCATCTTTAGGAGAAATGCATAAAGAATTGAAATGATGCATTCAACCCATTAAGAAGTCGCCATATTGATTAAATCTTAACATGAAAATAAATGTAAAAGCTGAGTTGGATTGAATGAAAGATGTTTGAGTCATATAAATGGTATAAAAGGTAGATTGTGTAAGTCCCATAGTGGTGCAACCAAATAAAATTGGTGAGATATGATTTTTTAGGGAATACTATACACTCAATGATGCTTGCATGAATGATCCTTTTCTAATACCATTTATGGATGAAGTCCTTCAATCAGTCATAGGAAATGAAGTGTACTCCTTTACAGATGGATTTAGTTTGTACCACTAGATTCTAATCACAATAGAATATCAAGACAAAATTATTTTTTAAATTGAATGGGGTTCATTTTCTATAAGGTAATGCCTTTTAGATTGAAGAATGCACCTGCAATCTTTTCTAGAGCTATAGTAATGGAATTCAAAGATTTCATTCATTATTTTTTGGAAGTTTATTTTGATGATTGGGATATTTTATCTAGTTTTAAAAATATCTTTATAAGTTGTGACTCATCATAAAATGGTGTTGAGCATTACTCTAAATCTAAATAAATGCTTGTTTTTCACACCTTTTAGTGTTCTATTGGGCCATGTCATCTACATAGATGGCATTTTGGTTGATCTAGATAAGATTTTTGTTATTATAGGGATGCTACCTCCTAATAATTATAATTAAGTATGCACATTTCTTGGTCATACAAGATATTACAAGAATTTTATTAAAAGGTATGCAACTATATCTACACCCATGGAAAAACTACTATGCAAGGATATAAAATTTGAATGGACAATATACTGTCAAAAATAATTTATTGAGATAAAAAAAAGGTTTACAATAACACTAATTTTAGTATTTTATGATTAGAAGAATCCATTCCACGTGTACATAGATGCTTCTAGTACTATATTAGGAACTGTCCTAGCATAGCATGGACTAGATCATCCTATGCATTTTGCTAGAGGAATCTATCTACAACTGAGAATAATTATACTAATATTGAGAGGGAGGATTTATCAATGATTTTTGTACTATAAATGTTTCAACACTACTTGTTGGATACACCATTTAAGGTCTTTACAGATCACCAAGCATTGCAAAACCTAGTTAATAAGAACATGTTGGGAAGATGCATATCAAGGTGGCTTATGTTGTTTCATGAATTCTAATTTCATATTAATGTCAATCCAAGCCATGAAAATGTTGGGCAAGATCATTGCAACAGACTTCATAATGGGAAGGAACTATAAGAACTTGAAGATGAATCTCCAAATGCATATCTATTCATAGTTGTTGCAATTCTTGATAATATATAGATATTGAAAAATTATTAGACAAAAAAACCTTACCTATGCATTATAAAGAGAAATATGAAAATAAAATGGTCACTCGAGCTATACCTTATATCCTTATTAATGGGATTTTGTATAATCTCAATAAAGATTATGTACTATGTAGAGTATCTCTAAAGCATGAATGACCTTAGTTATTATAGGAAAAACATCAAGGAAATGTAGGAGGTCATTTCAAAATTGAAGCTACTACAAGGAACATTTTACAAAGTGGGCTCTAGTGTCTTACATTATTTCAATATCTACATAGATTTGACAATCATTGCAATATATGTCAAAGAATGAGAAAGCCAAATCAAAGAGACAAGATGCCTTTAGTTCCAATATATTCAAATCAACCTTTTGAGCAATGAGGAATCAATTTTTTTAGTCCTATAAGTCCACTAAGAAATCACATTCATTCATGATATATTATTGCTATGACAAATTGTTTCACTAAATAGGTGGAATCTACTACCACACCAAGCTATGATGTGAAAGATGTTGCTAAATTTGTATATGATAAACATCATTACAAGATTTGGATGTCTACTTAAGTTGATCATTGATAAAGGAAACCATGTTCTAAATAATAATATTAAGACTCTCACTGATGAGTTTATGATATTGCACCATAAGAGAACATCTTATCACTCATAAGTAAATAGACAGGTAGAAGCATCCAATAAAGTATTGGAAAAAATGCTCACAAAGATTTATAATGTACAAAGGGATGATTGGGAAGATCATTTCCATGCAATTCTATGGGCCTATAGAACACATTACAAAAGAGATACATGGTTCACTCCTTTTCAACTAATATATGGCATGGAGGAAATAATCCCTATAAATTATATTGTTCCTAGTTTGTACATTACAATGGTTATGAGATTAGGGGATAAATATTCACTAAAAGAATGAATGATGGACTTAAAAAAGATGGAAGAAAATAGAAAAAGGGAACAATGGATACAACATATTAAAAATTAGAGTCAAAAATCATGGCATGATCACAACTTACAATTTAAGGAATTTTACCCAAAGCATATGGTATTACTTTATGATAGTAGATTTAAAGCATTCCCAACAAAGATATGCATTAGATGGAAAGGACCCTATATTATTCATGAAGTATCAAAATAGGGTACTACAGTTCTAAAGTATTTAAAGGGAACCATACTACCAAGACATATAAATGGTTGGAGGATTAACCCCTACTACCTTTAATCTACATCATTCTACTAAAAAAATGAGTGGGCAATGAGTGGCACCATGTAGTTAGGATTTTATTTAATGTTGTTGTTTTATTTTTATTTTTTTAGGTTAGAATGTTTTTTTTGTGTGTTCATTACATCATAAAAACCAAAAAGTAGTTATAATGACAATATGTGATCGTATTTCAAAGATAACTCATAGGAGACAACTAGTCGTAATTACATCAAGGATATTGATTAAGATTGGGAACATGAAGACAAGATAGGTATAGAGAATGATCATGATAAACCATTAAAGATGAGGTGTTTTAAAATATTTCATCATTTTTGAGGTAGATTAAGTAGTAAATGGACATGTGGAGTCATAAAATAAATTGTATAGATGAAAGGATAACCAGTCACATCAAATAGCTATCAAAGGGGTAAATCAAAGATTTTATGCAAAAAATGTCATTGTCAAGGTAAATTTTATCAAGTGATATTAAGGGGCATAGGAACACTCATGCACAAACAATTAGTGCATTCAAAGTAGTTAGTGAGACAAAATTGGATGCTAACAACTATATAAGAGTGAGGTATGGACAATGCCAAAATATTAAAAGCTCTTGATAATAATAGAATTATATGATATACTTTCAAAATACATTCTTGCAAATAGATTTCAAGATAGATCTTGATCATGCACAATAAACATTCATCACAAATCACTGATATAGCCATAGATAGAGGTCAGTTTTTAATCTTGATCATAGATGCATAAAAAAAGAGATGGGGATTTGGTTAGGTATTCACCAAACCAATTAAAATGACCCATATCCATTTGGTTTCATTGATGTATTATCAACTACTTTAATTTCCTAATATCCTCAAGGAGACACATAATCAAGAGCCCTCATACTTCAACATCCACTTCAAGTTTTCAAAAAATAAAGGTTGATTAGGTTGCCTACATTTTGGAAATTGGATGCGGTCATGATGAATCTATTAAGTCATTAACATCAAGAGGATATTAATTTGTCCCAATATATAATAATTTGGATCATTGTGAAAATAATGGTGCAAGCCATGTACCTTCCAAATTGAGGTAAATCCCTCCTTCAACATAATTCTATGGCACTACCAATACATTTGGATGCTTAGGAAAAATATACCACATGAGTAGGGTGAGGAAAACCATTTGATTAAATTGAGAATGCTTTGATGTGCACTCTATTCAACTGCATCACAAAAAGGTTTTGGTAGAGTATCAAGTAATCAAAGTAAATAATGAGAGGGGTAATTGATATTACATATTAGATGATATGAATGTGGGATAACTTTAATATGCCTAAAGTTTTGGCATCTAAACTCACCACCAACATCAATAAGGTACTTTAAATAACCACATAAATATTTTAGTATGAGTTTTTGGTTTTGTTATTGTGATTCACATAGTGGAAATCTCCACTTAGATTGATTAATGTGACTATAGATTTTTGGCTTGCTATTGTCCTAGAAAACATCACTCGGACAAAAATAGGGTAGTACTATGAGAAATTGTGGTGGTTTAATACATGGTGGATGGAAGCCCTAGATTTGATCAAAACACACCCTCTGATACCTCAATATGTTCTATAATATTTAGGACACCATGTTTGGTCACCAAGATACTTAATGACATTGAAATCAAAATCCATGAGTTGGCATTGACACTTATGACTTTGATGTTATTATTTATTTCTATGGTAAAAGCATAAGGTGAAGTATATAAGAAAAAAGCCTTAGCTGTAAGGTCGGTTCCACCTTTTCAAGCTATTCCTCTACAAGTGCAATAATTAGATTTGGTGCAAACACAACCACAAAAACTCCTTAAATAGCCACAAGCTCCATCATCACAAGATAAAGGAAAAATAAGACACTTGTGTGATGTGATTCACCACTGCCACCAAATAAAAGGACATAAAAAACAAAGTCCTTGTTAGATTATCCTATGGTTCCCAATATATTTGGTGAGTACAACCTACCAGAGCTAAGAGTCAATGAGCATGAAGTCTTAAAATCAATTCTATAATATATTGAGAAGGAGGTTTATGACAAAGAGGTGGAAAAGAAATTATTTTGGAAAGTAGTTCGCACTTGTCAAGTGTGAAACTAAGTACATAAATAACTATGGTTTGACATTAATCAACCACCTTCATCTATTCTTATGGATACTATAGGGAAGGAATCCACTTGGTGAATGTTAGAGGCAAATATATTTCTAATTAATCCATCCATAGGATCATTAGTTGGGTAGGTGGTGGATCTACCAAAACATGAGTGTCCTACATAGTCATTGTATTGATGATCATATACACACCCCATTGCCAAACCATCACAAACTATCAAAGAAAGGATGGTGTCATTAGGTGAACCTATAGGAGTAAGTGGTACATAATAGACACAAGCAACATAGTAATAATACTAGCCTCATGTTTCAAAGAAGTAAAAAGAGACCCTTTCTCCTCTAGCCAGATCTAAAAAGAAGAATTTCATACACAAAGGTTAGGTGGTCGATTCAAAATCATCTGAGTATACTATATCATAAACTGAGCTACTACATGTATATATTTTTAAAGATCCCCATGAAATAACTATGTCGAAGCTAGAAAGAGAACAAGAAACTATGTAGGATACACTAGATCTTGAGAAGGTGAAAAAGGAAGAGGAAAGGTATCAAAAAAGTAGGAAGGAAAAAGAAATAAAAAAAGAAGCTACAGTATAAATGACTATGCAGGAAGCAAAACAATTACAAAAATAAGTTGCATAGGAGAAACAACAAAAGTAACAAGCTAAAGAGAAATTTAAAAAAGAAAGTCAAAGAAGAAGAGTCTATTTAGAAGAAGGATGAAGAGGCTGAGGATACAAAGAATAAAGCCAATGAAGTAGAAGCTGCAAAGAAGGCATCCAAAGAAGTAGAGGCAAAGAGGAAAGAATAGGAAAAAACACACTAAGAATAATAAAAGGTGTAAGCTACAAAATAGGAGTAGGTGAAATAAGAATTACATACCAAGGTTGATGAGGAATAATGCAGGTGTGTAGTAAAAGTACAAGAAACTCAATATAGATAAGGTTAAAGTTGAAGCCAAAGCTAAGAATGAGGTAGACACTAAAGTCAATGCTTAAGCTGATGATAAAGTTAAGGTCATGGAGGAAGCTAAAGTGCAAGCTGAATCAGATGCTAAGGTTAGAAATTAAGCTATAATTTAGGTAGAGAAGGATAAGGAGGCCAAACAATAAGTAGAAGTAGAGAACATAGCCCAGATGAAGGCAACATAAGAGGTATCATAGCCAAAACTATAGAGCTCTAGCTAGTGGTTATGGGACATCCCAAAAACATCAACTTGATGAACCACCTTTTTACTTCTAGTGGCTCAATTTACACCAAATCATGTGACATTGACAACCACATCTATGGAAATTACTACAACTATTATGGAAACATCTTTGGATGTGACTCAACTACCACTCTCATAGAAGATTTAAAACACAATTGCATTTTAAGATTTGATTATACAAAAGTCTTCAAACTTGGATCAAGAAGTTCTAAGGTTGCATGAGGAAAAGGTTGAAGCAAAAAATTAGTTATCAAAGGCAATCTAGTTAAAAAATAACCCTTCTCCCACCTTATTTACACATGTGCTATGTGATCAAGTAATGTCTGAGGATAAGCAATTCACTTCTTTTTGATATAAATTACAAAAGATTGGGTGGCCATGTAGAAAGTGCTTGTATTACACACACAAGGGCATGCTATAAGAACTAAAACATAAACTATATGTGAAATTATTAAATAATATGAGTAGGTCTTAGAGATAGCTGCACAATAGGCCAATCAAATAGCCTAGGACATGCTAAATTAGAGACAACATCTCAATCAATCCTTGGCTATAGAGAAACCTCAGTTTACCACTACAAATAAATTTAAAGATTTGATGGATGACTAGATGGATATTATAGAGGCAATGGGAAAGGCACTTAAGGAACTTCTAGATTTCATGTATGTTATAATGTAGAAACTACAAGTTTAATATATAGTAAAATAATGCACAATACATTTGTCACCATTCAAGCCCAAAGGATTGTAGATAGATTGGATGAGATCGTATTGGATATCTAGCTCAAGCTATCTAATGCCAAAGTACTACTCACCATTGTAGAGGATGAAGATGTGAAAAACATGATGCTAATTTATATTCCTCTGTGCATTCCACTTTCCATGGTTTATGAAGTTCTCACATATTAGAAAACAATTAATAAATATCTATATCAAGTCGATCTATCTATTGTCAAAATAATAGATGAGCCATAATTCATTCCTCTATGATAGATTTATCAAATTCTATAAAAGAAAAAGCTAGTTCCAAAGGAACGATATCAACAACAACCTCTACCATTGGGTGCACTAGAAGCTAGTGGGTTAGAAATTGAGCAATTGCAACAACTTATATAGTATCCCAATCAACATTCTCCACTACCATAGTAGTATGTAATGCACATACCAATTTTTTGACTTCAAAAAATTTATTATTTTTTTAGAGTAGCCTAAACATTAGGAGCATGGCTAAACTAGTTAAAAACCTATAAAGGGCAGCCACATGGCTAGGATAGTCCATTGAAAACCCAAAAGGTCAATAGGCTAGTATGATAGTTGAAAACCCAAAAGGGTGGCTACAGGTAAAAATTGGTAAAAAACACTTGGAGTGATTACTGCAACTTTCATTTATGGATCATCTTTTCAGCATAGTTCAGAATAGGTTGTCACTTTGTCTTGGGATGATACAAACATTTAAGTTTAGGAAAGTATTGAGCATGGTAAAATCACAAAGTATAATATAAGGACACATGTGTGAATTATATAATTTTGTCTTTTGTATAAACTTTTGTATGTATTCATCTTGATAAGCCTAATCAAGTAATAGAAGAATGTGAAGAGTCTTTCCTTTTGTATCTTAAAAGGCTATAATGTGAAGAGATAGCTGATTATAAAATTTTATATATAGTGCTTTACTGTAATAGGATAATTGGTTCTGATGTGTTATAGAGATTAATATAATCTTTATGATATGGCTTTCTTAATTATCTTTTACGTACGGTTAGTGCATAGTAATTACTTTATTTTAATTTAATATGTTAACATATGTCATACCATTATGGTCCACCTTTTGTTACATTTGTGTTCATCATAACTTGTATGTGAAAATTTGTATATAAATGATGAATTTTAAGTTTCTTTCGGTCAATTATAGTTTTTGTTTGCTTCCCACTACACAAGATATCTCTATAATTAGCCTATTTTGGAGTATTTCTAGAAAAATTTGATACCAACCCATCATATTGCATAAAATTAATAAAAATTATTGAATTTAATGCTATATTTGGTGAACTTGTAATTGATACTACTAGCTTCTATGCACTACTAATTGCTACTATAAGTTTTTGCACACTAGTAACTATGACTATAGGTTTTTTCACACTAGTTTTATAAGCATCTTAAAACTAGTCTTGAAAGTGAATCCAACCTATTCTAACCTATTATTATATATTTATTTATTAATCTCTACACTAAGTTTACTAAATTTATCTTTAATGATTCAAACCAAATTCTACCTATCTCTTCCTATGAACTTTTTTTCTTATATCCAATGATAAATTTAGCTCGGGGGATGTGTACTCAAGTAATTAATGATATCTATCTTCAACTTCTTCAAACTACTATCTTGAACATGCAATACTTATATGCTTTCACATAACCTCATCTAGATAATATTTGTTCCCCGGTCTAAATAATATCTCTCCTCTTAATTTTGATCTACTCCTTTCCTCAAACTATTTTACTGTTATCCTACTTTCTTCTTCTCCTTCACTCTGATCCATATCCTCACTATCCCCATTTCTTTCTTCTTTCTTCTTGGGCCCTTATATTCCTTTCTCTACATACTCTCCACATTATCCACTTCTAACATCTTATGTAGCCTCTCTCTAGTTCCCCTCTCTTCAATATCTTCTAATCTATGCCTACTCCTATTCGTAGCTAAATTTAAATTATTGAATTTATTCCATCTTCTTTATTGTCATAGTTCTCTTTCCAATATCATAATTTTACTCTCATTCTGGCTTTCTATATTTTCCATAGTCTAGGTTTAGGTTCAAGTTTCTTTACTCAACTCTAGATCATTCACTCCTACATCACACACATATGTGCAACACTTAAAGAAACTAATCCATGTTGGCAGGGGTAGGAACCATGGCCCTTTCCACAACCATCTTAGTCAAAGTATGTAGTTTATAAGGTAATTTCCATGGATTCCTCTGATAAATAGGTCCTACATAGTTTCAAAATCCATATATCCTTGTATAGTAAATTTTATGATGTAATCATCAATGGTAGTCTAGGCCCAATAGTCCATTGTAAGGGTCTAATCAATATTTAGATTTTACAAGTTGTCTAAATTTTCTTCCGACAAAACTATAAATTATATCTTTCTTGGTTAAAAATATTAGTACTCCAATCTATATAACCATGCAGCTAATAACCCAGGCAATTCACACTAGAAGATTTCATAAATTTCTCTGTGGATATGCTCTTAAATAACTTATTTTGTATTCTTCCTAATTATTTTTACCTATTCTAAAAAATTATGAATTTTTTCATCTAACCATATTTTTATATCTATTTACCCTAGTATCCTTCTCAACATGTTTCAACAAAAAAAATTACGCTCACCGCACCATTGTTAGTATAAGTTCCTAGAAAACCTTTTAAAACATGCTAATATAGGGATAACTTGCAAAATAAATGAAAAAATAAACAACATATGACAATTCAGATTGAATGTATTCATTAACAGGGAAAGTAAAGATTTTATGATAAGAAACGTAGACTAACTAGAATTAGAACAATCGATATAAACCATATAATTAACAAATTTAATAAAACATGGTAATCACTGCACATAGAACAATGATAAAATACACATAAGGAAAACATTTCAAAATGATATAATAATCTCTATCACATTGAAACCATATCAAAATATAATTGAGCACTATGTATAGAGTTTTACAAAGAGATATCACTTCATATTTTATTTTTTCACTAGGCCTAAAGGAAGGACTCTTCACATTTTGAAGTCTATTTTTATGCTAAAAATGTTGATTACATACAAAAATATATGCATAAGACAAAATTATGCAAGTTGCACACATGCCCATCAATTACACTCTATGATTTTGGTAGTCCTGTTCTACACCCAACATGAAAAAGGATGCAATAGGATTGTGTAGGTACAAAATAAGGTGAGAAGGTGAAGTAGTAACAAGTATGAGTGCTTGAAGAGAAGACAATGGGAGATGAGAACGATGCGTAATAGGGTGAGTATTGATACTTTAAATTTAAAATTATGCACATGAGAATGAACCCTAAAAAAATTAAAAAGAAGAATGCATGTTGGTGGAGTGGATGGTAGAAGGGAAGAAGGAAAGAAGCGTAATAAATAAATATAATCATAAAAATTGTATAAATTAGATTAAAACATAAAAATAAAAGGTTAAAAATTTATATAATTGGTTACTCAAGTGTCAAAAATAATAGAATTCAACAATTAAAGATTTAATAAAATATTTTAAGAAAATAAAGGCCACTAAAATGTAATATTCCATTAAATATATATTTTTTAATAATGACAAAAATATTTTTAAAATGCATGATAGCGTTTAGTACAATGGATGTGAAACACAAAAGGGGGTTTTTACCAACACAGGCCCATATTTCTTACTTTTAATGGGGTTAATTAACATAAATAAGTGTAATAGATTAATTATAAAATAACAATAATTAATACTATAATATAATTTTTAACAGGGTTAATTAACATAAATAAGTATAATAAATTAGTTATAATTAAAATTATATATATATATATATATATATATATATATATATATATATACAAAATATTTAATAGACATTTTGATCCATTCTTTATAGTCCATCATGGAGATGATAGATATGAATTACAAGAAGCATTGTGGAATCCATTACAAACACAAAAATAAATAAATGTATAAATAAAATATATTAAATACTTTTGTCATGAATTTATTATTTTCCATTAAATATCTTAATTTATTTCAAATAATGAGTGAAAAGCAATGAAAACATACAAAGGGAGTGATAACTTTCTAAACACATGAACCCACCAAAACATTATGGTTATTGTCTTACTATGCCACAACCCATATGTACAAGGGTTTTTTTAAATCAATGTGAGACCATATTACTTAATTTTAACATGGTTAATTAACATAAATAAGTGCAATAAATTAATTATAAACTAATAATAATTAATATCACAATATTATTTGTTAGTATTTATATGTATAAAAAATTTAATAGATATTCTAGGCCACTCTTTGTGGCCCATCAAGAGGATAATTGTTATGAATTACAAGAAACAAGGATATCTTTATATAGATAATTATGTATATTAAGAGGTGGAATCCATTACAAAGAAGTATAAATAAAATATATAAAATATTTTTGTTATGAATTTATTATTTTCTATTAAATTATTTTAGTTTTTATCTTATGAATACAATTTATTTCAGATGTGTTATACCTCATATTTCAAATATTGAGGAGGAAAATCAAGGAAACATACAAAGGACACAAGCATGGGTGACTGAAATTTCAAAAATCATCAACCCACCAAACATTTATGGTTATTGTCTTATAGATCTCACAACTCATTGTGGCTAAATGCTTTCAGGTGATTTTGATGAAATGAAGCCTCCTATTTATGCTATCTTAGTCAAATAAAACCCTAATTTAAGTGAATGGGTACTTAAATTGTTATAATCAACTAATTAAGGATAGAGATCCAATATATATCCAAATATATCCAAACTTATTGTACTTACATGCTCCTAGGTGACTTTGATGGAATGAATCCCCCTAATCATGCCCATCTTAGTCAAAGGAAACCCTAATTTAGGTGTATGTGCACTTAAATTATTGGAATAATCTAATTAAAGATAGATATCCAATATTTATATAACTTAGAGGACCCAAACAAAAAAGTTATAGACACTAGATTATAAATCATTGACAACAAGCAGGAAGGAAGACATCTAAACATATGCTATATTAAGTACAATGAGTGGAGGGTTATAAAAGTTATGTATAGGAGGGTCTTGATGGTGTGGAGGGTGTTGAAAGTTATTTTCAAACATCTTGATGGTATTCTAAGCAAAACCAGTAGAGGGCGTTGAAAACTATGTGCATGTTATAGTAAGTACAAAAGATAAAAAGTCTTGAAAGTTATTCCATCACATTCAATTATGAGTTCAATCTCACTAACACGTGCCTACGCCTCTACTTCAATGTTGGTGCCATCTGGAAGTTTTCTTGATAGTGCTTGGATTAAAGATCCACTAAAATCATAGATAATCAAAATAACCCCTAAAGCCCCAATATTTCTTTTGGAATCCCCATCAAAATTTAACTTAAACCACCTTATAGGTGGAGGGTTCGAAGAACACTTACTCATTATAGATTTTTTCACAAAAATTATGGTTGAACCATTAATGGCGGGGGGGAGAGAGATAAGTATCCATTTTTCATTCATTCTCATATCCCAGCTTGTAAGAAACACATTCCTCCTTTTAACATGAGAATAAATAACTTTTGAAATTGACACCTCAATTTATTTTAAAATCGCCGAAAGTGTCTTTTTTTTGCCTTTAAAAATGCATTGATTTCTCTCTTTCCAAAGGGTCCAAACAAGGATTCTAGGGTTGACCTACCATAAGCCAAAGAGAGAATTTTTACAGTCACCTATTGGCCAAGAAGAGAAATTAGTGATCAACGAAGGTAGTTAGGCCCATGACCAATGCAACCTATAATAAAGCCATATCCATCACCATATTACAAAGGGGTAGTCAAATAATAAATGATTTGTCATTTCTTCATTGTTTTTGTAGAAACAACACCATGATGGGCCAATAAAACCAATCTTATTGAGCCTATCTTGAGTTAAGATATAGTCCTAAACTGCTAGCCAAGCAAAAGCACCAGCTTTTTAGAGCCCAATTTTATCCCAATAAAGAAAGCATGCCCAAGATATCAAATCATCTGTGGCATCCACCATTTGATAACCTAGATTGACTTTGTAAATCTCTAATTTTGCCTTGATCTAGTGCAGTGTATCTTCCTTATCATTTAGGTATATTTTCCTATTTTTAAGGCAATCAGATAATATTACACCTTATTCTAATAGAATGCTTAGACCTTCCATGCTTTTCTACCCCCAAAATTGAAAATCATTAGTGAACTATGGTTAAACATAGTTGGCGACCAAGGTGCCCCAGGTAATAGATAAAACCTGCCTAACCTCTTCCAAGTGGGAAATCTCAATAATATGTTTATGACCATTCCACAAGTCCTCCTAGAAATTAACAATCCTTCCATTGTTGATCATCTAGGAAACATGCTCTGTAATAATAGGCCTACATTATAAAATAAAATTCCAAAAGTGTGACCCTTTTGGGGGATTAGAAACATAAATTATGCTCCATGGATTATCTAGAATTAGATATTTTCTTCTTAACAATTTAGACCATACAGCATCAGGTTTTGAAATCAACCCCCAAACTAGTTTCACCCCAAGATCCCTATTTTGAAGATTCAAAGCCTTAACTCTAGCTCCTCCCATTTTCATGATTTGACATACCCTTTCCCATTTCAAGAGAGGGATTTTTCTTTGGTTTTGAGATCCTTTCGATAAGAAATATTTCATAATCTTGTTGAGTTATTTGACAATATGGCAAAGAGGTTGAAACACTAAAAAAAAATATACCAGAAGGGAGATCAAGACTGATTTAATGAGAGTGATTCAGCCAGCCAAATTCAACCATTGACCTTGCCACGAAGATAATCAAGCTTTAAAAGATTGAATTAAACCATCACAATGAACATTTCTTAATAGATATAAATATTTGGGGGTTCCTCTTTTCTCTAGACCATTAGTGATTTAAGCATTTCCCACAATTGGTACTAGAGCAACTAGGTTGTGAGTCTATTTAGACATGGAAATAGGTAGTTTAAGGTGATGGAAATAACCCCCTACATTTTATGGGAAAAATTATTATGTGTAGAGCATAAAAATGAAACCTATATTCAACTCTCAAGATATATAAGAATTGGTTGAAGTTGGGTATAATGAGGTTACAGACATGTCAACCTTAAACATCTTAACCCAAGCACAAAAGAATGTGTTGAAGGAGAATAGGAGAAAGGATGCCAAGGCAATCAACTATATATAGATGGCATTAGTTGATTCCATCTTCCCTAGGATAACAATAGTTATCCATTTCAAGCAAGCATGGAAATTTTGAAAAATGCATATCAAAGGAGTGACAAGGTGAAACTTGTCAAGTTGCAGCTCTTGAGAAGAGACTTTGAGACCCTAAAAATGAAGGAGAATGAGTCTATCAATGACTTCTTCACAAGAAAAATGAACATTGTCAATCAAATGAATACATGTGGTGATACCCTTGAAGATCATATGATCATTGAGAAGGCATTGAGGAGCATTTCAATTAGATTTGACCCTATAGTGGTTGTAATATAAGAGTCAAAGGATTTGAGGCAAATGATTGTGGATAAGCTAATGGGTTCCTTGAAAACCCATGAACAAAGGTTGAATAGGTCAACCTCCTCCCATGAGCAAGCATTCAAGACCAATGTGAATGTGAAAGGAAGGGGGAGAGGATCAAACAATAGAGGAAGAGGAAGAACTTGCACTAGTCAAGAAGGTGGAAGGCATAGCCATCAAGAGTCACATAGAAGAGGAAGGAGTAACAACACTTCTAGTGGTGGATTTACACAAAGGAATGATAAATCTAGCATCCAATGTTATTATTGAAAGAGGTATGTACACGATGTTAGTGAGTGTAGAAAGAAAAAGTATGACATGAATAAGTAAAATTCAAATTTCTCACATACACAAGAGGTTGAACCTAATAGGAATGAGAAAGGTGGAAGTTTGTTTATAATATGTAACATTGGTGAACAAAGTGGAAAATAGACATGGTACTTAGATAGTGGTTATAACAACCACATGATTGGGGATAAAGAGATGTTCAACCACATTGATGACTCAATTAAATTAAAGGTAAATATGGGAAACAATGAGAAGGTTCTCATTATAGGAAAAGGAAACATTTTTATCAGCACCAATCAAGGTGATAACAGGCAAATCTAGGATGTATATTGTGTGTTTGGGTTGAAGCATAACCTTATTAGCATTGGGTAACTTGTCCAAAATGGGTACATGATCATATTTGAGAATGATGAATACATCATTTTTTATAGGAGTGGATACAATAGGTATATTATACCAGTCAAGATGATAAGTAATCATATGTTTCTATTGAGAATGCAAAGTCACCTCAAAATAATGTTTAAAACTATGGTAGTAGATGAGTCTACTCTTTGGCATATTAGGTATGGGCATTTGAGCTTTGGAGGGTTGAACCTTATTCAAAAGAAACACATGGTGAAAGGGTTTCCCCTTATAGAATAACCAAACAAGGTGTGTGAAGGATGAATATTGGGGAAGCAACATAGGAGTGCATTTCCCATGGGTAAAGCATGGAGAGCTAGAGATCCTTTAGAGCTAATACATTCAGACTTATGTGGTCCAATGAATACCCCCTCCATATCCAAGAATGTTTATTTCATGACATTCATAGATGATTACATTTAGAAGATGTAGGTGTACTTCTTGAAGAATAAATAGAATAATTTAAGATGTTTAAGCAATTCAAGGCTGTGGTGGATAAGAAAAGTGGCCACTACATCAAGATTTTGAGGATAGATAGAGGGGGAGAGTATATCTCTAATGAGTTCATGAATTTTTGTAAGGATCATGGTATAAAGAAGTACTTTACATATAGGTATACACTGTAGTAAAATGGTATGGCCAAGAGGAAGAATAGGGCCATCCAAGAGATGACAAGGAGAATTCTTAAGGCAAAGGGTTTGCCTAATGATTTTTGGGTTAAGGATTTAGAAACAATCATGTATTTTTTGAATATATGTCCAATGAATATTTTTAGAGATATGATCCCTCAATAATCTTGGAGCATCCAGAAGCCAAGGGTAGAACACCTTAGAGTGTTTGGTTGTGTAGTATATGAACATGTGCCTAAGCAAAGAAGAATGAAATGGGATGACAAAGGTGAGAAATTCATATTCATAGGGTATAGTAACCAGTCAAAAGATTACTAGTTGTAAAATCCCATCACCAAAGAGCTAATAATTAGCTAGGATGTTCAATTCATTAAGCATGAATCTTGGGAAGAAAGACAAGAAGAAGAGCATGTAGAAATAAGGACTGGTGGACCCTTTATTGAATCTAAAATAGAAGGTGGTATAGACACCAATGCACCAATTTAGAACCCTATTTCACATAGGACTAATTCATCTAATGGAAACAACCATCATGGTGGTCAAGGAGTTGTTCATGAGTCAACATCCTCCTCTTCCAACTTTGATCAATGCCAAGTAAGGACAAGGAGCTTGCAACAAGTCTATGAGAAGTCAAGGTATGAAAAAAATGAAGATGAAAATATGAATTATGCTATTTTTTATCAACTAATCCTATCTATTTTGAAGAAATAGTCAAGGGAATCAAGAGATATGATGCAATGGATGAAGAGATGCATGCCATAAATAAAAATGAGACATGGGATTTAGTTGACCTACCAAAAGGCAAAGAGGTGATAGGAGTTAAGCTAGTATACAAGACAAAAAATACTCTTGAATTCAAGATAGAGATTCATAACATAAGGTTAGTGGTGAAGGGATATAAGTAAAGGCTCATAAATAATTACAATGAAATGTTTACACCCATAGTAAGGATAGAAATGGTAAGGACAAGATAATCATAGCCATTACTTCCCAACATAAGTGGAAGGTGCATCAAATGGATGTGAAGTCATCATTTTTTAATGGAGTGCTTGAAGAAGAGGTCTATGTGGGACAACCACCTAGATATGAGATTCTAAAACATGAAAACAAAGTGTATAGGCTAAAAAAGGTGTTGCATGGGCTCAAACAAGCCCCAAGAGCATGATACAGCTGTATATACTCATACTTCTTGAGCAATGACTTTAGAAAAAGTGCAAGTGAGCCCACACTCTACATCAAATAATGAAAGGAAGGTATTTTGATTGTTGTATTGTATGTGGATGATCTAATATTTACTGGTAATGCAAATCAATCCATTTAAGAATTCAAAACAACCATGAAACATGAATTTGAGATGACTGATTTGGAGTTCTTGAAGTATTTTATTGAAATAGATGTCAAGAAAATGGATGAAGACAAATTCATATTTCAAACTTAGTATGAAAATGATATTTTAGAGAGGTTCAAGATGATGGATAGTAAGCCTATATTCACTCCAATCAAAACAATTCTTAAGTTGTGCAAAGATGATTGCAATAACAATGTAGACCCCACACACTATAAGAGCCTAGTGGGAAGCCTAATGTATTTGAATATAATTAGGCCAGACATCATGTATGTATTTAGCCAAATATCAAGAATTATGGATATGCCAAAGGAGACACATTGGCAAGTAGGAAAGAGGATATTGAGGTACGCAAATAGAATGAGGGAGTATGGAGTTTTGTATACAACAACATATGAGTTTCATCTTATTGGTTACACAGACAGTGATTGGGCAGGTAGCCTTGATGATCGAAAGAGCACTTCAGGGTATGTGTTTCATCTTGAGTTAGGAGCTATATCTTGGGATCAAAAAAAATAATTAATAGTGTCACTCTCTATAGTTGAAGTAGAGTATATAGCAGCCAAAGCAACAACATGCCAGGCAAAATGGTTAAGAAGGATACTTTTTGATTTGCATGAGGAGCAAAAAGGAAATTACAAAGTCTATTGTGATAATGTATCATCCATAACATTGTAAAATAATCTTATCTTTCATGGTAGGAGAAAGAATATTTTAATTAGGTATCACTTCATTTATGAGTTAGTTAAAAACTATATCATAGAACTTAGCTTTTGCAAGTTAGATCAGTAGCTAACTGATATTTTCACTAAGACATTATTTAAAGACACTTCATACATCTAAGAGGAAGATTAAGGGTCATTAATGTATCAACATTAGGCATTAAAAGTTTTATGGTAGCTCTAGACTCCTACAATAAAGCTATGGATTTTAACAGGGTAGCTACAAATTTCAGCAAGGTAGCTATGGATTTTGGCAGGGTAACTATAGATTACAACCTAACTATGGATTTTGGTAGGGTGGCTATGGATTTTGATAGTCTAGATAGATTACAGTCCAGCTATATATTTTGGAAGGGTAGCTATGAATTTTAACAATCTAGCTACACATTATAGTCTAGTTATGGATTTTGGTAGGGTAGCTATGAATTTTGACAGTCCATATACACATTATAGTCCATCTATGGATTTTAGTAGGGTAACTATGGATTTCAATAGTCTAGCTATGGAATTTAGTAATAAATATCTAAATTTGCATAAAAAGGTATATAAGCATTTGGAAGCTAAAGAGAAGTTATAAGGAGGTTTTAAGACTGAGAAAAGTCTAGTTGACCATGGCAAGAGGGTCAAAATTAAGGGGGAGTGTTAAAATATTATTATTTTTGATTCTTACCTATCACCACATCTAACTGTGGAACTTGATAACTACACCCATTAAATGCATTTTTTTAATTTTAAAATTTGGACTCTCATTTAGATTTAGGTTCTAGAATGGGTGTTAGGTGAGTTTGTCATCAAGAGACAAAGAAAAAGAGAATGAATAGAAGTAATTAAAATGTAGTAGCAAAAGAATAAAAAATAGAATAGAGCAAGAACTTGGAAAAAGATAGTAGAGTAGGGGAATATAATAGGGGAACAGAGTAGAGCTTGAGAAAGGATTCCAATAGTCTATAGCTAAATAAAAAGGACCAACAATAGTCTATAACCAAGGAAGAAGCACAACTACAACAGAAAGGGGAAGATAAAAAAATCACCAATAGTTAAGTAAAACTTTCTTTTGATGTTTATTGTATGTCATTTACAAACAACAATAGTTACAAGATCTAGTTTATGTAATAGATGTGTTAAATCATTTTGATAGATATAAATATGCCATTTTATACCATACTCTCTCCTCCCCTATTTTAATTCTTTTGTTGTCTATTTGTTTCTCTCCTAGAATTGTATATTTTTTTCTCTTCCATAGCCATTGGTGTTGTAAGCATTTCCAACACTTAAGGGCTTCATCATCTGCTATTAGCAACAAATTTCAACATCTATTGGGCTCCAACCTGGAACATGAAATTCATAAAACTGGAGATTGTTCCTATAAGGGTTTAGGCCTTTTGGAGGGAATAGTTTGCAAGTTCATTTAGATTATTTTTTTAAGGTTACTTATTTTAGACTTACATGCTGCATAATCTTTGAGGCAACTCACTTTTTACAAATATTGTGTGCTTTTGGCCCCTACACTTTAGCATTTATTACACTTTGGATATCTAATGTGAACATCATATTGTGACTGGTGTTTTCTTGATGGGGCCTCATTTTTGGCCTTTCACATAGATGTCACAATAGTAATTAGTTATGTAAATTTTTAAAATTAAGACAAAGTGGAAATATTGGCTTTTCATTAATATCTTTGAAAATTTACATGTTTTTGTACATTTTTCAAGTTTAACTAAATGTTTTTAGGAAACACAACAGATGTCCTCAACTCATTAATTTATATAAATAATAACACCAACACTATGGATTATTTGTCTCATGCATGATATGTTTCTCCTAAAACTTTGTAGTGATAATTTGTATCTTGTTTTCTTTCTATTTTAATCATGCAGTGAACTACAAGTTTATAATAAAAAATATTATGTCCTAATTGCAAAGCCTACCTATGTTTAGCTATCTTTAAGTTTCTTAATCTTGATTCTCGACAAAACAACAACAATAATGATTCACTTCTCTTTGATGCTAGTTAATAAGCCTCATCCATGTATGGTCCAAAACTTTCACTCATGATCTCAGAATATTTTTAGCTACTATTTACACTAACATTATCAAAATTGATTACTTTAGAGCAATTCTGCATAAGTTCATGGAATAAACCAAAAAAAAATATATATATTAAGAGTATCAGATGAACAACAGGATTAACAACACACACACACACACACACACACACACACACACACACACACACACACACACACACACACACACACACACACACACACACACACACACACACACATGCACGCACACACACACACACACATATATATAATCTACTGATATTCTATTGTAAATCTATCCAACCTACTAGATACCCATTGTTTCCAAAAATTTTAGCAACCTGATGCATAGATAGTCTATATATGTTGAAAGAACAATCTACACATCCATAGTAGTAGAGGACAACACCCACTGCATTACAAAAACTCTAAAAAATCATCTCTCTAAAATAAAGATATGAAATGTAGGAGTTTGAGAATAATGGACCTTCCAAACATATTTATGGTGCAGATTATTATATGGAATTGGGTTAGCAAGAATTGATTTTTTCAAATTAATTAGTGAAGTAATTAAATGTTTTTATCTATGATGTTTTTAATAATTTATAAATAATTAGATGAAAGGTTTTGAATTTAGTCAAGAGATTTAGTTGGTGGGTCCAGTAAAAATATAAATAATGGTGGAAACACTTAGCATCCTCATCTACAATAGAACTTTAAAGTTTGAAAATTTATGATTAAAAGTAGAGATATCACAAAATGAATTATAGATTCCTTTTAAATGAACCAATAACATTCAATATATCCATCCATTAATACTATTTTTTTACTATACAAATTTTATCAGTCTCAACATGTGATAGGAATCAATTCTCCTTTTGTTCCACTTGTAGATTTTTATATGTTATTAGGGAGGTTTCATCCCATCTTTGTTTGCTAAGAAAACTTCCATAGTATGTTGTTTTATTAGTACTACCATTATTTTCATTGATTTTTTTAGGAAAGGTAAAAAGGTATATTGAAAAAGAATTATAATACAAACAAAGAGTTCTCAATATTGGCAACCCTTACAATCCAAAGAAAATAATAAAAATTATCACTAACATAACTGGGCTTCAAAGATCCCCAAGACTTAGTTAAATCCATATCTATCTTGGTCTTTACATAAATCTTTACTAGCTAGTTGAAGAACCATTTTATTCACTTCACACCAATCTATTATAGCTAACATGAATAGAAGCCAACTCATATCCAACTAGTCTTGCACTAGCATATTTTACCAAAAAATTAGTTCCAACATTATTTTATCTAACAACATAGACCAAGATAAGATCCTCAAATTTTTTCCATGTAGATTTGATTTGAGTCCCTAGATTACCTATTCTCCAAACCTTCAAAGCAAAATTAGTAATAAGATCTAACAAACCTACCTCCCAAGATTTTAGAATCAGATTCAACCAGAAGCTTGCAAACCCATCCTCCCAAGTATTGAGAGAACCTTGCCTGATAACTAACCCTTTAGAGTCATGTTTAGTATCCATTTCAAGACCCTTTATCTCCCAATGTAATATTTTTCATGTTAAATATCATCTAAGAAAACTAATACCAACAACCCCTAGATTGTCCTTAAAAACATCATCTGCATTTATGTTTTCCAATCCTTAAGGAGGAGGTTTCTATTTGTTTAGAGTCAATGACTTGGAATTCCATTTATATCTTTAAATTTATTGACATTATGATAAGCTCAAATGGTTTTGGAGACCTTACCAATAATTTTATTCCAAACTAACTCCTATGAATTGAATTCCTCATGAAAATTTTAGAATTTTTTTCTAGAGAAATGTGCCACCAAATGAAACTTAGACCTGATGACCAGCCCATCTAAATAGAGTTAGTTTTAAATTTTATGCATTTTTAAGTCTCCCAAATATTTTTAAGATTCAATTGAAATCCTAGTTCAAATTTAAGGAGTTATAACAAATTGTTTGATAACTCATGAGCAAAAATACATTGAAACAACAAATGATCAAGCATATCCTCATGGGAATTATATATAATGAATTTTGAAGGACCATGAAAACCTCTCTTCATAAGGTTATCATATATTAGACAGCTCTCTGATGCATAAATTTACAAACAAACAAATTTATTTTAGGCCAACGTTGAGCAAAGAAGTATGTGTATTATTTAACTACCACAGTAGTGTCAATAAAAACTTAATAGTTATGAAACTGTTAATCTGTGTTTTGCATTGGTTTCTCTTGTGACAATTACCAAAATAAAATAACGGATACAAAATGATATTATTTTCCATTTGCATATTTTTAAAAATATAATGAAATTTGAATAGGCACTTATAAAGATACTGAAGTGATACAAACCAAAAAAGACCTATAACCAAATACATTAACCTACTAATGCAACCCATATCTTGTAACACTAATGCATGTAACCCTACATTACAACATATAAAAACTATTGTAATGATACACAAAATACAAAGAAGATAGTTGAAATAAATCAATCAAAAGAAAAAAATAATTTCATCAATTAAAAAAAAATCTAAAAAATCTAAAAAGACAACAAGCTACTATTAACTCCTTCTCTACATTTAATACTACGCAACAATTTTTCATTAAAACTTTTCACCACCTTGAGAGAGTTTCTCAAAACATTACTTGTAGTTTTGAATAATATTTTTTTAAAATAGGTATTCACTTTTTACTGGGGCCACAACTAGCCTAAGAATACCAATAATTCCCACAACTAGCCCAATAATACCAATAAACGACAACATTTGACCTCCAATACCATACTGGGATTTGAACCTAGGTGGTGCTTGAAGCAACCAAGTCACTTTACCAACTCACCCACATCTCATTGGTAGTTTTGATCTTCAATACTATAGGTGGTATTCCTAGGATGTTTATGGAAAATTATATTTATACCTACTTTCAATGTTTTAATTCTTGCCCTCTTTCTTGATATTCAATCTATTGAAAAATATTGTCTTCAAATGGATTCTTCATACTATGCTTGTGAATATTTTCTTGTATTGCAGAAGGATCAAAAGGTCATTAGAAAAGATATGACAAATTATATAAATGTTGGATATTGAGATTCAATTTGATTATAAGTTAATTATTTGGAAGGAGATTTATATATGAAACAATTTATCTTCTATTGAAAGTTCTTTTTAAAGGATATTTATTTTCAGATTTTTCAAAGATAGTATGTACATAACTTAACCCCTTATATAATTTGAACTTGTAACTTCTCTTCTAAAAACACAATTTCTATAACATTAAAATAAATTTTGAACCATTAACTTGCGAAACATGTTTATTTAAGGATATTAATTTATAAAATTGACAAGAAGAATTTATTTCTTCAAACTAATTAGTAAAGTAACTAAATTTTTTTTCCTAATGTTTTTAATATTTTTTAAATATTTAGGTTAAAGGTTTTAAAAATTATTTTTTTTAAAGAAGAAATAAGAAGTTTAGTTGGTAGGTTTTATAAAAATACAATTAAAGGTGGAAAAACTTAAACATATTGGTAAAATGGGGGTTGTAAGAGATTCACTTACAAAAGATCTTTAAACTTTTAAAATTTTCAACAAAAATTATAGATAGCATAAAATGAAGGATAGATTCCAATTGCACAGAACCAACATTGATTTTAGAAAAATTAAAACCATTTAATGTATCCATCCATCAGTGTTAACTCTTTTATCACACAAATTTTACCAGCATTGACATGTGATGGGAATCGAGGCTTCTTTGCTCCACTCATATTTTTATATGTTAAATTGATGAAATTCCACCCTGGATTTATTCACAAAATAAATATCAATAGCATTTTGTTTTATTAGATTGACTATGTATTTCATTCATTCTACTTGATACTTTTGACCTATTTTTATTTTTCTCATACTCTCAAATATTAAAGAGGAGAAAGTTTCATTCTTTAAGCAGAGACTAAACTGAGTGCTCCCTTAAGGACAATGCAAGTGTGAGATTGCATTAACTAGTGATTATGTAATTGCCATAATGGTGTCAAAACAACCATGATGGTTATGAAAGTATCTATCTACATTTATCATCAATTTACCTTGTGACCACTGTAAAAAGAGAGTAAATACATATAGTGAGAGTGTTTTCCATTTACTTTTTTTTAAGAATAAGAGAATTTTAAGAGGCACTCTTTTATGTAGTGTTTTACCTTAATTTTTATTAAGGATCTAAACAAATACAAAACAATGAAGATTTAGATCATATAAAGTATATCTAAAATATGTATTTTTGAATGTAAAATTAGATGTTACTTGTACTTCTCTATTTATAAAAACTAGTAAGAAGTTTAGGGTACTTAGCTTGTTAATATTCTATTTAGGTTTGAGACTATGTATAGATATACAAAATAACTTAAATTAGATTTGGAGTTGTTTGGATTTATAAACTAATTGTTTGAACTTGCCTAAATGTATATGATAGCACCTAGACATATGTGGTACCCAAATACATCTTATATATATATGATAAATGTCTCTATTAAATGTGTCAGACTACTCCATCATAGATCATTGCGACTATTTATATATTTTTTTAGTGAAATATCAATGATTCAATTATATGCACAGTTCTAGAATTATTTCTCCTTCACATTAAAACCCTGGCTTCATTTTCTAGTTTACTTATAAAAATGGATTTGAAAAAATGAGTTGAGGTGATCCTAATTGTATACACATAATATTTCCACTTTATTGGTGCTTTCTCTTACTCGGGATCATTAACACATCAATCTCCATTAGTGTACACCTTAAAGGGTGCACCAAGAATGGGGTGGGATTAACTCGTGATACTTGAAAGATATGTTTTCATACTATCCTATTACAAAATCACTACTATTATCTTGATCTCTTCCAAGTTTATATTTGTTTATCCCTTCTATGTACTTCTTATCTATATTTGCTAACTTATCTATATCCTATTTTTTTGACTTTGTCCTTCATGTTATATCAGCCAATCTGGTATAGTCTTGAGTTTCTCTTTTAGTATTTTTTATGTATTGGCATGGTCGATACCATACTATGCTACCTGACATCTTCCAACTATATCAACCTAGTTGATACCATCATATTATAATTTATGGTTGGTTTCAGGTATTGGAAAACTATATATAGTTATCATATTTCTTTCCAAACATATCATATCACATTCATAAAATTTTATTGCATTTGCATTTATATATTAAGGAAGTACTTGGGAGAGCTAGTGGTTTAGAACCTTATCTTGGACATATTATCTTATAACACTATCATTGAATCTCAATAGGAGTTATAACGAGTTCATAACTAAGGATATATTTAACTTTTGTCAACCATGTAAGGTCTTCAAATACAACATTATATTACAAAGATCCACTTGATCTAATGAGAGATTGAAGCATAAACGGGTCCACACCAAGATAAGTATTTCTATCCCTACATTCTTTCCTTTGTTTACTTAGTAGATTAGACATTGATTTGTTTGTTATGTTGTGAATGTATGTGTAGCATTGATTAGATTATTCATTATATTGATTAAGATGGTGTAGATATAGGATTTCTCATCTTTACATTTATCAATTTACATTTCATAGACCCCAATTTGGATTACCATTTCACTTTATTGATTTACAACCATCTAACCTATCATTTAATTTAATTTGTACCAATTTATAAGCATTTACTTTACTTGCATATTTATTACCATATATTACAATCATGTAGATTTTTTGAGGTGTAGTGATAGTTATATCCCTATGTCATAGGCTTAGGCCTTGGTATCTTTTCATATTGAAATTTGAGTTGTAGGTTACCCTCTATTAAATCTACATATTGTAGGGAGGATTACAAAGCAAGTTAGTCAAGCATTAGTCCATAAATAATGAAAGATGCATAAAGAACTAACTAACCAAGCCTATCTATTCCTATGGGAATGAAAAAGGATAACAAGAAACAAATGAAATAAAAGAACATCATATTACCTTCCCAAATGGTTTCACCATACCCATGTGGATCAAAATCATGTTCTCCCTTGATCAAGCATCCTTGTCTTTGTCAATAATGGTGGTAAGCTCCTCCAATGCCTCAAGAACACTCCATAAAACTTAGGTTCATGATTCCAAATCACTAAACTAGCCTATCAATAAAGCTTGCAAACAAAATCTATGATCAAATGCAAAGCCTTGAGGAAATAATTTAACATTATAATTTTGCAATATTCAAGATTTTTGTTCATGTCCATGGCCTCTCTATTTATAGATTTTTTAGATTGGTCAGGATCAACCATGACTATTCATCTCAAGATTGAGATGTGTGGCCATGGATAATCCTAATATTTAGAATTAAATCCATAATTATCTTCATCATGACCTTGGAAGAAGGGGCATTGAAGAGGCATGGGAGGAATTAACTAGGCATGGGTGACCCATAATCTTGATATTTGTGGTATTTATGGCATAGAGATGTCTTCCCAATAAATGATATCACTTGATGATGCAGTTAATAAGAATCAATTTTTTAAAAAAAATTCAACAACTCTCATGGAAAATCCACTTAAGCTCTTGATTTGGATTAATTATCCCTAAATAAGGTTAATCAACATTTGTGCAATTATTTGAAAATTGGCCCTCAATTAATCAAAATGGTTGAAAAGTCATATTACTAATTTTTAATTTGACTCAAGAAGAATTAGAAGGTGATGTTAGATGCACCAGAACCATATTTCCATTTAGAATGTTTCTAACACAAAATAAAAAGGTACGTGGCATATACTAATGAATTCAGGAGAAAAGAGTGATCTAGAGCACAAAAAGCAAAATCAAAGTTAGATAACTCATAAATTACATTGCCCCATTTAGGGATACTTTGACCTAAATTGGCACTTGTAAATGACAAGTTTGAACCATTTAGTGCATTTTATGGATTTTGACCTAAAATGTGCATTTGAGTGCAATTCGAGTAAGATCGACAAATTTAACACAAATGGTGTTAGGAATTGGATGTCTACATTTTGCCCCTATTTTAGAAGGCATAGAAAGACATTCAAGTGAAGCAATGTATTGTCAAAGAAAAGAGTTATCAAGAAGAAATTATAATAGACCCATGATGCCCCCTTGAGAGGACATACTAAGATGAAAGAGAAGGATGAACTCTCAAAAAGAGAGAGAAAGTGAGAGGTTAACCCATGGAATAGATCACATCTAGATGAGTTAATGCTTGCACATGTGATTACCATCAATGATCAAAATATATTTAGAGGTATTATAGGCCCTAGAGATGATGGGAATGGGAAAGATACAATCCATAAATGTGAGGGACACACTGTAAATGTACCCAATTTGAGAGTAAAAGCTATGCACGTATAACATTGATCAATCTCGAGAAAAGTTACACACTAAAATATTACCATCATGGTCTTTAATGTGGAGATATTGAAATTATAGGAAAAGGGAGAACATTCTACTTCAGGAAGGGAAGCATCACTAGAATGGGGTATCCAAAGAGAATATAATAAGTACTCTAGTAGAGCAAATTTGTATGTGATAAAATAGGTGTGCCCCAGTAGGGCGAATCTTGATCATTGATAAATAATAAAGAATGATTTTGACCCTATATAGCTGATTTGATCCAGACATGATTTAGATATTGGGCCCTATCATGGGTAATTGGCAATCAAAAATATCTAAAGGATATAAATGAAAAGATAGGTTAAAGCGCATGGGTGAAAATGTACATGCAATGGTGTAATGGCTTAAAAAGCCATATAAAACCAAGAATATGAGAATGCACAAAGTGATGAGAGATATGAAAAGAAGAATGGAGATAGATGAGGTGACCTCAGTAGAAATTAAGCACTGCCTACATAGTTCCATGGACTCATGTTCCAACATGAACTTCAGGCCAATGTAGTTCACCCAAGTTTGGGAGAGAATGGAATGATGAAAAATGACCAAGAATTGATTAAACTTATATTGTATGCAAAGAGATGCACATCTAAGCATAGACAAAGAATCCTAAAATGCATGCTACCTAGAAGCCTAATTCCATATCATGAGCCTAGGTTTTACAAAGTGTTCTTGAGAATTATTTATCAGATCTGATGTTGGCATTAAGACTTTGAGACCTAAGCACAAAGTGCTTGTTATAGAAAAATAAATTAGGGATCATAAGTATGAATAACTTAGAATGACATAAGATTCCAATTGCACTGAGCTAGTTCAAATGTGAATATCTATAACTAAGGATAGTGGTAAAATAATGACCAAAACCAAAGTTACAATGATTTACATTTAAACAAAAAAGCAAAAACAAAGAAAAAGATAAACATAAATGAACCTAATTTGAAATAAATATATGATCTTAAGTAGGAACAATTTTTTTAAAAAAACAAAGGGAAAGAATGTCTTAACAACATGAGATCAAGATATGAATAATCAAGATCCATGTGGACCATCAAATCATTCTTGAACACATAAGAGAGAATCAAAAACAAATAAAAAACACAAGACCAAAATGAGACAAAAAGTAATAAAAAGAGAAAAGGAGAAGAAATAAAAGGAGAGGTGTGAAATCACAACAAAACACCAAGAAAACATAATAAAACATCAAGAAAAATAAAATAAACACACACAAACAAAAACAAGGTTAGTGCAGTTTAAAGATAAATGTTCATGCATGTGCAGTAGAGGCGTTACTTTCCACCACATCATAACTAAGAAAAATGATAATTATTTCCTAATTAAAGAGGAACAATGATAGAAGAAATGGGGGAAGAGAAGAAAAGGAAGGGATTGGTCAAGCTGACTCCAGATGTATTAGACAAGTGGATGTTACCTACATAGTTTCATGGATACATGTTCCAACATGAACTTCAGGCCAAATGTAGTTCTCCTAGGAAATGGGATAGAAGAAAAATGATGATCAGACTAGCATGATTTAGAGAAGAAATGGAAGATATGACAAAAAAAAATAATGGTATGGCAAATAAGAAGTTGATGAGATGAGAAAGAATGATCTTGCAAAATGACAAATGCATGGGATAAGATGAAATAAACTGGTGTTTCTATGCTTGTAAAATGGCAAGAGCGTAGCATGGTGGAACGAGAATGTACAAGTGTATAGAAATGTGAGACAATGTTTTTTTTCTTTTTTGGATCATGTTATGATTTTTCTGGTATTTTCAAAGTATTTATAATATTTTTGGTGTTTTTGGGATAAAATATACATAAGGTGGGACCATCTAGTCGAGGAGATGCACATCCTAATAGTAGAGGTTCCAATAAGATAGCTAAGCTAGCTAAAATGGCCCATGCTCACAAATCAATGAAAGTGAGGTTCTTGATAAAATAAGAAAGAGCAACAAATACTTAAACTGAGAAGATGAGACTTTTTACTTGTTTGAAGCTACACAAGACTATCTTGGCTAAACTACTTTATAGAACCACTACTGAAGATGTTCATAATATTCATGAGACATAATCAAGATCATAATTGGTCAAGGGATAAAAAGTGTTCAAGCTTATAACATGTCTTAGACATAACAATGAATATGCTTCTCAAAGATAACAATCTAGAATAGGATGAAGAATGTGTTCAGAGTGCCAAAGATTCAATGCCTTTACTATCAAGAATCATGAAAAGTGGACCATGGTAGTATAAAATGTGTTCAAGGTAATATAAAAGGTTGGGATAAAATTACAACACAAGTTTCCCCCAAGTCAAGGGTCTTATAGATAATGCTTCAAAGTTATTCATGTGTATAACCTCTTAAGGTGTATGATGTTCATGGGCTCTGAAAGTTCTTCACCATTAGGTTTAGCTAGTCGATATTCTCCTGATCCATAGTTTATTTTGACAATATATGGTCCTAACCAATTAGGCTAAAACTTGCCTTTCTTTTTAGGTTCAAAATTCATGTTCTTTTGGTTCTCTTTCAAAACTAAGTCACCAATCTCAAATTCTCAAAGGAAAATATGTTTGCTGTAGCTTCTTCATAATCTATTCTGATAGGCCTACAAGTTTTCTAGGGTAGACAAATACTTACCATCAAGAATCTCTAGTTCATGTAGTCATGAGGCTCTATATTCTTCATTATCTTCAATGTGCTCCAGTGATAGTATTAATGATGGGATCTCAATCTTGACTAGGATGATAGATTTAGTGTCAAAAATAAGGGAGTATGGAGTAGCTCTAGTTGGGGTGTGATGAGTGGTTCTATAAGCCCAAAGGGCAAGAAAGGGTTGCAAGTGCCAATTACGGATAACATCATTGACAACCTTATTTAAGATGGCAAGAATGGTTTTATTTGATGCCTTCGCTTGTCCATTGCCTTACAGGTTATATGGAATGGATTTCTTGTGATTGATATTGAATTTTACACAAAGATATTTCAAATCTTTGTTCACAAAGGATCCACAATTATCAGATATAATATGGGTTGAGATGCCATATCGACAGATGATATGGTAATGAATGAATTTTGCAATTTGTTTCCCAGTAACATAAGTGAGAGGAATGGCCTCAATCCACTTGGTAAAGTACTTAGTTGCAGTCATAATGTGTTTATGGCCATATGAAGATGTTGGGTTAATTTTCCTAATGAGATTGAGACCCCATGGTGAGAATGACCATGGTGTTGTAATTGACTGTAATGGTAAGGAAGGTGCATGTATCAAGTTTCCATGCTACTGATAAGGAACACACTTCTTTACATAATTACAAGCATCTATCTCCATTTTAGGCCAATGATAGCCCATTATGATGAGTTTCTTTGCTAGGACCACACCATTGGTATGGGCCCCACACATCCCTTCATGAACCTCCTTTAGTGCCAGCTTGGCTTCTCCCAAAAATAAACAACAAAGAAGCATTCCATCATAGCCTTTATGATAAAGCATGTTTCCAAGGAGGATATAACATGTTAGGTGATGAAGGAATAGATTTTGTTGGTTTTTGGAAAGGTTGGTAAGAAATAAATGACTATGAAAATAGTTATAAAATTTTGGTACCATGGTAGCTCAAGTGAGGGATTAGGATCAGAAATGGTGCATATCCTCTCTAAATTTGATAGAATATATGTTGATTGAAGAAGATTTTCAATTAGGTACTGATACTCTTTAGCACTATCATGCATTTGAATCATGGAACCAATTATTACCATGGCATCGATAGATCTATTATTGACTCGTAAAACTTGCTCAAAATATAGAGATTTAAAATGTGTTTTGAGGTTATCAAGAATTTTCTTGTAAGGCACAAGCTTATCATCTTGTTTGATACTAATCAATTGTCTAGTTTATGATTATCTATGAATATCCATAGATCTTTAAGCTTTGAATATCCCACTATATATCAAGATAGAGCCCTGTAACCAATGCTTCATATTTGGCCATATTGTTTGTATACTAAAATTGTATATGGAATGCTTTGGGGATCAAATCCCCCTGTGGTGTGATAAAAAATATACTAGATCCAAACCCTCAGGATGTGAAGGATCTATCAAAATAGAGTGTCCATTATTTAATTTCTTGTGATGCTTGTTCTATTGTCATGATAGAATCATCTGAAAGGTCAAAGTTGAGAGGTTGAGTGGTTTTAATAGGATCTTCTGCAAGTTGGTTAGTAAGAACTTGTCCTTTGATTAGCTTTTGATTCTGGTACTCAATATTGAACTCAATGAGGAGCATAATCCACTTAGCCATACATCCTTAAAGAGCTACTTTAGATAAAAGTAACTTGAGAGGATCTACGTTGGTGATAATAATAGTTTTGCTTTCTAGCATATAATGTCATAATTTTTAAGTGGTGAACACCATAGCTAAACATACCTTCTCAATAGGCATATAATTATGTTCATAGGCTACCAATGTGTGGATTAAATAATAAATAACATGTCCCTTACCATGATCATCATGCTGAGCCAAACGTGCCCCTAGTGTGTGTTTTGTGGCTGATATATAAATAATTAATGGCTTTCCTTATGTTAGAGGTCATAAGACTGGTGGATTGGCCAAGTATGTTTTAAGCTTTGTGAATGATATCTAAAAATCTTCATCCCACTGAAATGTTACCCCTTTATTTAAGAGATGGGTAAATGGGTGGCACTTATCTACCAATTGAGAAATGAACCTACATATAGACTGGACCTTTCCTTGTAGACCTCACAACTATTTAAGATTGTTTGGTGGAGGCATTTTCATAATAGCGTTGACCTCTATAGGGTCAACTTCAATCCCTTGTTGTGATGTAATGAACCCTAGAAATTTTACTGATGTGACTCCAAAGACATATTTTTTAGGATTCAAGTGGATTTTATATGTACGAAGCCTCTCAAATATTCTTCATAGAATGTCAAGATTTCCAGCTCTTGTTCTTGATTTTACTAGTATATCATCAACATAGTCCTCAACAATGTTATGCATCATTTCATGGAAGATGATAGTCATTGCACACTGATATGTGGCTCCAACATTCTTTAAACCAAATGGCATGACTTGGTAATAGAATTTCCCCCATGGAGTGGTGAACATGGTCTTATGTTGATCCTCATGGGATATCTTGATTTGATTGTAATCAAAAAATCCATCCATTAAGGATAACATCTCATACTTAGCAGTTGAGTCAATAATAATGTCTATGTTGGGTAGAGGAAAATCACACACAAGCTTGGGGTCTTTTTACTCACTAGTACTATGTTAGAAATCCATTTAGAGTAGTCTAGTGGTCTACTAAAATTGGCTCCTAACAACTTTTCCAACTCGGCCTTAACCAAAAGGGTGATGCGTGGATGCATCTTTCTCAACCTTTGCTTGACTAGTTTAGCATCTGGGTGAACAAAAAGATGATGCACAACTAAATCTGGGTCCAATTTTGGCATGTCAGAGTATTCCCATGCAAAGATGTCTATATAATACTTAAGAATGGATATAATATGTTCACATTGTACTTTAGTAAGGGAAGCTCCAAGATAAATAATTTTGGGGTCCTCATGGGTTCCCAAATTCATTTATGTTGTGCTCTCCATAAGGAGTGTGGATCCATCTTCTAGAATTTTAGGTAATATATGGTCACGATCATTTTATTTTACTATATATTCTTGTTGTTCCTCCCAAAGATATGGATAGTATGAAGAATTAGAATCTACCTTCTTAGGTAAAGGCTAATTGGAAAAAACCTCTAGAAACTCAAGAGCAAGATGCTCAAATATTTTATGTTATTCTAAAGAGATGTGTGTACTAGTTATGGAACTTGGGATAGATGGTATTTCTACATCCTGAAGGGATGAGAAAACTTTTCAGACTGGGAGTGCTTGAAATAGGTTTTCACTCAAAGGCTTGTCTTTTTCTTTACTTTTTCCTTGATCAACAAGTTCCTCAAAGAGGTTTTCACCTAAAGATCTTGATGTTTGTTCTTTATTATGACCAAGAAAGTTTTCTTACTCTCCAAAGTAGGTAGAAGAATTAAATGAAAAATCAAAACCCTACTTATGATCACCAATGGGGAATGCATCTCATAGGCCCATGTATTCTGTAATTAATTCTTCATTTTGAAACTCATTGAGGCATATGACCAAATTTTGTTGATCCCAATCTATAAGTTCAGGATGGCAAAGGCATAAGTTACAGTGAGGGTTTGCTTTAGGATAAGCAGATCCAATCATAAAGATATAATGTCTTTCTTCAATAAGGGAAGCACCACTAGGATAGGTTTTTGCTTCAAGACAAGAAGCTCTAATAGGTGTTATGGTCAATATGGCATTTGAATCAAACAAATTTGAGTCAGCAAGCTCATCAAAAATGTTATAATGGGACATTATGTCTCTTCTAAGGTCTCATTACTAGTCACTTTAGAAGAGTCACTATCAAATGTCATGAGGTCATCCTATGGTGATTTAAATCTGAGACCATGATTCCAATTGAAAATTCTAGTTGATAAGGGTTCTAAAATTCCTTATGCCTGTGGGCTAAGGCCTTTCCCTATATAGTCAAGATGATACATTATCCTGTTAGGGATAGGATACTTTAGATTTTGAAAACAATTGGCAAGGCCTTCAAAATATAACCAATCTCCCTTTGTAAAATCCTCTTGATCTTTCTTTGGTGCAATTATAGGTACAAAAACCATGGGAGGTTTTGGTTGCTTCTTCTTTAGTTGTCAAATCTGATCGGGTCTGTTAGAGTTTGGGAAGTTATAAGCTTACCAAATGTTTTAGGGGATTTTGGTAATTTTTCAATATGGAGGATGTCCTTCAAATGGTATGTGGAAATGCCTACGTCTTTAATAATAACCTTCTTGGTTAGAGTTATAGGAAATGGATCGATCGAAGTGGAAGCTAGATTACCAAGGTCTATATAATTAGATGGAGATGGATGAGAAATGATGGCTTTGTTCTTCTTTGCAATGAATTTAGAACTTGGGCAATAGTTATAATTATGAAACTCTACTTTAAGATGTTTGTAATATTGGTATAAAGCTGATCAACAATAATAGTAACCTTGATCCTATCATGGGGAGACTTAAGGCATTGGTGGAGAGTAGATGGAACTACCTGTACTTCATGGATCTAAGGATAACCAAGAAGTATGTTATAAGGAAGCTCAATATCCATAATATGGAATAATGTATGATGAGAAATAGACCCAACCATGACTAGTAACCAAATTATACTAGATGACTCCCTCTTAGCATTGTCATAAGCCTCGATTGTAATAGTTTATAACTAAATATATTTATCCATGTAACCCAATCATCATACCAATTTAAGAGATATGATGTTTAGCCCTGAACCATTATCTATAAAACCCCACTTGATATTGTGATCCACAATGATTATCTCAATGTATAGTGGGTTATTATGGTTTCGGCTGAGGCTAGAAATGTCTTTTTGATAAAATGTGATTTGTCAAAATGAAGATAAATGTCCAACTAGGTTCTAGACCTGACCAAGGTTTATATCATTAGGCATAATAGACTCTTGCAAAAGTTTTTTGAAGATGGATCGATAAACATTAGATGTTTGCAAGAGTTTTAATATGGAAATTTGTGCAGTGGTTTTATCTAATTGATCCATTAGACTATAAGGCCTTTGAACTATGGATTGAACTAGTTTAGTATTTGTTGGGACAATATTCAGCTTTGGAACTATTGGCACAATGTTCTCATTGGGTTTTATGGAAAAAGTGGGTGAAGGGCCCTAGATGGTGACCCACAGGCATCTATTTGTGACTGCACAACCTAGAGGTGGCAAGGAGTTATTATGATTAGAAGAGGAAGGCCAAGGGATTTGGATGGTGACTCGTGGGTGACTAATTGTATTGCTATAATTTTGGGTCAGTGAGGAGCATTTATAATTAGAAAAAAGGTGATATTGTTTAGGATTAGTAACACATGCAAATGGAGTAGAAACATGATGATGCAAAATTGACATGGTATTACTAGGGGGAGAGGGTGTTGAACCTATAATGATGGGTCCCATGTTGTGAGGAAAAAGAGATTGGGCACACAATTTTACTGTAAAAATGGTAATGTGGGTTGAAAAAATGCATCCCATAGTATTATTATAGTCATAAGGTACATTTCTATAAGCCACATTATTAGTATGGGAATTATGATCTTGATTATGCTCATTATGATTCTGACCTTGTTGTTGGTTTTGATTATACCTCTACCCTTGATAGTGACCATTTTGATTGTTTCTTGGTGGTGGTGGATCATGTTGAGGAAACGGGTCTTTGTAGATTCCCATATCCTGATTTATGTCTTGATTAGGGGCCAACTTAATTTCTAGTTCACCACTTTCAATAAAGTCCTCAATAATATGTTGCAATTGAATGCAGTGATATGCACCATGACTAGCAACATGATGAATTTACACCATATGTTCTCTTTGTACCAATCTAGTTTTGGTTGATCTTGAGGAAATGGCCTTAATACTAGCCATTTAATAAAATGAGCTATAATGAGCTTTTGTAACACTATTTCAATCAATTCTCCTAGCTTACTAAAGACTCTAAAATTGTTATGAAATGTCCTTCATGGAGGTTGTCTCTATAAAATAGGTAGTGGATTTGGGGGAGTTAATTGTACATTTGAAGGAGGCATAGCCTATACCATTTGTACATGTCTTGTTTTTGTCACCCCATTTCCAACCATGTTCTTATTTTTTCTAAATCCCTTAGGCTTATCTTGCATAATTGTTTGAGCCAATGATTTATTCTGATTAGATGCTTGAACTTGAAAAAACATCTTAACAAGGCCCTTAGCAATAAGAGCCTTCTCAATCTACAATCTTTTGTCAATAATTTCTTCAAATGAGTTAGCACAAGCTAATCATAGATTATGCACAACTTCAAGATGAAAATTGTATGCAAAGATATTAGCCAACTATTTGTTTAGAAAATTATGTTGAAATCAGCCTACCAATGCTCTCCACCTTTGTAGATATGCAACAAAACTATCACCATCACGCTTATTGGATTTACATAAGTCAAAAATGATCAATTCATGTTCTATGTTCTATGAGAAATGGTTAATGAACTTTTCTAATAAGTCATTCCAATCCACAACTGATCCCTTGGGTAGTTTAAGTAGCCAATCAAGAGCTTGTCCCACTAAACTTCATGGAAATAGTCATAGTAAGTACTTTCTACTGTAAGCAACCTCTTGACATAAGATGAAGAATACCTATATGTGCAAGTGCAGATCTCCTTTTCCTTTGTACTTATTAAATTTGGGTGCCTAAAAATGAGGTGGAAAGGGGTTTTGGAGAATAGATAAATCAAATGTATATGGGCATATCTCATCAAAATTGTACTTTTTGACTCTATTATTCATCTCCAATATTTGGATAATTTCCTTCATAGAATTAGATTCTTGCATGTTTGGTACATTTTTGGATTGAATAAGATGCTATTGGGGTGGAATGTGCCCCTTGTTTTGTGTATATCTATAAGGAGTGTATACCTTTCGATCCATGATTTGGTTCTGATTTGACCCTTGAGTTGAGAACATACGCTGTTGATTATTGGATTGTAAAACATTTATTGAATTTTGTTGTTTCACACTTTATTGATTTCAAAAATTTCTATGTTTACTTACTAATATTTGGGTTGGTTGAAAAGAACTAGCCAAATTGTCTCAAGGGATTTCCTCAATTTGAACTGAATGTTTAGGTTTTTGATTTTGTAAAGTAATAAGAGGTTCTTGATGATTGAAGAATGTATGTTCTGTGTCAAATGGAACACTTTGTAAGGTTTCTTGTGACTTTAATTGCTCATTTAGATTACTTTGATCCACTATGGTAGTGTCCTCATCCAATATTTGTTGCATACTTTCAACCACATTTCCTTGTTCTTTCGAAGCATTATTGTGAATTGAAGTGGCAACTAGGGAGTCAGTTAGTCTATGACAAGTTGATTTGCAAATCATTGAATTATTATCTTGATTTTAGCCAGAAGATCCAAATCTATGGGTTTTGACTCTGTTTGTATTTCCTTTCCTTTTTTAGAGGAAGAAGGTATGTCTATTTGTGCAAAAGATTGATCTTACCATCATTATTTTCCTTCTCTAAGGTATGCAATTATTCTTTAAGAAAGTCAAAAGGTAGTCTAGTACCTAATTCTATCAATCTAAGAAGGGGTTTGTCTTGATCTTCTTGGGGTTGATAATCATTATAATCATCTTCAGATCTTACTATTGTGGGGATATCATAAAAAACAATGAGGTTATCTTGACCATCATAAAACTTCTCATCTTCATAACTAAGGCCATAAGAGGCCCCACTATGAGTGAACCTTTGAGTCTTGTCTTAAAAGAGTTGTTCTATGTGCTTGACTAACTTTCGACCAATGCTTGGTAACCAAACAAAGTATGCTTTGGCTCTCTTTTAAACAAATAACTAAGGTGCCAATGAAACTATAAGGGAGGGTAATTTGAAACCACACATAATTTTTAGAATATTTGGTTCATGAGTTTACTCAACCTTTGGTAAAGTTTAAATCATATATATCAGAAGAGAGTAAAGTAACTCAAATACTCAAGGTAAAAACTAGTACACCAAAGCCTAGATCTTTGTCATACACTTGTACTGTAAAAGCTAGTTTCAACTTTGACAAGTTGACCCTAAAAGTTTAGAGGAAATCTCTCTAGATTATGATGAAGACAAAATGAACTAAGCAAATAAAGATGTAAAAACATATGTGAATCACTAAGTATAAATCTAAGACCAAATAGGAAACACAACATCACCACATGATTCTAGTAGGATAAAATATGTTCTAGGACTCAAAGCATGAATGATACACAAGATGAATTGAGTCCACCAAGATGAAAATGTGATTTTGAGTCTTAATAAATGAACTTCAATCCAAATGGAAAATTGAACCCAAGTTAAATAAGCTTAGTACGTAAATGGCAAACCCACTTTGACACAATAACCCTTAGAATGCAGAAAGTTTCAATTTCAAATGTGGATTATAAATGAAGGATTTAAAAAAATTGGGTAAAAGATCTAGAATCAATTGGGCAGTATGATTGTGCCAAAGTGGATGACATGAAATAAAGTTTTTGATAATAATTTTGAACAAGGGAAAGGTGAATTTTCCATTTAGACAACGTAACACCTCCATTACTCAAGAAAATTGAGGACAATGTGTTCTGGTTAAGTTCATTGAGTTAACAAGTAATTTTAGACACAAATCAAGACCAAGTAAGATAATGACAGAAAACAAACACCTTAAGTCTAAACTGACAAGGTATGGAAAAGTGGGGTCTACTAAACTATCAAGGTTTTGATTGTTCTAGGGGAATCAATTGCACAATGACTTTCACATCAAATGATGTAAAAGACAAGCACAAAAATTGGGTGACTGTGACATCGGCTAGTTGTAAAAAGGTATAGTCCTTTATATAACCACTACATATTGTTGTTTGCTTAGTGCAGTGCGATGTCTAAATGTTATGCCCTTGACCATTGGTGTGTCTAGGGATATGTCTGGCCAACTTGGGCTTACATACCTCTTTTATTTACTTGTTACATTTCTCTATGTTCTTAGATAGGCCAGCTTATGGAATAACCTTGGATAATTAGACTATATATAGGAGGTAGTGGTTAGTCTTTAAATATCATGTGTGAAGTATTCTACTAATAGTGCATTGTTGTGGAGGTTGCCCCCTCGAAGTGGATTTGCTATATTATCTAGTATTCTATTTTGCTATCAATTATCACTGTGAATCTCTCATATTTTCTTATTCTATAAAATATAAAATCATTATGTGTGAATATCTAAGTAATTTCATTACAAGTGGTATCAGAGCTTCGATTTGGGCAAGTTTCCTATGGCATTTTTTTTGGATCTGGCAAGCCGTGGCTTTTGGGAGCAGTGAAAGTGAAAAAACATAACTTGAAATCTAGGAAGAATTAATTTTTTTTGTCAGTGCAGTATTGCTTGAAATGCTTTTTTGAAAAAAAATATTAAAAAAAAGTCTATAATTTTTTTCCCTTGCACACTTGTAGTCATTAGATTCATCTCGATGAGACGATCAAATGGTCTATTCTATTGATACACTTTTTTTTTGGGTCAAACCCCCCCTAAGGTTTGTTTATGGTAGGTCCTTCAACTCAGGGAAGAAAATGGGCACCATAAAATCCTAAGACTCCTATTGATGATTTCTTATCTTCAAGAGGACATAAAAAAATTAGTGATTCATGAAGACTTTGTTGCAGTCCAAGCTGATGTTTCAGGGATGCATAGAGAGATTAATGGAGTTCATAGTGAATTACAACATATCAATACACAATTGGGTGCCCTCACATCTCATTTTTAGCCTAACAATCCTCCATTTCAGCATTCAAATCCTCCTCTCAATAACTCCCATACTGGTATGAAACTGATGTTACCAAAAGTGGACATGTGTAAGTTTGATGGTAAGGATCCTTCACTTAGATTAATCAAATTGAGAGTTTATTTAAGCTACATCAAACCCCTAGTTCTCAGAGGGTGATGGTGGCATCCTTGTATATAAAACCTGAGCAATTCATTTGGTATCATTGGTTATGTGCTTAAAAGAAAAATAATGGTGTTCCTATTACATGGACTATTTTTACTAAGGATTTGACATCTCATTATCAAAATAATGTCTCTAATAAATATTTTAGCTAATTATCAAATCTATGACAAACATGACATGTGAAGGATTATATTCATCAATTTCAAAATCTCGCTTTAAGGGTGGAAAATATCATTGAGAAAAATTTGATAGATCTATTTTTGAGTGGCCTCAAAGATAGTATCCAATACAAATTTTGAATGTTTATCCCATAATATGTATCAAAATATATTCTTAAGGCATGCATGATAGAATAAAAAGAGATGGTCAAAAGGAAAACTTTCACTACTGGTCATGATCACAACTTTCCAATACCATCATTTCCACAACCCACCAGATTAACACAATGAAAAAATGAGGAGAAGTGAGCCAAAGGGTTGTGTTATGGTTGTGATAGCAAGTGGAGAAAAGACCATCATTGTGCTGAGAAGAAGATATTTTACATTGAAGGTGCCAATGATGATGAAGAGGATATGGAAGTACATGATGCAGATGCAAAAGTTCTTGAGGAAGAATCTGAAAACTCTCAACCTACTATTTCATGCCATGCCCTATGAGGTATTATTACTCCCCAAAATCTTAAGGTGATGGGTTTCATTAAGAAATAGAAGGTCATTTTCTTGATTGATTTTGGGAGCACACACAATTTCATCCACAGTAAGTTGTTTGCTCGTTTAAATTATTTCATTTATCCAGCTCCAAAATTTTAGGTTATGATTGTAGGTGGTAGTACTGTTAGCTATTTAGGAAAATGTCATATTATTAAGTTGGCCATGGGAGACTACTTATTGGATTCTCCTTCATTTTCTATTTAGATGCGTGGAAGTGATATTATTTTGGGATTCCAGTGGCTCACCACTTTGGTCACTATTGAGATGAATTTTCAAGAATTATTCATGCATTTTATTTAGAAGAAAGAACATTTGAGCTAAGAGGATTAAAAGATAAATCTCCACAACTTGTTAGCTCCCATCAAATGATAAATATTCTCTGTAAGGGTGCCAGGGGATTTGTAGCCCACTTATTTTCTATGGAAGTACAACTAACTTAGCTATCTCCACCTCTTGATCTGCAATAAATAATTGATGCTCATTTTATTATTTTTGGAGACATGTCAATAGGACTTCCACCTATCCACATGCATGATCATGCCATAACACTTACTCTTGGTAGTACACCACCCAACATCAGGCCATATAGGTATCCCTATGCCCAAAAAAGTAAAATTGAAAATATGGTACAAGAGATTTTGGATGCAAGAATTATTCACCATAGCCAAAGCGAATACTCGTCACCAGTTGTCATGGTGAGAAAGAAAGATGACACTTGGAGGATGTGCCCTAACTATAGATAACTCAATAAATACACTATCAAAGATAAGTTTTCAATTCTTGTCATTGATAATTTTCTAGATGAATTGAATGGTGCTCTTTATTTTACCAAGTTAGATCTACATTTTGGGTATCATCAAATCAGGATCTGTGATGAAGACATACCCAAAACTAATTTTAGGACTCATGAGGGCCATTATGAGTTTTTGGTTATGCCTATTGACCTAAAAAATACACCATCTACTTTTTAGAGTTGATAAATACTAATTTTAAGCCATTTTTGAGGAAATTTGTTTTGGTATTCTTTGATGATATCCTCATTTATAGTAAAAATTGGGTAGACCATTTGCAACATTTGAAATAGGTACTCTCCATTTTGGATCAAAATAAATTGTATGCCAAACCTTCCAAATGTACTTTTGGGGCTAGTGAGGTTGAATATTTGGGCCATTTGGTATCTTATGAAGGAGTGAAAGTGGATCCTAGAAAATCCAAGCAATGGTAGACTAGCTAATTCCTAAGACACTCAAGCAACTTCAGGGGTTTTTGGGACTTACTGGTTATTACTATAGATTTGTCAAAAATTATGGTAGTATTGCAGCCCCACTTACCTCTTTGTTAAAGAAAGACTCCTGTTAGTGGACTGATGCAACTACCTAGGCATTTGAACAATTGAAATTGGCTATGTGCACTCCTCCAGTATTGGCCACTACTGATTTTTCTAAGACTTTTGTGGTTGAATGTGATGCATCTGGGTATGGTATGGGTGATGTAATCATGAAATAAGGAAGACCAATGGCATTTTAAAGTCATAAACTCAAGGGTAAAAACTAGCACAAGCCCGTCTATGAGAAGAAAATGATGGCCATTTTGCATGGAGTCAAACAATGGAGACCTTATTTGATGGGTCATCACTTTCAGGTAAAAATTGATCATGATAGTCTTAAATATTTTTTAGAACAAAGGTTGTCATCTAAAGAACAATAGAAATGGGTAACTAAGATGCTAAGCTATGATTTTGAAATAGTCTACAAAAAGGCAAGGACAATGTGATGGTAGATGCACTATCCAAAAAAGATGAGTCAGTTGAGGCATTGTTATGTGCCATAACCATTTTGCAAGAATATTGGCTAGAGGAAGCATGATCAGATTGGGAACATGATAGTACTACTCATGATTTGATTTAAAATCTTTATCAGGGTTTAGATGGATTTGAAAATTTCACATGTAAAGGTAATGCATTATGGTACAAAAATAGATTGTACCTATGTAATAATTCTCTTCTTAAACAAAAACTCCTTCAAGAACTTCATACAAATCCAATTCGGGGTCATTCAAGATTTTTAAAAACCTATCACAGGATCAAAAAAGATTTTTCTTAGGAAGGTCTCAAGAGGGATGTCCAAAAATATGTGGCTGAATGAATGATTTGTCAACAAGACAAAGGTGAAACCATCAAAACTCTAGGTCTTCTATAGCCTTTATCTATCCCTAGGCAACATCGGGAAGAGGTCTCTATGGATTTCATTATAGGGTTACCAAGATTTGATGGTCAAAATGTTATCATGGTTGTTGTAGATCATCTCAGTAAGTATGCTAATTTTTTTTCATTATCCCAACCATTTCTTGCTAGTATAGTAGCTTCTGCTTTTCTCAATACATTTCAAAAACTGCATGGGACTCCTAAGATCATTGTCAGTGATAGATATCCCATTTTTACTAGTATTTTTTAAAGTTATTTACATGTTTAGGCACTCAATTGGCTCATAGTTCATCCTATCATCCTTAATTTTATGGACAAACTGAGGTATTCAACAAATGTCTGGAAGGATATCTCTATTTTTTTATTTCTAATAAATAGGATAAATGGGTTCATTGTCTACCACTTGCTGAATGGTGGTTTAATAATTTTGTTCATAGTTCTTTCAAAATGTCTCCTTTTGTGGAACTATATGGATACCATCTTCCATCCATCACTTCCACCTTGAAGGTCCATCCTAAGGTTCGTGTAGTTGAAGAACATATTTACCATCAATATGAAGTCCTTTTCAAGTTTGTGTGAAAATTTAGCTATGGCCCAAAATTGCAAAAAGCAACAAACATATCAAAATAGAAGTGAGAGGTAGTATGACATTGGTGATTTGGTATTTTTTTGATTACATCCATATAAATAGATGTCATTGAAGTAACAAAAAATGATAACAAGCTATCCCCTAAGTATTATGGGCCTTATTAGATCTTGCATAAAATTAGCCGTGTGTCGTACAAGTTAGATTTTCCTTCATCCACTTGCATACATCCATTATTTCATGTATCATGCCTGATGAAAGTCATTAGACATAGGGTTACCATTTTAATAGAATTACTAGAGTTGGATGAGGAAGGTAAAGTTATTCTTGATCCTGAGGTGATCCTTCAATGATGCACCAAGCAACTACATTCTAGAGCAATTACAGAATACCTGATCAAATGGAAGAATATGCCATGTGAAGATGCCACTTGGGAAGATGAAGCATTTGTGTAGTAGCATCGATATTTGCCATAATGTTGAGGACAATGTTGTTCTGAAGGGGAAGGGCTTGTTATGCCCCTAACCATTGGTGTGTCTAGGGATATGTGTGGCTGACTTGAGCTTACATACTTCTTTTATTTACTTGTTACATTTCTCTATATTCTTAGATAGGTCATCCTATGGAATAAACTTGGCTAAGTAGACTATTAAAGGAGGTAGTGGTTATTATTTAAGCATTATGTGTGAAGTATTCTGCTAATAGTGCATTGTTGTGTAGGTTGCCCCCTCAAAGTAGATTTGCTATATTATCTAGTATTATATTCTACTATCAATTATCACTATGAATCTCTCATATTTTCTTATTTTATGAAATATAAAATCATTATATGTGAATATCTAACTAATTTAATTACACCAAATGTAGATACATCCCATGTGCAACTCTAAAGGAGTCAAATGAAGTCATTACTAGGAGATGAAACCCTGGGCCAAAGCTTCCCTAAAGAACTCACAGGAGGTAATGACATCCCCCTCACAAGCCAAGTTTGCATGAAAATAAAGAAAACATAAAATATAATTACTTTAGGGTCATTTTGAAAGTCACCCAAACTTTGACAAGTTTTTGGAGAGTGTTTTAGATGACATTATTTCTAAGCCTTGGACTAGGATATTTGCAATAGGAATGGTGCTTTTGATTCCAAGGATTCCCTAAAGGGGATAAATAGAAGAGCATACACACAACGTTCCTCTTTTTTCCAAAAAAATATCTAATTAAAAAACTATTACAAACAAAAATTGACAATCAATTTTAATCCCAAATGAAAGATTTGGTGATGTTCATTTGACCCCTTGGTCTTAGTTGCAAACTTTGAAAACATTCACCAAAAACATCTAAATTCTTTGTTAAACATGAAAACAAGGTTCCTCATTGATTTTTAATCATGCAAAAGTTTATTTATACATATTTTAATCAAATGTCAAGCTTGGTCCTATAGCAAAAATGTTAGCATGTCTTTTAGCTTTGATGCTCTTTTTGGTTTGAACAATGAACTTTATAAAAATATCTCTCAGGCCTATGTTTTAAGAAAAAAACAGTGATCGATGTCAGTTATATGCAACCAATGATGGTTACTTTGGATAACTGAGATCTAACCAGTGTCAATTTTGATAACTGACATCAGGTAATCTATGTAACCGATGTCAATCTTACTTGCTGACGTCAGTTACTATGTAAAATTGTGGAAAATAAAAATGGCAATATAAACTTATAAAATCAATTTACAAGAGTTTTAAAATTCCAAATAAATATTTTAGAGTTCCCAAATGATCTTCTTCAGGTGTGAGATGTGTCTAGTCCCACCTGGGATGCCAAGATGTAGAGAGGATTACAAAGTAATTTAATCAAGCATTAGTCCATAAATAATGAAAGATGAATAAAGAACTAACTAACCAAGCCTATCTATTCCTATGGAAATTACAAAGGATAACAAGAAACAAATGAAAGAAAGCAACGTGATATTACCTTCCCAAATGGATTCACCATAACCATGTGGCTCAAAAGTATGTTCTCTCTTAATCAAGCATCCTTATCTTTGTCAACAATGGTGGTAAGCTCCTCCAATGCCTCAAAAACACTCCATAAAACCTAGGCTCATGATTCCAAGTCACTAAAATAGCATATCAATGAAGCTTGTAAACAAAATCTATGATCAAATTCAAAGCCCTATGGAAAAAATTTAACATTATAAATTTACAATATTCAATCTTTTTTATTCATGTCCATGGCCTCTCTATTTATAGATTTTTTAGATTGGTCAGGATCAACCATGACCGTTCATCTCAAGATTGAGATGTTTGGCCATGGATAATCCTAATATTTGTAATTAAATCCATAATTGTCTTCATCATGACCTTGAAAGAAGGGGAATTGAAGAGGCATGTGAGGCATTAACTAGGCATGGGTAACCCATAATCCTAATATTTGTGGCATTTATGGCCTAGGGATGTCTTCCCAAGAAACGGTGTCACCTGATGATGTAGTTAATAGGAATCAATTTAAAAAAAAAATATATTCAACAACTCTCACAAAAAATCCACTTAAGCTCTTGATTTGGATTAATTAGCCCTAAACAAGGTTAATTAACATTTGTGAAATTATTTGAAAATTGGCCCTCAATTAATCAAAATGGTCAGAAAGTCATATTACTAAGTTGTAATTTGACTCAAGAAAAATTAGAAGGTGATGTTAGATGCACTGGAACCATATTTCCATTTAGGATGTTTCCAACACAAAATAACAAAGGCATATGACATGTACCAATGAATTTAGGAGAAAAGAGTGATCCAGAGCATAAAAGGCAAAATCATCATTTTGACTCGAAATGAATTGATCAAAGTTAGCTGAATCATAAATTGCATTACCACATTTAGGGATACTTTGACCTAAGTTGGCACTTTTAAATGATAAGTTTGAACCATTTAGTGTGTTTTATATATTTTGACCTAAAATGTGCATTAGAGTACAATTCGAGTAAGATTGACAATTTCAACACAAATGGTGTTAGGAATTGGATGTCTACACATATATCATTAGCATTTATTAGATCATTCAAGTACACATAGTCTCTATTAGATGAACCTTATTTGAGTCTTAGTATATTGAGATAAAGATAATATTCATAGGTCATCCTAGCCAATGCATACATTTTGGTGAAGCTAACATGAACCTTATCCCACTTTAGGTTGGATGAGCTTCATGTTTTTCCTTTAGTTTATTAGAAACATCATCAAACTCATAATATATCCTTTATTGTAATTGTATCAGACAAAAAGATACCGTTAATTAGTCTTAGCAACTATATTGATCAACCCAATAATTTTTTATTTCATCCAATTGTAGGGAATAGCATAATATAGTTACATGTATGTTTTTTTTATAGATACTGGGTTTTAGTGGGACCCTTTCCTAAAAATATAAATGTTTAGAAAAATAAATAGGCCTAGCTTGACATAAAAAAACATCAAGGCATATGACCAACATACTCCAAATAAAATAGACTACTAGAAAGTATTTTAAAAATACTTCAAATTTACAACAAATAGCCTAGTTTACAAAAAATAGAAAACTGTTTCTACCTAAGTCTTATTGACCAATTTTGACCCCCAAGGTCAAAATGTCAACCTCTATAGGTTAAAACTTGAGTGTCATGTTTTGATAACATGTTTATATATTTTTCATGATTTAATATCCTTCAAAAAGTTTTCATAAAACTTTATTAGCATTGTTTAAGTTATTTTTGGAGAAATCAAGGTAATGTCTTATATTAGTCCTATGGTGGTCTAGTGTTGGCATGGTGCAATGAAAATTAGTGAAGTGATGTAATAGGTACTTAGGTGTCATTAAAGGTCATTTTAATCCTTAATAAACTTATACAATCATTTACTTATGTTTTAGATAATTTAAGGTTCATTTGTGAACTTTAAGGTAAGAGAAAATGAAGAAAAAAGTGATTTTTTGCTAACTTTCATGTATAAAAAATCTCCCCAAGTGAAAAATCCATATAAGACACTTTCCAAGGCCCTTGGATCAGTTATATAACTTTCCTTTATGTCAGGATGTCCTAAAATGGTTAGAATCTTGATTTTCAATGCTTTAAAGGGAGTTTTTGGGCACTTGTACAAATTTTTGAACTCATCTTTAGGAAAACAAATTTCATAAGTGTCATTTCCAATTATATAAGTTAAATACACAATTTGTTTTTAGGGTAAGGTCCTAAAATTATGAAATTTTCTTTAGAACCTCCATCATTCTCTTCACAAGATTGCAAGGAAAAAATTCAAGTGGATGGTATGGACAAAGGAGCAAGATTTAATTCATAAATGTTTTTCTAGAGGAGGGGGTCTTAGTAGGCTTCCAATTTGTGGTAATAGTTTGAATATTCATCCCCTCTTATTTATGAACAATAACTAATATTGATAGGAGGTCACTATGCCTTATCCATTTAAGCAGGGTATGATGTTCATTTTATTTCTTCACCTCAGAGAGTAATGAAAGAGAATGGATTTATGTGATTTTTTCAAAGTCCAAATTTCTCCTTTCAATGGTAGTTTCATTAACCAATTCAAATCCATGAAGTTTCTTCAATAAGAGGAAAGTTTCTCAAGTGTGTGAGCATATCACCTTGCTATGAGTGCATTTTTGGTTGGTTTTTGATGTTTTTCACCTTCAAGAGTTCCATGTCCCTTAGCTTTCATCAAAGATTCCTCAACTTCACAATATTCATGTCATCTTTGCAGACATGGTCTGTGTAGTAGTAGTATTTTGTAAGTTTGAATTCCAAGTTTGGTCTAATTAGAAATAAATATCTATTTATCATATAAGGAAGACATTATTGAATATGTTGGATACTCAAGACAAGTGGATTGGACTCAATGTATTCTCTAATAAGGGATTTAGATAATTTTGACTCAGCCATAAGTTTGCAGACCTATAGGTGAATATCCATGAAGCCTAAGATTCATATTGAGGTGTTAAAGCAATCAATAAATGTGACATAGACTCTTAAGAACTCATATAAGATTCACATAATTTATTACATTATGAATAATATGAATGAGTACTTAGGACTCAAGCTTCCATGCAAAGCCTTGAGATGACTTTATTCACAAGCATGTATGGACCATGATTCAAATTTTGAGATCACATAATGCTTAGGTTAGAAATTATATAGGATTATTTAGAGGAAGTGGCATGAAATTTATAATGAGATAATTACAATCTGTAAACATAAGGACTTAAGAGTCTGTTTATAGACTATGTAAGTAAAATTTTGACCTACAGGCCCTTATTTTGAAACAAAGTTGATTGCCATCAAAATAAGATAATGGTTCAGAACATGATTCAATTATAATGAGAAAAGATATAGACTATTGAGGACTCCTAAACCGTTTAGATTCATATGAGGGTCAATAAGGTAGAGTCTACAAGCATAATGCTTCTATACATGTCTGCGTATGAAAACAAGAGAGCAGGGGTTTGAAAATGCCATAAAAATATCTTGAAACTTGTATACTAGTGAGAAGGAGCATCCGATGATATTTGACTACCTTCAAGGTTCCATGTCATAGTTGAGAAGACCAACCTCCAAGTTCCTGCTAACTCTTCCTTAAAAGGTCACCTATAGTTAGTCTAGATAAGTGCAAGAAAAGATTTCAGGTCTATGGAGTATGATGTCTTGAAATAAATGATAGGGTATGAATGAATTTAAATAGATTATTGACATAATGCATAAAGTTATCTTTTTTTTAATTAGTCTACATTAAAGACCTTGAAACATAAGATGAATTCCTACCTTTCCTAATGATCACCTACAATCACCTTTTGTGAAGGTAGTCTTGAATAGTGTGTGTTTGTGAAGGTAATGTTTTGGATAGTATGAAGATGTTAAAGCCTCCTAAATAGTGTATTACATTCATTGAGATGATCATTGTTTAACAATGAAATTCCTATAACCCAACAATGCATTCAAATACCAAACTAACACCTACATGCTAATCTAGGCATCAAAAGATATTTGTAAGGATCGAGAAGTCATAGATAGTGTTTGAGATCATTTAAAGTCAAAGAAAACACAAATAAAGTTAGATAATAATTGATTGTACATAGGACCCATTTAAAACTCCTACCTACACAGTCAAAATAGTGTCTTCAGGCTTGCCTATGTTCATGTTTACTTGATTGAAGGAGTTAAAGGTCTATGAGAAGGAAGTTTGAGATAATAAATAGGTAGTGCATATATAATTTGAGGATAAAAATATATATGAATAATTTACTAAAGATATTGGCCAAAACATGGCTTTAAACCTTGCATACATAATCCAATGTGAGCTATAGGCCTACTTGCCTAGTTAAGTGAAGGTTAGAGGAAGTATAAAAAAAGAAAATAAATTTGAAAATGGTTTCATAGTGGTATCAAGATCTCATTTATATCCTCATACCTAATAATAAGGGATAGAATGAAGGAAAGCCTTGTCTATGCCTAACGAGCCTAAGATCAAACACATAGACCATAAAGTACAATCATGGAAAAAGTGTCTTGTTGGAGTTAAGTTGATGATTTTAAGGTGTTGATAAGTTTATATACATGGTAAATATCTCCAAGAATCATAAAAAATATGGTAAAATCAATAAAATACCAATTAGGACTATAAGACCTTCTTTGAGCTTCTCTTAAGGCAAACTACAACACAAAATTCAAATTTATATAACTTGGTATAAAATTTATCTAATTCATGGAGATAAATGGATTTAAAAGGAGGTATAAATGTCCCCATAATTAAATCACATGGAATAATTTGTTGGTTTAGGTCCCTCACCTTCATGAACAAGCTCAAGAGCTCAGACCCCTCTCCAATGCCCTGCTTGCAACTCAAGAGATACCATATTTCACATAGAACTCTCATAAGGTTTTGAATAGGACCCAATAATTTTTATATGTTGTGGAAGGGTCCCCTAAATTAAATATTTTGTTATTAGGAAAGATAAAGAGGATGTGTTATTTATGAACAATCCTTAAGAATAAAATGTGCCTAAAACCCTCCTAAAATCCTAACATTGACAAGTTGAGATAAATGAGTCCCTAAAACACATGAAATGACTTGGGTTTCCCATAAAATCTCTTATACATTGTTTAGGAATCCAAGTAAAATACCTAGGTTTACTTTGTATATACATGCAGTTGTATGAACTATAAAAATGCACTATTTTATAAGTGTTTTTGGTGTTTTACAGGGGTTTTGGAAAATTGGACACTTGAAAAATATCAGGATAAGTCAATTTATATTTATTTGATCTATTAAATCCAAAAAAATGTATAATACATCCTAGAAGTGATCAAACAAGCTCTATTCTTTAATGTAGTCTCAAACAGGCCTAAAATGAGACTAGGTTTCAAGGCCATTTCATGGTTCTCACACTTCTACAGGATCTTAGGGCTTCAAATTTGGCATAAAGTTTGGTGAAAAGATATTTAAATTTATTCACATGATTTTGGGTGGTTTCACATGTGTGGGAGAGATTTGGAGCATAAAATCAGGCTTCTAGGCAAGGAGGCCTAATTGAAGAGAGATAAAGGTAGAAATTGGCACTTTCACTCACTCTCAAGACTTGAAAATTAGAATGGAATTGTAAATATATACTAGGCCTTCAAATATGTGATAATTTTCTCAAAAAAAATTGCATATTCTTCTACAAAATGATGTTTACATGTTTTTGAGGGCTACAAGGAATGAGGCTAAATGAGCCCTTTTGGTGAAAAACAAGTTATTTGGGATAGTTTGAGACTTAAAAATGAGGTTTTTTCAAGTTTGATATGAATTAATATGCCATACATGGAGAGATATCAAGTTGGATAAGATGAATTGAACTTTTGACACTTGTAAGCAAAATTGGCCTAGTGAGACAAAGAGACTTCTAAACACTTAGCAAGAAAATGAGGTGATGTGTCAAAGGGAACCTTTAGAGATAATTTGAAAGGTGTCAATAGTAGATAAAATATGTAATAAACATGAAATAATCATCAAGAAGGCCACTTGTTATTCCACAAGCCAAAGAAAATGGCAATTTTGAAGAGAAAGGCAAGGTGTCATGTAAGGTTTGAAACTTCCACACCAATTAGGGTATAAGAACATCTTTAGAAGACTAAAACTTGTATTTGAGGACCTAGTGAGGTATTTTCATACCTTCTTCTTGTTTTAACTCCCTTTTGACTCTCTCTCTCTCTCTCTCTCTCTCTCTCTCTCTCTCTCTCTCTCTCTCTCTCTCTCTCTCACACACACACACACACACACACACACACACACACACACACACACACACACACACACACACTTTCTCTTAATATTTATACTTGATTGGCTAAGTTTGTATCCCCCACCTAGGTATGGTGAAGTCTTACCCATTTTTAGCTTTTGATAAATGATAATAATAATGTTTTACCTTCTCCATGGACTGATTTCAATATGTTTGTGCGATTAGTTGATCTTGTCAAGTAACTAGCTTTGCTTCCTTGACATATTTATCCTTTTCTTGGATTCATATTTGGTTTGAATCTTATTTACAAGTCTATTTAAGTATACAAATGGAGTGTGTAGGGGTTTATTGAGTTGTATTTTAATTAGTGTCATTTCATGACCTCTTGACTAGTCTTCCTAGCTCAAGATTTCTTCAAAAACCTTCATTAGAAACATTGATATAAAGAGGTAGATTTGGAGTAGTGTCATGTGCATATTAGTCTCATTTTTTAAGTGCTTTTCTAGTTGGTTGGTACTGGTCAGATCATATTTGGTGCATTACCTCTATTATAGTAGGTTTATCTCCCTTTTCCTAGCAAGTGGTATATTAATGTTTGAGCCTGAGTGATTCATCAAGGGGAGCTATCCCTTTAACCTAGATATTCACCTCTCTAATAGGGTATCCATAACCTTGAAGTGTTTTCATGTTACATAAAATTTGGAAGACTTGAACTACATCTCAAATGGTGCAAATTTTATTGATAAAATTTTTGGCATGCCCAGTGAGACTAAGGTCCAAAGTTGTGGAAAAATTCTTGGTTTTATTCTTCTAAATATCAACCTTGGAGGAATTCAAAACATCAATGGAAACTCTATGCATGATCAACTAGTTCTAGCAGCCCAGTCACTTGTTCAATGTAATTTGTGTTTCATTTCATTATCTTGATTAGGTTGTTATGGTCGAGTTTGAAGTAAAGTTCAATTTCTTGCAAATTTTTAAAGTTCCTCAATCCTATAGTAAACCCTACCAATCCTATTATGATACTTATCAACCTCACTATGATCCATATTAGTCCTCTGATCCTTATTAGCCTTGTCATGAATCATATTAGTCTTATGACCAACCTTTTCAAGCTCAAGATGTTTCTATCCAACATAATCCCTTTTCAAATAAATCTATTTCAAGTTTGAAGTAAACTCTTTTAGGCTATGAGAGGTACATGATAGGGCTTAAGACACAAAGGGAATATGGTCAATATATCCATAGTCATCTCATCCATGATATGAGAGATTCACTACAACTAATAAAAGAAGAATAGGCACCTATTGAGAGAGAAAATTAGAAAATATTCTCAAGTGAGATTATGGATGTAAGTGGTCTCATTAAAATCACTAAGGATAAGCTAAGAAACCATGAAAAATAACAAGTTTAACTGCATCATCCTTCTGTGTCTTCATACACATTTGATTAGCCCTCATATATGCTGCCTATTCTTCCCCAAGAGACCTTTACAAGTGAGATTAAAAGTGTCTCAAATCCTTCATGTGTTCCTCAAACATTTCATTCTTGAAATTAAATTCAAGAGAGCATTCAAAATAAGTAAAATAATGCTATTGAACATCCTATTATTGAGAGCCAATATTCTACTTATCTTTATCAAGAATGCTCCAAGAAGTATTTCAAGACTCTAAGCTAGAATAAAGTGGTAAAATCATGGAGTGAGCAAGGTAACACAAGTATAGATTGGGGATTTGAAGTCAAGGAAGAATATGAAATCAAGTAAGTCTCTCCCATCCTTCCTCAAGAGTCCTCTTATATCTCATATCAACCTTCTTGTATTTCTTATCCTCATGAGGTCACTAGCCATCTTCAATAAAATATTTTCCAAGAGAATATAGACATGCAAATGAAAGAGTTAGATTTGAAGATAAATAAGGAGGAAGAAAGCCAAGATAAAGAGATTGAATTTGAAAAAAGTTGTTTGCCTAATCAAGATCCATTGTCCTCTCCCCAAGAACCTCTAACTTGTCCATCTTAGAGTTCTATCCAAGAATGTTTTCAAATAAGAAGGAGGCTCTAGTTGATAAGATTGAAAATCAGTTTTCAACTATTGAAGAGCCTCAATAAAGCTATGAAAAAAATAAATTTCTTGTTGAAGAGAATGTCCCTTTCCTTTCCCAACTCAATTTTTTTCCTACAAGAGTTCCTTCAAGAGTCAACCATTCCAAAGGTTTCAAGTTGCAAGAAGGTCCCCTCCATTTCTAAACCCATCCACAATCCATCCAACATAGCTTGAACTCCCTCTCCAAATCATGAACATGTTCATCACCCTCCCAAAACATCCCATATTGAAGAGGAACCTATCCTATGGGCAAAAAATGAAGAAGATATTGCATCTACAACTGTTATTCAAAGGGATTTTGAAGAGGATAATGCAAGTATATATGATGAAGAATTCACCATTGATACTCCACTTGGATAAAATAGATACAATTCAGTCTTCAAAAATGAAAAAAATAGTGATCTTTATGATGTTGTAGATACCTTCGAAAAGAGTGTTAAAGTTGCTAACTTGGTCAATGAAGAAGTTTGTGAATATGTGAATGAAAAGGCTCTTAAGAAAGATGTAATGTTGATTTAACTTGTTGAGTCAAATGAGCAAGTTTAGGGAGATTTGAAGGACATGTGATAGATTTATTTATGTATGTTCAAATAATATTAAGGTTTTGAGAATTTGGTACCTCTAGGAGAACAAAAGAACATTGATGAAGAAGAAATACAAACTAATCAAACTTTTTCAGAAGAATAAGACATCTTTAAGGATGTGATTTAAGTTGTATCTCTTCAAGAAGGATGTTAAGAGAAGGATGAAGACCTTTGGAAGAAATACCTAGACATATGTAATGACTTTGAGTATTTACAAATGACTAAAGATCTTATTGGACATATTGAAGATGATGTTGAGGTTTCTCTCTTGAGAAATAATTTGATGATCCCCATGAAACCATTCAAGATAAAGTAAATCATCTCATGGAGTTCCTAGAAGATAAGTTTGATGTTTTTCATATTAACCAAGAGATGGTCATGTTTGAGATAGGAAAGAACATAAATATCCATCATGAGAAAGAGCTTGATTCATATGATGAGTTCATAATCATAGGGGATTGGTTTTTTGTCACCATTTCACTTGAGAACATGGCAAGAGGGTTGGCAAGTAAGAAGCAGATGAAGAAAACAAGATCAAGGCTTGAGAGGCACCTTCATTCATGAAATTATTCATATAATGGAGTAAAAAATAGTATAATATTCCCTTTTGACCTAGGAGGAAGATGAAAAGTTTAGGTTATTTGTATATAGTTAGTTTTCTTTCTTATTTGTTGTGTTCCCTAAGTGCTTGATAGCACATGTGTGTGTTTGTTTCCTTTTCTTGGTGTGTGTTGTCTTTGTTTTATGTGTTTAAATGTCAAATAAACTCATATTATCATGGTAAATGTATGGTCAGGTCTGAATATAAGTTTAAATGACTTCATTTCCCAATGAAAGGACAAGGCTACTAGTTTATTTAGCATAGCAGACATGCTACCCCCGTGAACTACCAATTTGTTGACCAATTTTGACTCCCTAGGTCAAATTGTCAACCCCTATATGTGAAAAATTGAGTGTCATGTTTTTATAACCTTGTTCATATATTTTTCATGATTTAATATCCTTCAAAAAGTCTTCATAAAACCTTATTAGCATTGCTTAGTGTAGTTTTGGAGAAATTAAGAAAATGTCTTATATTGGTCTTGTAGTGGTCTAGTCTTTTCATGGTGAAATGAAACTTAGTAAATTGATGTAATAGGTAATTATGTTTCCTTTAAGGTAATTTAAAGACTTAATCAACTTATACAAGAATTTCATGATGTTTTGGAGAGGTTAAGGTTCATTTGTGAACTTTAAGGTAAGAGAAAATGAAGAAAAAGGTGATTTTTTGTTAATTTTCACGTATTAAAAACCTCCCCAAGTGAATAATAAATAAAAGACATTTTTAAGGACCTTGTATCAATTATATAACTTAAATTTATTTTAGGATGTCATAAAATGGTCAAAATCTTGATTTTCAATTCTTTAAATGGAGTTTTAGGCACTTGTACAAACTTGTGACCTCATATTTAGGCAAAAAACATTTAATAATTGTAATTTAAACTTATATAGATGAAATACACATTTGGTTTACATGGGAAGGTACTAAAATTTCAAAATTCGCTTTAGAACCTCCATCACTCTCTTCACAGACTTACAAGGGGAAAAATCCAAGTGGATGGTACAAACATGGGAGAGAGAGTTGAGTCCTAAAAGGTTTTCCAAAGGAGGGTGCCCTAGTAGGATTCCATTTTTTTAAATATTTTATAGATTCATCCCCTCTTCTTTATGAACAATTACTAAGAGTGACTAGAGGTTACTATGTCTTATACATTCAAGCAAGTTCTGATGTTGATTATGTTTATTCACCTCAAAGAATAATAGAAGAGAATGGATTTGTGTGATGTTTTTAGAGGTAAAATATATCCTTTAAATTAGAGTTTTATCATCTAATTAAACTCCATGAAGTGTCTTTAATAAAAGGAAAGGTGTCTCAAATGTGTGAGCATATCACTCTATTGTAAGTATATTTTTTGTTGTTTTTTTATGTTTGTCACCTTCATGAGTTAAAAGTGACTCATATTTCATGGAGGATTATTAAAATTTTTAATATTCATGTGATATCTTTTGGAATGTTATTCTTTTATGAATTATTCAAGATTTTTTCTCTTTGGAGACATGGTCTATGTAGTAACAATCTTCTGTAAGTTTTAATGCCAAGTTTGTCCAATTAGAAATAAATATATATGATAGAATATAATGAATTAAATATGTTTTAAACTCAATACAATTGGATTATAATCAATGTAATCTCCAACAAGGGATTTGGACAAGTTTTCACTCACCCATAGGTTTGCACAAGTAGGTAAATATCCATGAAGCCTAGGATTCATATTGAGGTATTCAAGCAATAAATAAATGTGGAATAGAATCATAAGAACTCATATAACCTTGAAACACTTTATGTAATCATAAATAAAATGGATGAGTACGTAGAACTCCAACTTCCATGCCAAGCCTTGAGATGACTGTATATACAAGACTGTACAGACCATGATTTAAATTTTGAGATGACATAATCTTGGTCAGGAAGTCTATATGATTTTTTAGAGGATATGGCATTAAATTTAAAATGAATTGATTACAATCTATAAGAGTAAGGACTCAAGAGTCTATTTGTAGCCTATGCAAATAAAAGGTAGACCTACATGCTCAAGACTTGTAGGTATTTATTTTGAATCAAAGTTGATTGCCATCAAACAAGATCAAGGTTAAGAACATTATTTAAGGAGAATGATAAAATATATAGACTATTGAGGAAACCTAATCTATTTGGAGTCATATGAGGGGTAGGAAGATAGAGTCTACAAGCCTAATACTTCTTCGCATGTCTACATATGAAAGGAAGAGAGTAGGGGTTTAAAAATGCCATAAAAACATCCTGAAACTTGTATACTAGTGATAAGTATACTTAAATGAGATTTTAATACCTTAAAGGTTACTTGGTATCATTGAGAATACTAACCTCCAAGTTCATGTTAACTCTTCCTTAAAATGTCACCAACAACCAGTCTAGATAAGTGCAAGAAAATATTGTAGGTTTGTGGAGTATGTTGTCTTGAAAGAACTCAAAGGGTATGAAGGAATTTAACTATATTATTTACATAATTTATAAATTTCAATTTTTACCATTATTATACATTAAATACCTTTAGACACAAGATGCATTTAGACATTTCCTAACGATCACCTATAGTCACCTTTTGAGAAGGAAGTATTGAATAGTGTGTGTTTGTGAAGGTAATGTTTTATATAGTTTAAAAAAACATAATAGTTTATAAAATTAATTAATATTCTCATTTATTGACAATGGAATTCCTACAACCCAAAGATGCATCAAACACCAAATTGACACCTACATGTTATTCAAGGCATCACAAGCTATTAACAAGTTTTGAGAAGAGAATGTTTCTTATAGTTAATGATATGGGATCTTGGGTGAAGTGATTGAAAGTTTTTAAGTTCAATTTAAGTCAAATCAAACATACATAAAGTCATAAAAAACTAAATGTACATAGGACCCATTTTAAACCCCTACCTACACAGTTAAAATAGTGTCTTTAGACCTATCTAAGTTCATGAGAGGTATTTAATTAACTAAGGTAGTTAAAGGTATATGAAATGGAATTTTTGGGAAGAGGTATATAGTGAAAATATAATTTTAAGATAAAAATATATATGAAGAATTGACTAAATATATTGTCGAAAATAGGGCATTCAACCTTGTAAACACAAGCCATTGTGAGCTACATGCCTACATGCCTAGTTGAGTGAAGGTCACTTGCCCAAAGAAAAGAGAGGAAGTATATGAAAATAAAATATATTTTAAAATGGTTTCATATTTACATCAAGATATCATTTAGATCCTTAGGCCTAATAAAAAAGGATAGAATGAAGGCAAGCCCTGTCTAGGCCTAACAAGCTTAAGACAAATAGACCATAAAGTATAATCATGAACAAAGTGGCATGTTAGAGATAAGGTGATGGTTTTAAGGTGTTGATAAGTTTATATACATAGTACATACTTCTAATAATCATCAAAAATATGGTAAAATCAAAAAATACCAATTAGGCCTATAAGACCTTCAAGCTTCTCTTAAGGTAAACTACACCACAAAATGAAACTTTCTATCACTTGGTATAGCATTGACATAATGCATGGAGATAAATGTATTTGATAAGAGGTATAAATATACCAATAATTAAATATGAAGGCATAATTTTTTGGTTTAGCTCCATCACCTTCATGAACAAATCTCAAAAGCTTAGACCCCTCTCTAATGGCCTGCTTGCAACTTGAGAGACACCATATTTAACTTAGAAATATCATGATGTTTTGTATGGGACCCAATGGTGTTTGTATATGGTGGAGGGGTCCCATAACATAAATATTGTGGAATTATGAGAGATAAAGAGGATATGTTCTTTACGAATAATCCTTAAGAACAAAACATGCCTAAAACCCTCCTAAAACCCTAACAATGACTAATTGAGACAAATGAACCCATAAAACACATGAAATGAATTTATTTTATCCTAAAACATTTTATAAATTATTTATGACTCCAAGTATATTTTATAGGTATACTTTTTTTGTACTTAGAATTGTATAGACTATAATAAATGCACTATTTTATAATATTTTTGGTGTTTTGCAAAGTTCTGGATAATTAGACACTTTAAAAATATTGAAATATGTAAATTTAGATTTATTTAATATATAAAATCCAAAAAAATATGCATGGTAAATTATATAAGTTATTAAACAAACTCCATTCTTCAAGGTAGTCTTAAACAAGCCTAAAATGAGACTAGGTTTCAAGGTCATTTCATGGTTCTCACACTTTCACAGGGTCTTAGGGACAAAAATTTGGCATGGAGGTTGGTGATAGGATATTTAAATTGAATCAAATAATTTTTTTTGGTTTCACATGTGTGGGAGATATTTGGAGTAGAAAATTAGGCTTCTAGGTAAGAAGGCCTAATTAAGGAGAGAGAAAGGTAGAAAAAGGCACTTCCACTCACTCTCAGGATCTAAAAATTGGCATGGAGTTGTAAATCCATAATGGGTCTTCAAATGTGTTCTAATTTTATAAATAAAATCTGTAAATTATTATACATAATGATGTTTATACATTTTTAGGCCTACAAAGAATGAGGCTAAATGAGGCCTTTTAGTTCAAAACAAGTTTTTTGGGATAATTTTATGGTTCTAAATGAGTTGTTTCAGGTATTCTATGATGATAATATTCCATCCATGGAGAGATAATAATTTGGAGAAGAATAATTCAAAATTTGACACTTTTAAGCAAAATTGGCTTAGTGAGACAAAGAGACTTCTAGACACCTAGCAAGAAAATGAAGTGATATGTTAAAGGGAACATTCATAGATTAGTTGAAAGGTGTAAAAATTAGAGAAAATATGTAACTAAAAATTTATTTTCCATTAATAATGCCACTTGTCATTCCACAAGCCAAAGCAAAGGGTAGTTTTGAAGAGAAAGGCAAGGTGTCAAATAAGGTTTGAAACTTCCACTCTACTTGGAGTAGAAGAGAACATTTAGAAGACTAAAACTTGTCTTTGAGGATCTGATGTGGGATTTTCATAACTTATTCTTTTTTAAAATACTTTTGGATACTTGTCCCCCTCCCTCCCTCCCTCTCTCTCTCTCTCTCTCTCTCTCTCTCTCTCTCTCACACACACACACACACACACACACACACACACACACACACACACACACACACACACACACACACACACACACACAGAGAGAGAGAGAGAGAGACACACACACACACCCTTCTCTCTTTATCCTCTCACTTTATCTATATATTGAGCTTTGATTGGCTAAATTTGTATCCTCCACCTGGGTATGGAAAATTCATACCCATTTTTATCCTATGATCAATGAGAGTAATATGGGTTTACCTTCTCCATGAAATATTTTCAATATGTTTATGTGATTAGTTAAACTTGTCAAGTGACTAGCTTTGATTCCTTGACACGTTTGTCCTTTTCTTGTATTCATATTTAGTTTTAAACTTCTTTTAAAGTTTTTTGAAGTTTCCAAATGGAGTTTATATGGGTTAAGTGAGTTGTATTTTTATTAGTGTCTTTTCATGACCTCTTTACTAGTCTTCCTATCTCAAACTTGTTGGATAGACCTTCATGAAAAACATTTATGTAAAGATGTAGATTTAGAGTAGTGCCATGTGTAGATTCATCTCATATTTAAAGTGCATTTTTAGTTGGTTGGTAGTGGTCAGATCATATTTGGTTCATCACCTCCATTAGAGTAGGTTTCTCTCTATTTTTCTAGTAAGTGTTAGATTAGTGTTTGAGCCTAAGTGATTTGTCAAGAGGAGATAACCCTATAACCTAGAGATTCACCTCTCCAATAGAGTACCCACAAGCTTGATTTGTTTCCATGTTACATCAAATTTTGAATGATTGAACTAACTTCCAAAGGGTGCAAATTTGATTGATAACAAGTCTCACCCTTTTTCACTTTGTTGTGAGAGTGAAGTGTTCTAGAAAGAGAACTAGGTATGATACATCTTTTTTTCTTACTTCTTACAACTACCCATTCTTTTTGATTACTCAAAATTTATGAATATGTACTTGGAGAGATAATCTTATCAATTGATGAGCCTCCACATGAATTCCTCTTACTTTTTAAATTTATATAACTCTTTTCAACTAAACTAGTAACCTCTAAAATCAGTGATGGATTCACAAGATGAGGCACACCTAAATATCAGACCCCTATACATTCTGTATCACTTTACTTACAATTTTAGGAGTAGTAAAAAGATGAACTAATAAATGATCCCCCTTATCATCCTTCCAACATGAATAATACACTTTATCTTAGAGATAAGGAAGGAAGTAGCCAAATGACCTTTTTCAAAAAAATCTCTGGGATATAAAAGGTATCTCTTCATAATCAAGGGTTTGAGTCCAACAATGACCTTTGACCTTCAACTCAATGGATTTTTGGATATTTTGAGAAATATCCAAATAGACAAGAATTTTGGGTATGTGCCCAGAGTTGGGGGACAATTCCATGGACATTTCCCATAATGCAATCATTTTATTTATATTATGGATTGGTAATTATTGTGCCATAATGTGATCATGTTAATACATATTTTTATCACATTATTATAAAATAATTAATACAATCACATTCATGTTGTTTTGGACCAAAAAAAATTTGAACATGTATATGTAGCCAATATTGGTTAATAGATAACGAGATCCTGTTATTATAAAAGTAATAACATTACTGTGTTCATGTTATTTATCACATAAAAGCATTTGAACATGCACATGAAGCCAAACTGGATGTGAATCTTATATTTACTACTCTAAATGGTAAGTATAAATTTATTTTTATATTGTTTTAATATAAATCTATAATTATAAATTTAACAATCTAAATGTAAACTTATACATTAAATTTATTTTAGTAAATATAAGAAATTAGGGTCACTCTACATTTGATAGAGTTGGTTTCATAGTTTCATGCCTTACGACGTGAAAAATATTTTTTGAAAATCAAATATGTTTAGTACTTAGGCATTTTTAGGGTCTAAGTATTGAAACTATGGATTTTAGGGCATAAATTTTGCAATTAATGTCCATTTTTGATTAAAAAATAGAATCATTTCTTAGGTTTTTGTGATTTTGGATTTCTTCTTAATACTTATAGGAGCCCTAAGTTTGTCAAAATTAAAATTTTTAGACCAATCACTTTGAACTTGATCAATAGTGGTGTGATTGGGGTAGCATATGTCACATTTATGAATGCACACATCAAACAACCACTTTATATTAATTTCACTTATTCATCATCCCTCCCTCATCCCTGATCACTTCCTACTCATCCCTCATCACCCCTAATCATTCCTACCTCATCCCTCATTATCTGTAATTATGACCTCATTAAACCCCACTATCCTTCATTATCTCTAATCACTCCCTCATCATTCTTGATTACTCCCTCATTGACACTCACTATCCCTCATCATCCCTTATACTTCACTCCTCATATCTAATCACTCCCTCATTAACCCTCACTATATCTCATTATTTTTAATAACTCCCTCATCATCCCTAATTACTCCCTCATTGGATTTTACCATAACTCACCATCCCTAATCACTCCCTTATCATCCCTAATCACTCCCTCCTCATCCCTAATCATCCTTCATCATCCCTAATCACTCCCTTGTTAACTCTCACCATTGCTCATTATTTATAATCACTCCATCATCTTCAACCACTCTCTTGTTGACCCTCACCATCTCTCGTCATCCCTAATCATTGCTTCATCATCCTTCATCATCTCTAATCACTATTTACTCATCTTTCATTACCCCTAATCACTCCCTCATTATCCCTCACCATCCCTCATCATCCATAATCAATCCTTCATTCTCCCTAATCACTCCCTCATTGAACCTCACTATCCCTCATTATCCCTAATGACTTCCCCATCATCGCTACTTAATTATTCCTCATCCATCCATATCCTTAATCACTCCATACAATACCTTGATAGTTATATTTATTGGGGTTTTAAAATACTAGGAGCTAAAAGTGGAGAGTTGATCACTAACATAAAATATAAGACATAGTGATAAAAATGACATGGAGGCAAATTTGAAACATAAATATTTACCACCCATGAAAAAATATGGGCTTATTAGAAATGATTTAATTCATAATTGAAGATCCAAAAAAATGAGAAGCAATCAAAACCACCATATCACCAAAAATGGGTAGTAAATATTAGGATCACCAAACTATGTGATTTCTTGAAACTAATCAATTGTTTTCCATATGAGGACATTTAATGATGCAAATAATTAAATTGAAGTCCTTCTACTTATATGTAAATTAATTGATTCATCATACTATAGAGTGGAAAATAAACTTTAAATGATTATAATAAGTAGTCCAAGATTGGAAAGTGGTACTTAATTCATAACTTCAATATTCAATCCAATGAAGAGTGTAACACTATGAGCTCTCTATTTGCACAACTTGATAAGTGGGTAAAAGTTATCTAGCACTATAAAATGGTAAGTAAATAATAGATTATGAACCTAATGATATGGTCAGTACTAAAAATATTTCTAATTTCCCCAACAAGAAATTATATGAATAAGAAAATTGTTTCATTAACAAATGTGGATCAATGGTGAGCCAATACACTTAATCATTTACAATGTACTTCAAAAGAATTTAATTTCTCTTAAAGAATATTTTAAAAAATTGAAATTTAAATTGATGCATCATATATAACCATATGCTAGTGTATGGTCTAGTGTAGGCCTAAAGAAAGAGATCACCTAGTAGTGTCACTTGGTGCACAAAATCAATCTTTTTAAAGATGCAATCCTTTGTGAAATCTCACCATTAGCGGTGTGTGATGTTTTACATGTGGTAAACCATATATTTTCCATTGACATGTATTATATGAAGTAAATTCTTGAAATGTTTTGTTATATTGTCATTATCTAAAATACCATATATTGTAGTTAGTTTATAAGCTTTTAGTCATTAGTGCCAATAAGTATAAGAATCTTGTCAGTTCTAATAATAAGTATACTCTTGATGGTAAGAATTAAATTTAATAACATCCTTATGGCACCATATCATACTGTGGTTTGTCCAACAATAATAAATATAAAATAATCTAACCATAAACTAGATGAATATAAGGATATCTTTCAGTCACCTAATAAGTTCCTACATATTATACACTAAACAATACTATTGATTTGATCCGTTAACTACCTCTACATCAAACCTCTTTATAAAACATATCATTTCTAAAGAATGAACAGATCAAGTGGTAGATTGATGAAATCATGGATAATAGACAAATAATGCCTAAATCATTGCCTTATAGAAGCTTGATTGTGCTTGCACCAAATAAAGATAGGACATGAGGTTGTGAATCAATTAAAAAAATATTAATAAGATTAAATTAAATAACTATTATCCTCATATAAATATTCATGAATTTTTATACCATATCCATGAGGTATAATCATTTTCCAAAATTGATCTTAAGTTTGGGTATCATCATATTCATGTTAAAACTCTAGACATTTGGAATATAGTCTTAAAAACAAAAGAAGGATTGATTGACTAGTTAGTTATTCCTTTTAGGTTAACTCATGTACCAAATTCATTAATTGAGATGTTGAAAGATAGCCTTAGGCCCTTTAACTATGTCATTTTTTAAATCTACCTCGATGACATCCTAATATTTAGAAAACATGGTGTGAACATCTACATCATGTTGAACTAGTGTTTCACATTTTTAAAAAAGACATTTTTATAATAACATGAATAAATATTCATTTTTCATGAAAGAGATAAAATATTTGGGATACATTACACACAAGGAGTGTATGTGTGAATTTGAACAAGATTCAAGTCATACAAGAATGGGAAAAACCAAATAACTTTACATATTTTCAAATCTTATCAAAATTGGAAAATTATACAAGAGATTTGTGTTTAATTTTTATCCTTTGAACCAAGCTACCAAAGATGGAGCCGAATAAAGTTTCATCTAGTTAGCTTCATGATAACTATAATTTGATGAACTAAAATTTAGACTCTATTTTGTACTGGTACTTGTGTTACTTGAATATAAATTTTGAAGATCATCCAACTCAATCAATAATAAAATTAACTATCACAAAAGGGGTGTTGAAAACATAACAAGTCCTAGGAAAGAGTTAATTTTTATTTAGATGGATTAAATAACATATGATTAGAATCAAAGATACCTATATATTATATACTTACATCAAATGATGAGGGATGATGAGGGTCAGTTTTGGAGTGATGAGGAATGGTGAGGGTCAATGAGGGAATGATTAGGGATGATGAGGGATGAAGAAAGAGTGACTAGAGATTATGAGGGATGAGGAGGGATTGATTAGGGATAATTAATGATGGTGATATTCAATGAAGGATTGATTAGGGATTATAAGCTTTAGTGATTAGAGATGATGAGGGACAATAAAATTTAATGAAAGAGTGATTAAGGATGATGAAAAATGATGAATAAGTGATTAGGGATGATGAGGGATGAGAAAAGAGTGATTATAGATGATGAGGGATGAGGAAGGAGTGATTAGGTATAGTGAGGGTCAATATATGAGTGATTATAGATGATAAAGGAGTGATTAGATATGACTAGGGATAATAAGGGTCAATGAGGGAGTGATTAGGGGTGATGAGGGTCTAGGGATGAGTAGGAAGTGATCAAGGATGAGGGAGGGATGATGAATAAGTAAAATCAATAGAAAGTGGTAATTTGATGTGTTTAGGTCATCAATGTGACCTATACTACCCAAATCACACCACTTTAGATCAAGTTCAAAGTGATTGGTTTACAAACTTCAATTTTGACAAACCTAAATCCTAAAAATGCCAGTAATCAATCTAGAATGTACAAAAACCTAAAAAATGACTATATATTTACCAATAATGGACATCAATTATAAAATTTATGTCTTGAAATCCTTAATTTTAATACTTAGACCCTAAAAATGCCTAAGTACTGACCAAATTAGATTTTGAAAAACTATTTTCCACATCATAAGGTGTGCAACTATGAGACCAACTCTATCAAATGTAGAGTGACCCTAGTTTGATATATTTACTAAAATTAATTTAAATTATAAGTTTACATTTTATTTAGGTCAATATTAGCTTCATGTACATGTTCACATGCTTTTATGTTCCCAAAAATAGAAATGAGATTGCATGTTTTCATTTATAATAACATAATCACGTTACCTATTAATATGATCACATTACTAACATGATCATGTTATCTATTAATGCAATCATATTATTAATGTGATCATGTTATTTCAATTTAAATTAAAAAACCAAACCTTTTGGCTCAGGAATGGCTGGATTCCCAAGCCAAAGGCTTGGACATATCAATTTATAGTTGAGTCTGAGTATTTTTCTAAAAAATAACAAATTACAACTTTGATCACCAAATACAATATGAATTTAAATGGTAAAATTAAAAAAAAATTAATACCATCATGATGAGCACACTCTCCTCTTTACAAAAATATGTTGTTTTTAATAATTTTTGGATTAGTTTAAGTTTTCAAACTATGTTGATTTCTAGCTATACCATTTTTAGGTCTCTACATGCTACAAATATATATGCCTATACATGTTCAAGTAATTTTTTTTGTTGATTTAAGATAAAAAATTTATATGGTCACAAACTAGGCCTAATTCTACACACATTCAAAAAATAATGGTTTGTCATTTTTTTGAGGTAGTTGGGCATATTGCACAGAGGACTATCCATTTTTTGTCAGTTTTCAGGATCTATTTACTTGAAATTTTCATAAAAATGTATTCAATGAAAAAATATAGGTCACAAACTAGAATATATTATATAAATGTTAACCAAAGGATTTCAAACAATATTAAATGTTGCTAAAAAAGTTGTGCTATATAGCCATGTATCTACTCTATTTTCTTTAAAAAATAGGAGTTTCTCTTTAAATTTTAGATGTTTGTCCTAGTTCTACTTAACCATTTTTAAAAAATAGAGTTTTAGAAACTAGACTCGATATTCTACATTTCATGTTCTTATATCATCTTCAAATTTGGAGTGTAGATATCTCAAATTATCTATAGAAGTTCAGATTTTTAAAGTTTAAGGTAAATCATGTCCATGGGTAGGCCCCTTCTTGTCCTCCAAATTTGTGCACTTACCTTTATGGAAAACTTAGTTCATGAAAATTTGGATGTAGAAGCATCAATTTATAATAAATCTCACAAGATTCTACCAATGATTGAAAAATAAGATTTGCCCAGATATAAAGCATGAGATACATAAATCATAGCCAAATAGGCTTGATAGTGAGGTTATCAAGAAGACAGTTAAAGGAAGGAATCCAAGGTTTAATTAAAAGGAGATGTTGATCCCATCTCCAATAGTTGACATGAATAACCTTATTATGATCTGAAAGATTATAAAAAACCACAATAAAATAACCTCTAGCACAAGGATAAATTTCTAGACCATCTTCCATTAAATATCACCACAAATCAGTAATCCATTGATGGAGCATAGGGAAAATGGGTAAAAATCTATAAAATATACAAAATAGACCCATTTTATAATACTACTCCTCACTTTACAACACCTCTTCAAGAGCCTCATCCATAAAATACACAGATGGCATGGCCTCAACAATGCCGACCACTATTTTCTCACCCTCTGAAACCAAATTTTTAAAATATTTACCCATTGTTAAGGCAATAAAACTTGAGTCCATACCTATCACACTTTTGGTTACCATAGCCAAATAGGAAGGCTTTGAAGATCCCCCTTAAATAGCTGAATGAATCACCTACATATGAATTTTTATCTATTTATCCAACCCTATAGATTTAGGTCATTTACCTACCATTGCCTTCAAAAACAAAATCCATTTGAGTCCTTGTGTCCTATAAATTTTTTATGTATAACCTATTGAAGCCTCAATCTAGGATATTGCTTCTTGCTCGACCACATCTTAGGTTGGGGATCGTTGCTAGAGTTTACAGGGAGAGTCACAAACATCAAAGAAGATAGATCAAGATGTCAAGATGTAAATTTGAGGAGATTAATAATATTTCTATTTCTATTTTTTTGTATATTTCCAACTATATCAACTATTGTAACTCAACCTATATTTTATTCATGACTTTTACATTTATTATTTTGCTTTAGAGCATTCAAGTGATACTATTATAACTCAAATAAAAGAAGTTGGAGATGAGAGACCAAAGCATTTCATGAGTTCTCCACTCAAAAATGTTGAACTCAAGTATTATACCATTGATAAACAAACATTCACTTTGATGAAACTAGTTAAGATGTTCAGACATTATACTTCGCATAATAAAGTGTTTGCCATTGTACTTGATCCTATTGTAAAGGAAATGTTGATGCTAAATGAGTTAGGTGAATGTAGTGGTAAGTGAATAAATATTTTAAAATAATTTGATTTAGAAAATCAGCCAATGAAGATAGTAAGAGGTCAAAGATTGAGTAAAATGATGGATAAATTTGATTATAAAATTATATGTCTATAGTACATAGTGTATTCCATCACCAATGATGAGTGTTATCAAGATATAGTCTATTAATTATTGAATAATAGTTATCCCAATTACTTGATCTACACTAAAATAAGAGCATTACTCTTAAAGAGTATCAATTTAATTATAAAATTGATGATCATATACAAAAAAAATCATGAGGATATTTACCTAATGTGTCTAAATAGAACTAAAGTAACTGGAGTACTTAAATATTTTCATGAAAATCATAGAAATGGGCATGGTTCATGAAGTGTTATATCCTACCAAATCCTCTATGAAGGTTAATAATGGTCACATATTTTCATGTATACTCATGCACAAATGATAAGTTGTCATACTTTTCAAATTATAACTAATAGACAACACAACCTTACTATGCCTTTATAGCTTATTATTGAGTTTTAACCTTTTGTAAAGTGGGAATTAGAATTTTTTGGAGATATCAATTCTAATTATTTAGTTGGACATAGGTTTATCTTGATAGCAAATTATTATTATACTCGTTGGACTGAAGCTCAAGTATTCAAAAATTTTACAACAGAAGAGGTAATCATTTTCCTTAAGGAACATATCATCACTAAGTTTGGAATGTCATTTACTCTAGTATGTTATAATGGTCTTACATTAAATTCATTAAAATTCATAGAATGGGATTACAATAATAAGGTAATCCTCAAGTTCTCCTCTAATTACTATCTACAAGGTAATGGTTTAAATGAATTTATAAATTAGAATTTACTTGATGTGATTAATAAAATCATGGATAATAACCCTCTGGATTGGCACAACATGCTAAAATTTGCAATTTAGTCTCATATAATTAGAATCAAGTCCTCCATGGGTATTTTTTCCATAAAACTTGGTGTATGTTCAAAACCCAATTTTCTCTATGCATTTGAGAATCCCTACCTTGCAATTCATGAAAAAATATATTGAAATTGAAGAGAATATTGAAGATAAGATTATGAAATTAATATAATTAGAAGAAAATTTAGATACAAACTTATTAAACTTTAGAAAACATCAAGGATTTGTTTATTAGTGTAATTTTTTCTATTTTTGGTTTACTTTCACATTTATTCTATCAACTTGCTTATGTGTTCACTTATCATGGAGGAGTCACATTCCAAGTGGAAGTCACCTTTGACTGGCTATTCTGGGTATTAAAATATTTTGACCACCACTACTTGTCATGTGACCTCCACCACTTGTCATGTGGGAGTTACACATTCACTCCAATCTATACCTCTCCTCTATGAGATATTTATCACATGAATTGACTCATTTATGCATTTTGATTTTGTGTGTGTAACTTTTGGTTCTCACATACTACCTAGGATTTCATGTGTTAATGGATGATTAGAGATCTTAGATGAATTCAATATGGTATCAAGGCCTTTATAATAGAATTTTATAACATTTAAAATCCTTGGTGAGTATATTGAAGGAACAAATTATTGATTTCTAGTTTTAAATTGGTTGTTTTCCAGGGGTTTTGGTGGAGTTTCATGAAAGCTCATGCAAAATCCATATAGAAAAATGTGTTGAAATTGAAAACAAAAGTCAAGTTATTTATGGGTTTTTCAATTTATGTAATTGTAATTCATTATTTTATGGATTAGATGTTTGGATTTAGTGTTTTTTGAGTTTTTCTATGCAACTTTACCCTTTTTTTACACTTGGGTTATTTTCTATTTTTGGCAGATCTATATGGTTCTTAAGGTGAGTGGATTTGAAGAGGATCTTGTATTGTGAATGAATCAGGCCCTTGAAATCATTATTGCTACCTTGGGACCCTTATTGTTCACTTTATCATGAGATGTACATGGTATTACACCCTACATCTTACCATTCCATGCCCTGTTGCATGCAAAATCCATAAAAAAAGGTGAGCACCATCTGAAGCTAGTCACCATGAAAACCCACTGCCTCTATTGTTTATGAGAAAGCACCAATTTAATTGTGTGACATCATTGAGCTTATAAGATAAAAACAAAAGGGTCAACAATACTTTTCAAAGGAGAACTAATTTGGTTTAATTCAACATGTTTCTACTTGGTGACCTACTCTAGGATGTCCACTTACACATAGATATACACCATCTCACCTACATTTTGTGCTCAGGTATACTATTAGTTTTTATGGCCAGCTAATCTACCTAATTTATAGATAAATACCCTATTCCCTTGGTGGATCTTTAGGTTCCATCTCTTTTAGTATGCTCAGTTCATATGCTTATTCCAGTTGTTATGATTAGCTCTACTAGTGATTGATCTATAGTTGTAAGGATCTAGATCAGATAATGGTGGGATGACCTACTCCTCCTATGGTGGTATACACCTTGACCTTGCATGAGAGAAATATTGTAGACCTGTATGTGTGAAAAGTGATGGTGGCCATTGATTCCTTCTCATAGCTAAGTCTAAAACCTAATATCTACCCTAAAACATTTTTTTTCATTGGCTATTTTTTAATTATTATTTTTAAAATAGATTTTTTTTTGCCTTAAGTGGTTTGTTTTTTGTTTGAGAGCACATAGGCATCTATGGGAAGGATTTTTTTTTAATTTAGTCGTCTTTAGGATGTCCCTATTTCACTATGGTTTGAATGAGTGGTTACAAGGAATGTTTGGTGTTTAATTCCTTCAAGCATTTAAATTATTAGTGCAATTTCATTAAATAAGTAATTAATGATGAAAATGTAATTTGTTATAACTTTTGATTGACAACTTAGAATTGAGTGTCATATTTTTAAAAAATGCATGTTTTTTCATCCTATTTCCATTGTAATAATTTATTTTTTAAATTCACTAAAATTATAAAGTGTCATATTCTAGGGGTTGCTTGTGCTATGGGCTCTATTATTTTCTACATTATATCTCATGCACTAATTTCTCACACATGGATGCATTTTTGGTTGTGCCAACATCCTCATTTTGATAATTTACTATTTTCATTGATACTTACATTGGTTGTTCACTTGGATGCATTATCAACTATGTCTAACATCCCATTCATGAGTGTTCAAAATTCTAACATCTTTACAGAGTTTATTGTATAGTCTTTCCCTGCCTTGGTGTCTTATATTAGTCATGATGATTCCATTTGAGAGAAGAGAAATGAGGAGAGTTTATTTAACACCAGTGGTTCTTCTTAGGAAGACCAACTATGCTTCTTGGCATGCTTACATGGACCACTTTCTCACAAGCAAGAATGGTATCCCATTCCTATATGGATAGATTCTTGCTTCCACTTATCCTATTCAATTTGATAAATGGGATAATACTTATGACAAGGTTATTTGTACCCTACTATTACATGTTTTCATGGATCTTAGTTATCATATGGAGCATACATCATGTCCTTACATTATTTGGATCATCCTACAATCTCTTTTCAAAGATCCTACCGAGATTTACATCACACCTGAACCTCTACTTCTTATCATCTCTTTCAATATTGTTGTACTCTCTCTTAATTATATTTCTTGTGATGACACATTCATGGTGGATAGTGATGTTCTTTCTATCAAACCACAACTACATGATGCGATTATGCTAGACCTTATCTATCCCATTATAGATTCTACTTTTGTTCTTATGTATGATGTTTCACATCTAGAGCCATCATAGATTGGTACTTTAGAGGACTCTATTGTGTCTAGTAAGAGCACACTTTATGAGAGAATTAATGAATCCTCTCTTCTTGTTGATATTCATTCTATGGATCTATGTGTTTTAACTATAGTCTCTTCTTTAGATTTGAGGGTTGTTGAGTTATGACCACTCCCCATGGACATTCTTTCCACTAATGTTCTGTGTCATCCTTCTTCATTAGAATCACCTATAAATGATGACACTTCTGAACCTGAGCATAGTTATAATAGTGAGGACTCTTTTTATATCATATATGACCATAGTAATGATGTGGACACACTTCCACCATCTCATTTCCACCTTCTAGATATTGAGGAGTTATTTCTTGATCCACCTACCTTTGGTCTACTTCAGACATTATACAGTGCATGTATACTAATCTAAGATTCATTAGACATTGGGAAGTCTATTTCATAATTATAGGGCACTCTACAGTCCAACATGGCCTTTTTTTACATTGCACCTTTATTACATAGAGTAGTTGATCTTCTTATAATGAATGAGGAACATAATTTCTTGTATAGGGACTACACCTTGGTTAAATATCCATCATAAACTTGGCCAACACTTTCATTAATCTTGGGTGATTTACTTTTCACTACACCTACTTTTGATAGGTTGACCTCAATGGTATTACATTCAATTCTTGTGCATGATCTTGCCATACCTATGCCGCACTTCTTTTTTGGATCTTACTCAGAGTTCTTTGTATTGTTACTCTCATCTTCCTTTGTGGAATTGGAGAAATTTGAGTATACACTTCATATTATTCCCTTATAAAAAGGAAGAAACATTGTTCGATGCAGATGAAGCTCCTTCAGTCTTCAAGTAGATGATATCATTATTGACATTGGTCATATTTCAATCTATACTTGACCAATTATTTTAGGTAAGGAAATATTTTGACCACCACCACTTGTCATGTGGGAGTTACACATTCACTTCTTTTTGTACCTCTCCTCTATGAGATATTCAATACAAGACTTGACTCATTTATGCATTCTTCTTTTATGTGTGTAACTTTTGGATCTCACTTATTACCTAGGGTTTCATGTGTTAATGGATGATTTGATATCTTCGATGACTCCAATATTATCAAGTGATGGTTTGATAAGATATCTAAAATAAAAACCTTTAGTATTACTAATATTGTCTTATTTTGGGATAAGACTTATGAGAAAGAAGGACAACATAGTAAATTCGATGCCATTTGGTCAGGTCCATTCCATATTTTTGAAATATTAAGTGAGATTGCTTTTAGGCTCAAGAGTTTGATTGTCAAGGATGTCCCACTACATACTAATGGGAAATTATTCAAGCACTATCTCAAAGCATGAGCTAGCCTCTTATGGCCTTGTACATATTTTTAAATTTTTTTATGTCTTTGTTGTTTTAATTTGGTTTGTTGTTTTCTATGTTTACTATCTTAGTTTGTTATTGGTCCATCCTTAACCTTTACCTCAAATTCAATCTAGTCTTGTTTTGAATCATGTGGAACATGCTAATTATAGAAAAAATAAATGTGTTCGATGGTAAATAACCTCAATTTTTATTTTGATGATGAAGTACTATGCCTTTTTTTTTAGAAAGATTTTGTTTATGAATTTAGTTTCAAAGGTTTGGACTTTTTCATATACTAAATTTATTCATATTTTGATAATACTGGGTAAACCATTTGACTTATAAATATATTTTTTCAAAACCTTACACAAAAAATACACTTTAATAATTAATGGGTGTGCTTGGATGAAACTATAATATATGGATGCATGGCTAGAATAGGAGCAATCTATAGGTATTCATCCTAAGGTAAAATTCACTATCTTGATAATTTTAGTCATAGTAACTAGTCCTTGTAAATTTTAGAAAGGGAATGAATACATTTGTATAGACTAATCAATGTACATATCTAATTTTTTCCTATATACATTCCATTATTATCCTTTCATGAGTTATTTTATATTACATGCATTGTTTTAGGCTCGAAGATTTTGGGTTTATAGACATATTTCTTGTTTCAAAACACCCAAGAGTCTTTTTCAACAAAGTCACCATTTATTGTTGCTTACACAACATGCCCTAATTTTACATTGATAAATCATAGTAACACACTTTTTTTAATTTTTTAAAATATTTTTATATCTTCAAGTATAAATTTTAAAGTGTTTTGGGGCATGTAGTGTAGTTTCATTTGTTACCACTATGCACTTTTCAAACATAACTCCACAAGATTTTTGAATGATGATAGTAAAATTTGAATATAATTAAATGGTAAAAAAAAATAGAAAACTCCTTATCATGTGATAAATTCATAAGAATCAAAACAAGATTCTATGTTGATTTCTATCTTTTTAGTTTCTAAATCTTTACATAAAACATTGTTCGGGAGGTATTTCACATTGTCAAGTTGTATTCATTTATCATGAAAATTTCCAAGATGGTAGAAAAATATAAGAAAATTTCCAAGGTGAATAAATTCATAAAAAATTATTTTCTACATACTAAATAAATATGTAAAAAAAAAACTGGCATTTGAATTCATTTTTACTTGGTCATTTTTCTACATTTCAAGTTTTCAAATTTTGCAAATAAGCACTTTTGGGGAGGCACTTCCCATAGTCAAAAGAATACATTTCATACAATATTTTAAAAAATAATATCTAAATGTCATTAGAATTAAATGGAGAAAACCATCACACAAATTTTATTGTCACATGTGAAATGTGCAGTGGTAAAAACTATCGCCTGCATTGTTTCTATGATTTTAGTTGTAAAATCTTCTAGTGCGCACTCTTCACACTTAATTTTGCACAAATAAATGAAGTCATAACCTATGGAAATTTTACATGAGGATATAAAAATGTCATTACAATAATATGGTGATGAAATTAAAACAAAATATATTCTCCAATATTGAACTTATAGCAATGAAAAATGCCTTTTGCATTGTTTCTTTGTTTTTAGTTATAAAATCTACCAAGTGTGCACTCTTCACACTTAATTTCGCATAACCAAATCAGGTAAAATTATGTGAATTTTTTTCATAAAGATATTAAAATCTAGGAAGAATACAATACTAAATAAAATTGCATGAAATTATTTTCTACTTAAAAATTGTGCAGTAATTAAAATTGTCTTTTGTATTGATTTTTGCGTCTTCCCAGTTACCATACATTGTTAGTGCACACTCTTCAAACCTAATTTTACAGTGTTTAATTGTATCTAATTTACTTGTAATTTTTCATGATAATATTCATATGTGAGGATAATAATTTAGTGAAGGAATTCATATGAAATTATTTCCCACATGTGAAATTCATAGTGATGAAAACAAACATATGTGCTGATTTGTACTTGAGTTATTTTCTATCTTTTCCAGTTTGTAAATCTGACTAGAAATCACTTTTCAAGAGGGATTTTGTAAAAATAAATGAGATCCGATCATATATAAAAATTTAATGATGGTATTTAAAAGTAAATAAAGTATAGTAGTGAAGAAATTTATAGAAAATTCATTCTCACATGCAAAATTCACAGTGATGAACACATGATTTTGCACTGATTTCTATATTGTCATTTTCTATGTTTCTAGTTTTCAAATTTAACATATGTGCATGTTTAAAATAGATGTTTACATATTCAAATTAAGCATAAAGTGATTGAATTTTTTTTATGATAATACCCTCATGATTTTATAAAGTAATGGACTTATTTTCATATTTTTAATTTTCCAATTAAAAGATATGACTGCACAAAATGACCATTTATAGAAGATTTGTCACTTAACCAAATTTTGATCAGAATGTACTTAGAGGGTAATGTACATGAATTAATTATTTTTTTAAACTCCTTTTGAGAATCTTTCCAAGATTTTTCTATAAATATAAGATACAATGGACATTGATCATGATTTATCCTATGAATTTATCTTTGAGCTTATTCTAAAGGTGTTGATTTAGTTGTTTATGACTGCATATTATCTTTTAATCCATATATTTTGATTCATATCTTTATTTTATATGCCATTTATTTCACTGTAAATATATATTTTTCCATATTTTCAATGGTTTTATTTTAAAATTGGAGAAGTACAATATGCAAAACCTGGACCAATATTTTAATCATAGGACTTTGTTGCTTTTAAATATTGTGTTTATAAATTTTGATATTTTTCACATTTTCTAAAGACTTAATATGTTTTATTTAATGTTTGGGTAAGATTTGGATAAAAATAATTCACTATTTAAGGCAAGGCTTTCCACCAACATTAAATGGAGCTATGACTCACACATTGAAAGAGTGCAAAAGAGACAAAGCAATAAAATACTTTGTATAGATGAATGGGCTCTTGTGCTCAACATGGACACTTTATATATTTTATTGTCTCAATAATTATTTTCCACATAAATTTAATGTAATCCTATCACTAATGATTTTGACACGTATTTCCTTGGATATGTAATTCCACATTAAATTTGGGCCTTGGTTGGTGCCTATCATTTATTGTTGATAACCATTTAGTGGATGGGTGATATTGGATTGAATATATATATATATATATATATAATAAAGGGAATTAGAAAAGGATACTTTATTTTATAATAGAGAGTAAAGTATATAACTAGACACTTAATTTTTACAATTTCTTATTTTCATAGTTCATTTTCCTTGTGAGTTATGTTGTTCTGAAGCATTTTCTATATTTCCCTTGATTTTAGTGGATCCAAACATTATTTTTAGGAAAATATCTTCATCCAAACTATCCTGATGCTTTTCTTAGATGCCTCAGCTATCCTCTGTAATAATGGAGTCACCTCTAAGAAATTTGGCTTTTTCTATTTTCTTCATTAAGGGTGCCCACTAGTTTCCACCTTGTATGTTCTTACAGCTGAGGGTTTTGGATATCTTCTTAGTAATGACAAAGATAAGGGCCTTTTTAAGGGAATTTATGTCCCTCCTAATGCCATGAACCCACCTGAAGATATGCATATGCTTAATAGCCACTTTATGGATGACTATTTCCTTATTCTCGTTGAGGATGAAAATTATGTGGATAATGCCTTATAGTGTCTCGATACATTCTTCTTGGCCTCTAGCTCCAGCATCCAATGACCAAAAACTCATTTATATGGACAATATTACCTCCCTCCACCAGCATAGGCTACTAAATCTAATTGGAAGTGGATCCATCTTGATGAAATGTTTAAATTTCTTAGCATCCCCTTTGCGTTTGATGCCTTGCCACCTTTGTTGTGGAAATATGTTATTTATAGAGTTGATAAGAAGCTAGAATATTTGGCGATCAAGTCTCTTTTTTTAGAAGGAAAATTTCAAATATTCTAAAAAATTATTGCATCCACCCATGTGTACTACTCATCATGTTGGGTGCCTTCTTAGAAATCTTACTAGAAGTTGGAGAAATTACTTAGAGATTTCCTTTGGTCTAATTCCCCTCAAGATAAAGGATTCCATGGGGTGGCCTTAGAATATTATTTCCTCACATGTGATGTCGGAGGGATGGGGATCATCGACATAGCCTAACAAGGAATTGCCTTATGTGCCAAATGGATTGTGTGGGCCATTGAGGGTCAAGAAGCTTGGAAGGTGTTATTCAAGCACTGTATCTCCTCAAGATTGCCTAAGGGTAATAAGGCTTGGAAAGGGCTTGGCTTCCCCAATTTAATATTAATTTAGTCTCCCATCAAAATCATTGGGTCCTTTGTGGCCAAAAGCATCTGAAAGGCCTAAGAAAAGATCAAGCCATGGCTACTCTAAAATGGATCTAGTTTTCATAATGGGATCTCTACTAATTCCCATTATCTTTGGTGGTCTCCCATTTTATCTCTCAATGAAGATACCCTAGAAAAATTCCCTTGGGTCAACACTCTCAAGCTTTACCCTAGAGGAATTCATACCATCCAAAATATCTTCTATAGGTACTCTCACTTTTGGCTATCCTAGGAGGAGGTAAAAGCTAAATCTTGGTTAGCCAATGTAGACTAAGAGTCCTACTAGGAGATATTCAATTCCATCCTAGATTTCATGCTCCATAAAATCTTAGTCCACTCCACTCATCTATGGTGGAAAGAATAGAAATGGTACGTTGGGTCCTCTTTCCACAATTACACTCCTTGATTTGTATATTTAGGGCTTACCCCCCATTTTCCCATGGTTGACAAGCTTAATGCCTATTAGGGGCTAGACTCATCTACTAAAACATGGAAATTTATCTTCAACACTATTTGGGGGGCTTGTGTGAAGCCCAAGCTTGTTCATTTTGCTTGGTGTATACTGTACAAAAGCTTACGTATTAGTAGATGACTCATCCAACTTAGAATCCACCTTCCTACTTGCCCTTTCTATGGCCACTTTGAGATCCATCCTCATCTTTTTTGGTACTATTCCAAATATAAAAGGGTATATACTTGGATCCATGATCTTTTTAGGCCTTTGCATCTTGAGTTTTTCATTTGGAAACACATCTTCCTTGGAGACAAACCTATGATTGTGATTTGGCTTTGGAAAGAAAGAAATAATTCTATGTTTAGTAATTCTTCTACTAATTTTAATATTTTTGCTTTACACAAGTCTTTTATCATCTCTAATGTTCTTTTATAGAATCAAGTCCAAGCCAATAAAGTGGCTATGGAGATTGGGCATCTCTAGGATCTCCTCTCCCATAAGGGAGATTCTCCTTGTGTAATGACTTAGGTTATATCTCCTCTTCCTAGGGATGTCAGACTAGATGATAGAGTGCCTCATATGCCTCTTGGTGGGCATTGACATAACCATTCTAGGCACTACTCTCATAGTCACCCTGTACCAATGCATTTCTTCTACTGGGTAATAGCAAGGGTGACAACCGTCACCTCCTTCCCCTACTGGGTAGGATGGTAGGGGTACTCCTCCTCCACTTCTGTGCCTAGATACTTGAGGGTCACCACTTAGAGGTCATTAAAACATGCTAGATAAGTTCCCTAGGTTTTCTTTGGCCATTTCACCCATTGAAACACAAGTGGAAGATGATGACAAGGATACTGCTTAAGCTACTATCTAAGATCCTATTCCAACTAGCAATGATTTTCCAAGCTCAGGCTAGTGTCCTAATGATATGTATCCTCCACCTTTTGGCCTTACCCTTGCTACATAAAATTTATCTTTTTTATGACTTTGTGACTTGTTTCTAGGCTTTGCCTAGTTTATGATGCTTTTGATTTTGCTCCTAGGCTATGCCTACTGTGATATGGCATGCTTTCATACCACCTATATTTTTTTTGAATTATTTGTATATTTCTATTAGATTAATATATGGATATATTTCATCAAAAAAATATATCAATTTAAAGGTTGCGAAGACTTTAGTTCATATTATATACATGTATATAGTAATTTTATCTATATTTCCTCAGAGATAAACTATTTTATGACTCTTGCATCATCTTTGTTAATGGGTATGTGCATATTGGTTAGGAAACATATTGATTCCATGGAGTTCATATAGTTAAATTAATCATATTAATATTCTTTACAAAAAACCTTACATCTTTCCCTTTACACTTAAATTTTACTATTTTTTTAATAAATATTTTAAAGTAGATAGATTAGATTCAAAGTGTAAATATATGTTTACATGTTTATCTTAATTGTAAACCTTGTTTTTTATTTCTTATGCATTTATAATTCTATGTATGAAATTTAAAAATGTAATAAGTTAACTGTATTTGCAAGCCAAATCTATTTTTGTTGATTTTTTAGGAAATGAGTTTACAAAACCAACATTATCTATCATTTACCAAATTTATTCTAAACATTCCCCTTGAAATTAAATAATTCTCCATCAAATACTAGGATACTCTATAAGCCAAGACTTGACAATTATATACCTTAGGTAGATTTTATCTACTATCAGGAAAGGTGGAGTGTATTCCCACCCTGGTTAAGTTAGTATGCCAAACAACCCATCAATAGGTACCTTATTCCATTGTGCCACTCAAGATGAGATTCATTCTCTTATTGAAAAAACACATGGTGGAATTTATGGTGGCCATTTTATCAAACATTCTATAACCCACAAATGCCTAGGGATGGGATATTATTGGCCTTCTCTCAAAACATATGCCATCACATTTGTAAACAAATATAATCTTTTCCAAATCCATGATGATCTTATCCATTGTCCTCTAGTTGACCTTCAAACTCTTAAATCTCCTTGGCCATTCTCTATGTGGGGATCACATCTCATTATAAAACTACATTAGTCACAAGGTGACCATGTATTCATCATTATCGCCACATATTACTTTACCAAATGAGTAGAAGATATGCCCCTTTTAATGCCATTTTCATAGATATATTCAATTTCATCCTTAATCCAATAATAAATAATTTTGGGATTCTTCAAAGTATCATATCTGATAATGGAAGGAATTTAAAATACAAATACATGAAAAAACTATGCAAAATTAAAAAATTACACTCAAATTTTCAACACCTTATCACCCTCAATGTAATGAAAAAGAAAACCCCACTAAAAAAGTCCTTAACGAGATCTTATAAAATACTATTAAGGATTCTTGTTCAAATTGACAACTTAAGCTATACCCCACACTTTGGGCATATCATACTAACATTCGTACTACCATCGTGGCAACTCCCTTATTTTTAGTTTATGTATTATAATCCATTTCACCATTAGAAGTTTAGTTACCCTATCTATGAACCTCTCTTTATGGTATAATTATTGATTAATATCTTCATTAATCCCACCTTCATGCTTTAGATCTCCATGATGAGCATTGTATGACTGATTTACATAATAATCATCAATACAAAACTTGAATACCTAAACAACAACAAAAAAAAAGCCAAAGTTATTAATTTTGATGTTTGAGACCTAGCAATAAAATTGGATTACACTGATGACAAATATAAGAATACAAAAATGGTGGGGTCCCTACTTAGTCAAAGCCATCCTTAGACACAATACATATAGATTTAAAAAATGAAGGATATATCTTCAAATAATCAACTAATGAATATTTTTTGAAGTAGTACTTTTATTAGTGTATGTTAGTCCTAATTTTATATAATAAATTCTTAAACATTTTATATACATCTTACTTACATGTTTATAGTTAGTTTTATATATTATGTTGATCTAACATTTCTTAAAGGTTTTAATTTGTATTTTTTATTACAATTTAGCATTTACCTTATCTACACACCTTTGGGTTTTCATTTACATTAGTTATAATACCTATCTTTGGTCATTTGGTTTTTTTTTTACTTTACCCCACTTTATTTTTCAATTTGTGAGTCATATTGTTACACCTAGGCAATACACCCAGGCATTTCTCTTAAATGTTTGTTCTCTTTACAATCATTCATTAGTTTCATTACTTACACCCTTTTGGGTCATTGCTATCATATTTAAATATCTTAATTATGCCACTTGGATTTTTAGTTTGTGATTTGTATGATAATACCTTAGATAATGCCCTCCTTAAAAACACCCATCATTTCCATTACATATGTACATATTTTGCTCCTAATATTAGCTACGTGTCTTTTTAGAAAGTTAAGGTAATGATCAAGATGAGTGTTTTTATTCACTTAGAATTATTAATATTTTATTATGGTAAAAATCTAGCTATCTTCATTTCCTCATCCACATTTTACCATTTCTAGTGATTATTATTCATGCCTACTAGTCATTGTATCATCTTCCTTTATAATTTTTTTTTATGATTAAGGCAACCCAATCATTTTATGATCACTTTTATCATTCCCTATTTTTTATTTTCTCCAGTACTTACAAAACTCATTTTTGAGATTGCAATCTTGTCTAAGGTGTAATTTTAGGAGTATTTAGGTATTGTGGTCTTTAGTTTCTCTGCTCTAGTGGCTAAGTATAAGATCTCTTATGATAGTAATTTTTAGCACCCACCATTGGTTTTTACAAATCTTTATGGGTTAGGAAAATACAAAAATCCAAAAGAGTTAAAATCTATATCATAAGAAAAATAATGATTAAAAGGCCAATCTTAATATTAAGCTCACACCAAAAGACATGATTTTTGTTTAGCACATCTCTTATTCTAGTTGAATCTCAAGTACCATAGTTGGACTAATAATAGAGCTAAGGTCCATTGGGGTGAAATAGGCTATTAGATTAGAGTAAGAAGTCTCATCTATCATTTTATAAAAATATTTTCTCACATTCTAGTTCCACCTACATTTTCATACAAGTACCCAATTCTCATAGTAAGCCAATGGATTTGTAATGGGTCATGAGGAGAAGAGAACTTGTTATAAAAAGGTAGGATCCTTTTATTTTTCATGCATACTTACTTTCATGGGATGATACTTATGATTCAATAGTTATCCTAAAATTATGTTAAGTAAAGTTCTCTAGGGCCATTGGTGTTAAAAAATATTGGCCTTGCCAACTTGTTGAGAGTCTTGTTTTTGGGAAAGACCATGTTTTCACCTTGCTGATACCCTCTTTCCCATCCTTCCATATTTAAATATTTATATACTATTTTTAAAAAAATATATTTCCATATTCTTGACTTCTTATTCTCCATCTCTTTTGACATGGTAATAATATGGTCGTTTTATAGTTTTCCATCTTTATAAACTAGTTTCATCTTTGAGTTGTTGTGAGATGTTATCTTGGTCAATTTTTTTGTTTTTCTATGATTTATCTTAGTTATGTGTGTAACCTTTAGTTTTCTATTCACATTTTTAGGGACATATAGTCCCATTTCTCCATTTCATGTTTTCACATCTTTGCTTGAGTATGGTTTGTTACTCCTTTTACATTGATTTTTGTTACCACTAATCAATTTTATCTATCCTTTGATTGATTTAGATTGTTACTTATATTAATTTTGATGAATGTTTAGGGTTTAAAGTCACATGTGGCCTTGGATTTTATACTCACCAATTTTATTTTGTAATTATTTGTTTTCTTAGATTTTTTGGTTCTAACCTATCCATAGTGATCCTAACTTGTCAATTTTCCATGTGTTTCAATTAGTCCTATTTTTAAAAATTTAAATCCATTTATTTTACCATCATACATTTGTGTGAATTGATTTTATCCATTTTAATCCTTGTATCCCTAGGGTTTCTCGAATATAGTTACTGTACCCTCTATGATTAATAATATGGTATTTTCATGAAACCATTCAATGATAAGCCTTGTATTGCATCCTCCACAATTGAGACTATGGTATTTTCATGAAACCATTCAATGATAAGCCTTATATTGAGACTATGGTATTTACATTCATTTATTTTACCATCCTAAATTTATACACATTGTTTTTATCCACTTTTAATTATTGAATCCCTAGAGTTTCTCAAATACAATTACTGTACCCTCTATGATTGAGACTATGGTAATTGCATGTAACCATTTTAACTCTATTGTTGCTTGATTATGGTTTGTTACTTATCTTAAATTGATGTTCTTATAATTAATCAATTGTATATGTCCTTTGATTTGGATTGTTAATTATCTTAAGTTTGATGCATTTGTAGGGTTTTAAGTCATAAGTAGCCTTGGATTTTTGACTTACCCAATCTCATTTATTTTCTTATATTTTTGGTTATAACCTAACCTTAGTGATCCCAACTTGCCAATTTTTCAAGTGTTTTAATAAATCATGAAAGTTTTTCATATAAATAAATATGCTTTATCATCCTATGTTTGTTCATGTTGATTTTATCCATTTTAAGCCTTGTATCCCTAGTGTTTCTCAAATACAATTATTGTACCCTCCATGAATGAGACTATGGTATTTCCATGAAACCATTTAGTGATAAATTTAGGTCAAGGTATGTCTATGGTACTATTTGACTCTAAATTGGATATGAGACTATCCTAACTTAGAAGTATAATAGGGTTAAGAATATAAAAATGATAATGCACAAGGGTGATAATTAGATCTATTATAAGCCAATTAAATGCTAAACTTAGATATAGGTATAAACTAAATTTATTATGCTAAGTATAGGATAAATATATAAAGTTAAACTAATTTATGTATGAAAATGATAAATAAGTAATATACTTGGTTCTAATGATAACATAGTGTCAGATCTAGAATGGGAAGAAAATAGGATAGAAGGAGATTCTAAAATAGTTGTCAGATTCTAGATCTGACAATTTTGGAGCTTTGAACACTAACGTCAGCCTATGATGGTTTTGTCAACAATAATTTTTGGGTTCAATGTAAGTGTCCTATATGGAATACCTACTAAAAATGGATGTGGACACTTATATGTTTCTAGGTTTATCTTCACCTTTGCTCTAGTGCATTCAGATTTGGGTCATAGATTGTCACTCTTTATGAATTTGTAAAACCCTAGTTCTTCATAATTTTTATGGCCTTAGAGAAAATGGGTTAGTGGGAAAATGGTGTTGATTTGACCCCAAATACCCCCTTTTTAGTTTGCACTACCTACATATCCAATACTCTAAAGAGGGCCTCAAACTTATGTAGTTATCCCCTACATGTTGGCTTGTGTGTGAATCATACAATATGTCAAAATCAAGTACAATAGTGACCTAGTTTTTAACTTGGTAAATTGGGTTACCTAGATGATGCCTTAGTAATTCATACATATATATGTGTTTTACCTATGAATTGTATATAAATAGTGAAGCTTTGTCAATTGAATGATCTTTGGTAAGATTTAAGTCATGGATTGTCACTCTTTATGAATTTGTAAAACCCTAGTTCTTCATATTTATTATGGCCTTAGAGAAAAATGGGTTAGAGGGTAGATGGTGTTGAGTTGAACCTAAATACCCTTTTGTTAGTGAGAGATACCTACATGGCCAATACTTTGAATAGGACTTTAGAATTATGTAGTTATCCCTTACATGTTGTCTTGTGTGTGAATCATACAATATGTGAAAATTGAGTACAATAGTGAACTAGTTTGTAACTTAGTAGATTGGGATATTTGGTTTTTGCTTTAATAATTCATACCTATAGATATGTTATACCTATGAATCACATGGAAATATCTAAGATTTTTTTAATTAAATGATCTTTCGTAAGAATACTTGGTATTGTTCCCATGTTTTTAGGTGAGGAATGAATAAGGGTTGATCTTATATATTTATTATTATTGGTAAAAAGAATGGTTTTTTGAATCAAGGGCCCATCCCTGTACATGAATCCAATACAAAATTCATATAATCCCATATTTTCAATAAGATAACATAATAACATTGAACATTAATTTAAGACAAAGGCTTAGAGGGTTGATCTTATATTGATATCAATACTTCTAGTTAACTAACTTGCATAAAATTACTTAGGCCCACAATTAGGATTCATCTCATTTACAAAATAGATGACTTGATGTCATTGGATACTTACATCAGGTTAGGAAATTATTTTCAATTTTAGTGTCTATCTAGACATTAATGTCTAAGGAGTAACAAAGTAGGTATAGATTCAAAACTCGTAGAGATGGAAGATAAGTACATTTTAAGCATTTAAGGTAAGATACAAGGCCTGGATCATCAACATTAGACTGGTCAAACTAAGATATATAGGCCAAGGGGCACAAGATAGAGTAGATGCGAGAATTGTAAAAGTAAGAAAGGTCTAGAATTGAGAGGAACAAATAAGGTTTGATTTTCCAAGTATACGAGACTGAAATGCTATATAATCCATAAATATCATCTATAAGAACCTTTACTTATTCAATTATCAATAATATTTTTAGCATTTCTCTTTAGTTATGATTATGTGTTGTTTTTTTAATTTCCCAAAGTACTATCACATGTTACACTATTGTGGGACATGATGAGATTTGTGTGGGGCATATGTATACACACAATTTTTTTCACTTTATCATTTACTGAATCCTTTTCTTGCAATGACTTGTCGACACATAGATTTACTTAAGTGCATGCCTTAAAGGGTACATCAAGAATGGGGTGGGAAAGGATCTTGGTGATTCTTTAGATATGTTTATATTATATCATAATTACTCCATTACTACTTTTAGTCTTACCTCTTCATTTTTTTTATCTATGTATCCCTCATGTATAGTTCTTATCCAAATGTGTTAGCTTCCTTATATTTATGGACTTGGCTAGGCTAATATTGTCTATTTAGTTCCTTTTACCATTCATGTACTGTATCAACCAAATAAATAAAATTATGAGTGTGTTTATGAAATTTTTACTATATTGACATGGACAATACCAATTGTATCGATCAAGACAATCTAATTCACTTAGAATTTACAGTTGGTTTCTGAGTTTTTGATTAGTATATATAGGGGTCATATTTCATTATAAACATCTCATAAATACTCATTTTGATGATTTTTTTTTCAAAATTCTATCCTAAGTACCATTTGGGGGAAATAATGGCTTAGAACCTTATCTTGAGGAGTATTATCTTGTGATATCATTGAAGCTCAATAAGATTAATCATGGGGAGTTCATAACTAAGTATATATTATTTATTCATTCAACCATTTGAAGTCTTCAACCTAATTTTTTTAATTTTAAATATCCACTTGAGCCAAGGGGAATATTGAAGCTTTGATGGGTGCACCAAAAGGTACGTATTTATAACTATCTAATATTTCCTTTATTTACTTAGTATATTAGACGTTTCTTACTACTTAGTGAATGAAGGTTTGTGTATCCTTTTTTATCCTCTATATACACTAAATAAGTTTGGTTTGGGTATAGGATTGATTTGACTTTTCATAAATCACTTTAGGTTGCATAGACCCCAATTTTATTGATAATTTCACCTTACCCCTTTACAATAATTGTAACCCATCCTTTAATTTAGTTGAATAATAAAAGGTATTATTTACATCCACTTACTTTCATTAACGTGTAGTGAGAGTTATCTTCTTATGTCATAGGATTAGTTTTTTAAACCTTTTCCTATTGATATTCACATTGTAGGTAACCTTATACTATATCTACACAATTCATTGGTCATTACCTAATCATCCAATTATCACATGTTCTATTTGATTTACCTTATTTGAGTCATAGTCTATTGAGAGAAAGATGATAGTTGTAGGTCAATCCTAATCCATGCATGTAGAAACAATGTAGGTTATTCAATGAAAGAATTCAAGGTGAGTAATTCATAGTGAAATGATAGTAATACTCAAAGAAGAAAAAAATATTTTAGATTTAAAGTATCATATAGATGAGGAATATGTTGTGGATTTTATGGTAAATGTTTTAGATGTGATGAGACTATTCATAAAACTTTTGAGTGTTCAAATATGCATAATGAAGGTGGAAGACCAATAAATGTGAGAGTTAAATTTGAATAATTTGATGAATAAAGTTTTCCATCCATTTATAATATATATGAACTATAAATCATATATGCTTTGATGATGAAGAGGGCATTGCTGAAGCCTATTAAAGAGGATAATAGTTTTATACAAAGAAATAATTTTCTTAGAACAATTTATAGGTCTAGAGGTAAGTGTTGGAAGTTGATTATTGATAGTGGCACCATAAATAATATTGTTTCACATGAGATGGTAGAAAAGTTTTGACTAAATTAAATTTGAAATTCACTCAAACGCATAATTTAGGTCAAAATCATTAAAACACGCTAAATGGTTTGAGCTTGTCATAAACAAGTGCCAATTTAGGATAATGTATCACTAAATGGGGCAATGAATTTTATGTGATTATTAACTTTTCTCAAATAATTTTGAGTCAAAATTGCAATTTGACACTCTGAATCATTAAATTCTTTTAATACGGAGGTACATGACACATGCATATGTTATTTCATGTTGACAATGTCCTAAATGGGATATTGGTCCATAGTAAATTAAACCTTATTCTAATTATACTCCAGTCAAATTATGACCCAATAACTTTACATTCTGACTAGTTTGATTAATAAAGTGCAATCAATTTCCAAAGAATTGCATACAATTTGATTAATCTCACTTACGCAAATTAATCCAAATGAAGGGATTAAGTGGAAAATCCATGGAAGTTATTGAAGATTTCTTAATTAAAATTTGATTTCTAATATCTAAATCATCATGTGACATCATTTTTGAGGTGGAATTTATAGGCTATAAACAACAAATATCAAGTTTAAGGCTTCCCATGCCTCTTTAATACCCCTTCTTTCCAAATACTGATGAGGGTATTTATGATTTAAATCTCTAAAATTAAATTAATTCATGGCCACACATCTTGATCTCAAGATGGATGGTCTGATCATTTTACAAAATATATAAATAGGATGCCTCTCACTCATCTTTTTAAGCTTTATTTGTGTAAACTTATTATATAGAATTCTCTCCACAAGTCATTTGTGTGTAGTGTTATTATGCTTAATTTTTAAGAGGATAGATTCACTATAGGCATAAAATTGATTAAATATCATGAGCCTAGTTTCATTGGTGCACTTGAGAGGATGGAGGAGCATTGCCATTCATCATTGATAAAGACTTGCCCAACAAATCAAGGGGAAAATCATGTTTTGAGCTGCATTTGGATGCTGGGATGATCTTGGGAATGTTTGATGTATATGATTTCTTTCAATAGCTCTTAATTGTCACTTGAAAACCCTATTGAAGGAGTTGGCTTAGTTAGTTATGTTTTTAATGCGTTTCTTGAGTTTTCTTGACTAATGCTTGATCAAAGTCACTTCAGATTCCATATCTACATCTTGGCATGGTCGATGGGACCACACATCCCATACAAGCAAGGAAAACACTTTGGCACTCTTAGATTTTCTAAAAAATGCTTAAAATATCCAAAAATCAAATTTTATCATTATTTTTCTTGTGTTTTTTTGCTTTCATTGACACATAGTTTACACAGTGACTAATATCAATTCTCTATAATTGAAATTGGTCCTACCTAATTGGCATCAGTCCCTATGTAGGGAAAAACATGGTAGAAAAATTTGGTTTTTAAGTTTTCTTGAGAGTTAAAAGTTATCATTCTAGATTTGAAGAACTTGATAAGTCTTTGTCTAATCGTCTTGTTACAAAATCCAATGATTTTTTGGAGATTTTATACTATTTTGGGTTAACTAATGTCTTTTGAAAAAATGTTTTTTGCCTAAAGGTTCACAAGTAACCAACATCAGTTTTGTCATAACCAACATTAGTTTTATTTTAACTGACATCGGTCACTGTTGACCAACATCAGTCTCTATATAATAAAAATAGAGAAACCCAAGAGCAAGTTTTCAAATTTTTATTTTCTCATTGATATTTGTGATTTAAAGCATAAGGAAACCCTCTAAAAATTCTAGGTCACATGCTGGAAAGAACACAAAATTGACATTGTTTAAGTCTCTAACTTCTCATTTGGTGCTTAAAACAAATTTGGATGGTTTATACTTAGTTTGTTTTGTGAAAGTTTTACAATTTTTTTAACTAAGGCCAAGGCACCAAGAAAATTTCATGGACACTTCCATTTGGTGCATTAAATAAAAAATTGTTTGTTTTATGCTTGATCTTATATACTTGTTTGTTTTTCATAATTGAAGGATGCATATATGCTCTCTGCCCATCTTGTTTAGGGAACTCAGGTGACCAAAAATGCCCTTTCCTTACAAATTATGCCTTTGTTAAGGCATTAAAATAATGTTGTTAAGGATCTCCCAAAAACCTATATGGTTTGGGTGATCTAAACACAACCTTTAAAGTCTTTTCACTTGGTCATTTCTTTTATGCAACTTGTCTTGTGAGTGGGAATTCATAGCCTTCTCACAAGTTCTTTAAGGAAGATTTGACCAGGGAGTTCATCTCCTACAATTATTTCAACCTCACTCCATGGTGGGGTATATAAATCAAAGCACATATAGTATGATTCCCAAGGGATTTAATGGCTAACCTCTTTAATTGTAATGAAGACCCAAGTTAAATCTAGCTAACCAAGGGATTTTAATAATAAGTACATAGATGGAATCACTATACAAAGTAATAGACCTTTGCATAGTAAGTTAGCTGATATGAACTCAATTAACATGAAGAATCTCTAGTGTTAACCATACTTATGACCATCTAGATAGTCAAAAATTAAATTTTTAGAACAACCCCACTTACCATGAACATATTATTGATGCAGGGTAAGTAGCCTAAAGTTCCATGTCATCAAACAATCTCTTGGGAGAAGGGGTGTGTAAAAACCCTACTACTTCATGCACTTTTATTTTTGGATTAATGCTTAAAATCCTCCCAAGAGCATGTATATATATGTAATTCAGTGATATAAAGTAACCTTGTTATTTTAGGGCTTTGGACATTATACTTAATTGTATTTTGTATTTTCCTTTACTTGCTTAGTCTTGATTGAGTCTAAAACTTGTTTGTAGACCAAAGCATGTGAACCAAACACATTTGTTATCCAAAATTTTATTTGAAAAAGGAAGCGTTATGCTAACCAAATCAAAATCATCTTTTGCCTTGTTCAAATCATCATTTGAAACATTATGTTTGTCTTATCTAAATATAATTTTTAGACTATCCATTTGAGTCTAGAACTTTTTTCAAAAATCTTTCTATCCTTCATTTTTAATTTAAATTCAGAATCTCACCTTTCTAAGTTATAGGCCAAGGTGTTAATTAGTTTTCCATTTACACTTGGTTCGAGTTAATTTGGGTAATATTTTCCATTTGGGTTGAAGGTCATTATATACTCATCATCATTTGATAATTGTGAACTTAGGTTATCTTGTGTATCACTCACACTCTAAGTTCTAGATCTAATTATACTTCATATTACCATGTGGTGGTGTTGTGCTACCCATTTGGTTCTAATTTTATACTTAGGAGTTCTTATGTGTTTTTACATCTTGATTTTCTTAGTTCACATTATTAATTTCCTCATCAAAAAGACTCTCTTCTAATTTTCTAGTTGTAACTCATCGAAGTTGTCCATAGATTTTATGGTATTTATGTATCTTTGACCTATGTTTGGTGTACTAGTTTACACTTTAGGTTTCAAATTTATCATACCCTCTTCTAATTTGATAATTTAAACCCACCAAAGTTGAGTAAATTCATAACCATTTATTCTAATTGTGTGGTAATATGCCACCTAATTTAACATTTATTTTTTCCTTGTCACTTGTTTAGATAAAATAAAAACATACTTTGTTAACATTTGGAAAACATTTTCCAAATCTTAGTAAATGTAGAAAACAAAATTATATACATGATAAAAAGGTGCACTAGTAGTATTTCTCTTACAACCCTAGCTATGAGGAAGAACACTTTTATGATGGATAAGATAATTATATGGTATTTAAAGGCATTCCCATAACTATAAGATCTGAGGAAGACTATTTTAAACATAAACCCCTATAGGATAAAGATGAATCACTCCTAAGGTTGATTAAACTAGGCACTAAATTTCCATCAAACTTTGCTATGGAATAATTACATACCTTAGTTACAGTATAAGAACAACAGTGAGAACAATCCCTCACTCATATTGCAAAATTAAACATTGCTTCTTTTATAAAAGGAAAGGAAGTTTTCATAGAGTCAACACATAATGATCAATATCTTGTAACCAAGATCAAGAAGATAAGTCAATAATATGTAGACCAACTTATCGTGGACTTGATTGACTCTTTAGTTGCCACTTATATACAAAACAATACTTCCAAGAAGTAAGGGAATGTGGTAGAACAAACACAACATAATTTAGTTGAGAACACATGTAGGATGGATCATAGTGTCTCAAATGAATAAACCAAGTCTCAATAGGTTCCAGAACATGATTCGCCAGACATTGAGCATGCATTTTTTAATCATTAAGAACCTCTTGTTCCTTCACAAAATCAAGGAATGAAACACTTAGTGCATATTGAATAAATTGTGCATAAGACTTTGGCAAGATATTCTCAACCAATACATACATAGACCATGGACTCCCAAAAATCAACAAAACACTTATAATTCAAGATGGCTGAATTGAAAGAATGTTAATCAACCCAAAAGATAGTGGCTAACTTACTCGACTCAAGGAGAAAATCAAAACAAGGTTATGGATCATAGGGTGTATATCCATAACAAATCCACACAATAGGGGTAAATACCACCTCAATAGAATTATATTCCACCTACCAATGCACCAAACATGTAAGAGTGAAATTCAATGAAATAAATTATGTCATGATTTGAGATAGGAAACAAAATTAAGAAATACAAATTTGATAAGATATGTCCATATCCATTTTATTTGAGTATTCTCCAAGTACCCTTTCTACCTCATTTTGAAGCACCCAGATTTTACAAATACAAAGGGAAGGGTGGCCCTCATGAACACATTCAAGCATTTTTTGTGTTATGCAAGAGGTAGCTTATATAATCATTTATTTGCTTCACTTGTTTCTATGAAATTTAGTAGGACAAGCTTTATATTTGATTATTAAGTTACCCAAGGGATCAAATGTATATTGGAATGATCTATCTAAGAAAAATTTCAACCACTTCCTTATAATATTGAACATGAATTGACTGTGTTTGACTTGTGTAAATCCAAACAATAAGATGGACAAAGACTCACAACATATCTATAGAAATGGAGAGCATTATCTAGATGATTTTAACATAATTTACCAAAAAAACATTTCTCCATTTTTTTGCATAAAACCTACACCCTAGGGTGGCACACAATCTATGGCTTGCTTGTGCAACCACATTTGAAGAAATTATAGACAAGGGTGTGCAGATTGAGAAGGTGCTTATCACCAAAGGCCTTGTCAAAATTTATTTACAAGGTCAAACATCAAATTAGACCTAATATCCTAGTTAAACTATTATGATAGAGAAACCTAAGGGGTTAAAAAAGAACAAGAACATGGTAGGGAATGGAGTAACTAAATTAAGACATACAAATGGTGTAGGCTCCACCAGCTCCAAATGTGTAATTAGCTCCCCTTGATCCACCAAGCACTTTGTAAAGAGTCCCTCTGTAAAGAGAATTTAACAATAGGTAAAAATTATTTAGTAAACTAGGAGAGCTTATGGAGGTAGTGTTATAAAAGCTCATAGTAGATAATCTGATTGTGTGGTATATACCAAGGCCATTTCTTAAATATCAACCCAAACCTGATTGGTATTGGGAAAACAAATTTTGAAAATTCCATCATGTTGTTTGTCATGGTGCATATAGATTCATTCATTTGTGACATCTCATTAAATATTTGATTAAAAGTGGTGAATTTGAAATCAAACTTGATCCAAACAATATTAATCAAGATATGGGCATCTACAAAGATCCACTTCTTAGACATAAGCAACAACCACCAAGAAATAACCAAAATCAAGGATAGAATCAAAATCAAGTTCAGAATCATAATCAAGATCATAATACCCACACTAATAACATTGGATACAAAAACATCCCTTATTACTACAATAATATTGTGGGGCATATTTGTACAAACCACATTTCCATTGTAACTATTAAAACCTGTGAGTTATCTCATACTTATTGGAGTATTGGACCCATTATTATAAGGTCAACACCCTCTCCCTCAAGTAACGATGCATAAAGCACAAATAATTCAATTTCACTTTGATTTGTATAGGTTACTATTTATGAACCCCATCCTTCTTCTAATTATAATGGATCCTCATCAACTCAAAATTGTGCCAACATAACTAGATGCCTGTGAGTCACCCTCTAAGGACCTTTGCCTTCATCCTCTAATTATAATGTCTCCTTGACACCTCTAGATTGTGCAATTGTAACTAAATGTTCACAAGTTATCCTTCTGGGCCATTTGCCCATTTCTACCACTGAACCCAACTTAAACATTGTACCTACTGATACAAAGATAAACACTGTGCCATCCAAGGCTAAACCATCTCATACTAGTGTTGAAAAACCTTATATTCTATCAGACCAACTAAGTAAAACCCCTACACAAATTTTTATTTTAGATCATTTGTGTACATTTGAAGTCTATAAAATTATTTTGAATGACCTTTTACAATAATCCAATGTTCCCTGAGATATTAATCTTGAACATTTCTAAACACTTATAAAACATTTGTATTCAATTCAACATGTTAACTTTGATAAAAAAGACATGTCCACTCTTAGTCCTAGCCATAATAACCCATTGTATATTGAATTCATCATTGAAAATCATAAAATCAAGTGGGTTTTTATAGATAATGCTTCATGTCTAAACATAGTGTCCCTAAAATTGGTACAGAGATTGGGCTACAGTAAAAAAGACATTTAGCTGATATAATCACTATAAAGGCTTACAATAATGCCAAAAGAAAATATTATAGTATTATTTATTTGCCAATAATTATTGGGTCTGTGTCCCATCACACTTTATTACATATTATGGATATTGAGTTTCCTTATAGCATACTTATTAGTTATCCTTGGATCCATGAAGTATAGGCCATTCCATCTACTTTGCATGAGGGACTTAAGTTTCCCCATGATAGGACCAAGGTCACCATTCTTGTTGATCTATAGCCTTATCAATATTGTAGACATCTAGACGATGAATTTTATAATTATAACTATTGTCTTGGTTCTAAATTCATTGTAAAAAAGAACAAGTAGATAGTTTTGCATCTACCCAAATCCAACTATATAAACCCTAGTGACCTTGTTTTCACTTCAGTTGATCCACTTCCTTTAACTCTTGCAAATTAGGTTGTTATAAAAGATGTGGGCATTTCCATGTACTGTCTTATGGATGCCTTCAATATTACTAAGTTACTCCAGTATCCTAAATAATTTGGTAAACCCAAACCTTCCAAAAGCCCTAGTATACCCAACATGATTTGTCAAAAAAAGAAAGAAACATAGAAACCATCAATGGTATTTATACCTTCTACTTAACCAAATTAGGATCGAGAGCCTTTCACTAAAGGAGACTAGTTATATTATGATGGCATTGATAATTGTTTTCAAAATCCAAAATATCCTATCCCTAATCAGATTATGGATAATTTTGATTATACAAGAAAAGGCCTTGGTCCACAAGTGCAAGGAATCCTGGAACTTTATTAGCTGGTAAACCTAACTTGTATCAAGGTCTTGGATTTATACTACGTAGGGGTGACCTCATGACTTTTGATAGTGATTCTTCTGAATTGACTAGTGATGAGACTCTTGATAGTAATGTAACTTACCATTATAGTCTTTTTGATGGGCTTTTTGGCATGGACTTATTTGATTCAAAATCTATTATGACCACAACACCCCATTGTTCCCTATGCCTATACCATCCTAAACTCATTGATTGGGACCGACAAAATTTGGTCATAAACCTTGATGAATTCTAAAATGAAGAATCTATTATAGAGTATATGGGCCTCAAAGATGGATAGCCAATTGGTGATAATAATCAAGACTTTGATTTTTATTTGGATCTTTCTGCCTAATTTGGAGAGAAGGTAAACTTTCTTGGTCATGAAAAAGATAAAACATCAAGATATTCAAATGAAATCCTCTTTATGACACTCATTGGTTAGGGAAATAGTAAAAAAAAAGATAATCCCTTGAGTGAAAACATATTTCAGGCACTCTTGGATGAGAAAGTTTGATCATCGCCAAAGTACACACAATATCCATAAATTCCTAGCTCTATAACAGTACATGCATCATGCCAGAACAATAATAAGTCTTTAAGCATCTCACTCTTGACTTTCCTAATATATTTACTAGCTAACCATTACCTATATTAGTAGATTCAGATTCATCACATTATCTAGAGTTTTGGGAAGAACAACAAGAAGCTATAGCAGAAGAAGAAGATCATGATCACACATTGCCTACTATTATAGAAGATGGTTCCACACTTCTTGTAGAGAACACTATTCAAATGAACTTGGGAACATATAATGATCCCAAAATTGTTTACCTTGGAGCTTCTCTCATTAATGAGGGGTGAGATCAAATTATATCCATTTTGAAGGATTTTATTGATATTTTTGCATGGGCATATTTTGACATGCTAGGCTTAGACCCTGACTTGGTTGTGCATCAAATTGTTGTCCATCCAAATGCTAAGCTATTCAAACATAAATTGAGGAAGATACATCCACACATCACTATTTTGGTAAAAGTAAAATTAGAGAATTTATTAGGATAAGGCTTAATTAGACTACTAGACTATTCCAAATGGATATTAAAAATAGTTCCAGTAAGCAAAAAAACATAGGGTATATGTCTTTGTACTAATTTTAGAGATATCAAAAAACCATGCACAAAAGATGATTTTATTCTACCCAACATTCATATATTGTTGATTCTATTGCTGGGTACAAGATGTTGTCCCTCATGGATGGATTTTCTAGGTAAAATCAAATCAAGATATCCCAAAAGGACTAGCACAAGACTGCATTCACCACCCTATGGGGAACATTCTATTATCAAGTCATGCCGTTTAGATTGAAGAATGCTAGGGCCACTTATCAGTGTACTATGACTATAATCTTCCATGACATGATACATGATATTGTTGAGGACTATGTTGATGACATCTTAGCTAAATCAAGAACACATGTTGGACATCCTAATGTTATTCATAGAATACTTTAGAGACTTTATGAGTAGAAGATCCATCTGAGTCCTAAGAAGTGTGTATTTAGCATCACTTTAAGAAATTTTATAGGGTTCATTGTATCACAAAGAGGGATCACATTTCATTAGGATAAAGAGTGTTAATTAGCATTTGTGAAGACCATAACCTATTTGGCTAACCCACTAGTTTTGAGACTGCTAACACCTAGACAACCATTAATTCTTTATATTTCAACAATTGAGCATGCACTGGGGATACTCTTGGCCCAATATGATGATCAAGGAAAATAAAATGTAGTTTATTATCTGAGCTACACACTGGTGGTTTATGATCATAATTATATGCCTATTTAGAAGGTGTGTTTAGTTATGGTGTTCGTGTCCTAAAAGTTGTGACAATATATGCTTTAAAAAAATTATTATTGCTAAAGTGGAACCCCTAAAGTTTTTATTATCTAAATCAGCTCTCATAGGTCACATGGCCAAATTGGTCATGATCCTAAGTGATTTTGATGTTGAGTATCAGAATTAGAAAGATATCAAGGGGAAAGTTATTGCTGATCAACTTGTAGAGAACCCTATTATAGACACTCAACCACTCAGATTCAATTTTACAAATGATTCTATTATGAAAATATAAGAAGTATTACATGAAACTAAATAATGGAAGCTATAATTTGATGGTTATGTTACTTCTCATGATCTAGATTAGACATCTTGTTGATTACATAGCAAGGAGATTTTATTCCCAGAGTGTTTCATATCAATTTTAATTCTACCAATAATATGGCTGAGTATGAAGTCCCTATTATAGGACTTCATCTTGAAGTATAATGGGATATCCAACACTTAATGGTATATGGTAGTTCCAAATTTATTATCAATTAAACCATATATCAGTATCAAACTAGAGATGACAAGCTTGTAACCTACAAGTAGATTATGGATAATATCAAGACTCATTTTAAATATCCTTATTTTGAACAAGTACCAAGAGCCAACAACATATATGTCAATGCAATAACAACAATTGGGTCCATGATATATATTGATAGTAGGGCTAAAGAATATCAGTTTGCCATTGAAAATCTTCTACAACCTACTCATGTCTTACTAGATTTAGAAAGGCTATGCACCATTATTTGTCCCAATTCCCCACCTAAACTACCTTGGTTTCAAGATATCTATAATTACTTCCATGATCATGTTTTTCCACCTAACCTTTTCAATAATTATCATAAAATTTTCTTTCATTGCATATCCCATAATACCCTCCTTGGAAACTTGATTTATCATAAAGGCTATGATGGAACACTACTTCACTATTTATCTTAAGGAGAATCCAAGTTAGTGCTTAATGAGGTTCATGAAGGAATGTGTGAGGCCCACACCAATGTTTAGTCTTAGCTAAAAATATCCTTAGAACATGTTACTATTGGCCCAAAATGGAGACAAATGATTGCAACTATGTGAGGAAGTATGTTCCTTATCAACAACATGGTAATTTGATACACACACCTTCCTTACCACTAAAGTCGATCACTACACCATGGCCATTTTATATATGGGTCCTTGATCTCATTGAGAAAATAAACCCAACATCTTATAATGGCCATAAACATATTCTATATACTACCGATTATTTTACTAAGTGGATTGAGGCCATTCCTCTCACTTATGTCACCAGGAAGTAGAATGCCAAGTATATACATTATCATATCATTTGTTGATATGGTATCCCATCTCGAATTATATCCAATAATGGAAGATAATTTATAAATAAATATGTTAAATATCTTTGTGCATAATTCAAAACCAAGCACAAGATGTACACACCATATAACCTATAGGGCAATGAACAAGTTGAGGCATCAAACAAAACCATTATTTCCATATTGAAGAAGATTATCAATGATGCTAGCTATAATTGACAATTGTAAATTTGTTTTGCCCTTTGGGCTTATCACACTATTCATCAAACCCCCACATGAGTTAATCCATACTCCCTTGTTTATGGCATAGAAGATATTATCCTAATTGAGATCAAACTGCCTTCATTATGAGTATCTTTGGAGAATATTGAAGATGACAAAGATTATATAATTTATAGGTTACAAGAACTAGAAATCCTTGATGGCAAGTTTTTGGCTACCCTAGATAACTTGTAATCCTATCATAACAAATTATATAGAAGCTAAAAAAAGCAAATTATCCCTCAGGAGTTTAACATTGGTGATTTAGTCTTGAAAAAGAACCAAAAGAACATAAATGTTGAATGCAAGAAGGGTAACTTTCAACCCAATTAGTTTGTCCCATATGTCATCAAATTAAATTATGGATGAAGGGTATATTAGATGGCTACTCCATGTGGCAAAGAAATTCCAGAGCCCATTAACATTGTGCATCTCAAGAAGTTCTATGCTTGAGAGCTTTTGAACCATTGTCTATAAGACCCCTTACTTGGGGTCAACTTGTGTTGAAGTAATTTCATCCTACTGTTATATTCTAAACCATCCTATTTTGGACCATATCTTTATGTTTTGACCTACCCTATATCATTCTTATGAGAACCATATTCTTTTATGAATCTAGACAGTTGAAGCTTTGGATCGTTGTCACTTTGTATCATTTATATTATAGTTTGACTCTTTTTATCCCATCCTAGACCATCCTCTTTTGGACTCTATTTATTCTAGACCATTTTATTGAGAACCACATTCTTTTTATATTATAGGCCATTGTAAGGTGAATAGTTTTATCCCTTACCCAATTATGATCCTAATTATGACTCATAGGGATTTTGAAACATTCAATGCCAATTTTACAAAGTAGTTCATATTAGAGAATATTTTTTATCTTATTTTTATAGACAAGTGAGTATGGATACATCAGTACATGATTTTTGCTTGTTGAATGGTTCTTTAGATTTATTTAGTATTGCATAATGTTTTATTGTTATTTTTTTTTTAAGGTATTGATACCTTAATAGGATCTCACTCCTACCAATTTGTGAACACGGGCCATTACAATCAACATTAGTTGTTGTATGAACTCTTACCTATGGATGTACATCTCCTTAGCTAGGTAGTTCTCCTTACCTTTTGTTAATATTTTATTTTTGTTGCTTATCCCAAAAACACAAAAACATTAAAAATGATCGATAAGATAAACAAAAACATTGTCTTGAACTTTTGTTTAGTCTAATCTTCATGCTCTTACCATTTTGTTATCTTATTGTTTCCTTATTACTCGGAGGCAACTTTATGTTCTTTGTTATTATTACATTGTTGTGGAATGTAACACCTCTACTACACATGCATGAATAATTAGTTTTTACTCACACTAAAATTATGAAAAAATATTGTTTGTATGTTTTTATTTGGTTTTTATTATTTTTTTGATTACTTCCTTGTCTCTTCTTTTGTTTTTGTTTATTTTTTTATTTTTTTCTTTTGTGTTCCTGTTGACCATTTTTTACCACAAGTTAAAATGGGTCAACCCCCTATAGTTAAAAATTGATATAGGGGTATAATATTTTGTCATAGGGTGTGTCATAGTTAATTAGATGTCATTTAATTTCATTTTATCCTTGGTCATGGTCCAATTAGTCTTTATGTCATTTTATGTCACGTAGGGGTCATAAATGGGTTATTAAATGGAGTGGTATGGTTTTCAAGGTGTCCATGTGTTCCAAAATTCCTTAAAACATTTAATGTGTTATATTCCTTGTCAATAATGTCAGGACTAACTAAAATTTTCAAGTTCCTAATTGGAAATCAAGAAAGCAAGTGTAAAATAAGGAGTTTCAAATGTTATATGGTCCACGAGGAGAGTGGCATGTGTGGTAACCTTGTGGGATGACTCTTTATCTTCCCTAGTCTCATCTCAATTTTTGATCATATTTTAAAGTTCTAAGAATGATAAAAAAATATTATTCACCTTCATCACCCTAATAAACATGTAGAACCATTCAACAAGTTTTTGGTTGGTATGGCTAGTAGAAGAATTTTTAGGTCAAATGCCTTTGGGGGATGATATTACAATCAATCAACTTCAATTTTTTTCTTTGACTATAGAGAATGGTTTCCTATTATTTATGAACCATTCTTAATAAGTTGACTATGTTTTTAATCTTGTTGTTTCCTACACCCTATAGGTTTTACCTTTATTTGGGTAGATCTATATTATATAGTTATTATTATTGACTCTAGAGAACACAAAAATTTTTCCCACATCATTTTAAGCTTTGGTTTCATGTTAGGAAATGTCTTGATGGGTACAACATCTCAAATGCAAGTTGGTCTCACATGGATCTATAGATAAGTTTACATCATTTACAGAAGGTCTCTATCTTTTCAAGGGATTTAAGTTATTATGATATTATTTTAAATGCATCTAAAGTTTCATGATAATCCCCTTCTTCTTAGGTTCAATCTCCAAATCTAACACCATGGTGTTGTAGTCAAGAGTGCTCCACATAGTCAACTTGTTGCAACTTCCAATATGCTCTCAGGGATTTTCACATTAAAATGGGATATGGAAACTTGTGCCAAGCCTTGAAACATTTTAAATTCCCATTTTAACGTTTTGGGAGGCTTGATTTTGGTTTTAGGATCCTTCATGATGCATATTCGATAACTACTACCCTCACTACCTAGTTTGCAACTGTGTGCATGCCTACAGGTGCTTCATAAGTGCCAATCACATTATAAAGGAGTATTTGAACTGGTCTAAGGTCCCATGAGTTAGAAAATATTCATTTAAAAACTTTATGAAGGTTTGTAACTGATTAGAGAAGCATATATCATATACATAGTCTACATTATGCTCCCAATGCCCTTGTTTGCTACTAGAAGTGTATCTATAGGTGTTTCAAAGTAGAATAGTCACATTGGAAAGCATAATTTTGACCTTGTTTGAAGTTTTCATAGGATTTAAGGATCCATATGAGACATTGAAAAGGTCTAAGATTGGTGGTAAAGTCATACTACATGTACGTAATCCATACTTCCTTCCTAACGATCTTGTATGTTATTGCATTCACCTTTAGGTTCCCTACAGGAAGATGAATATATTGAAAAATACATATTTTATTAGTCTCTAGGACCTCAAAGTTGAAAATATACATTTGAAGATGTTAAAAAGGACTAGAATGGATCAAATATCCATACACTATGCATTGTTTGAAATATACCTTCACTACCTATGTCACACTACAAATGCTCACCTACAAGTGGCTTATACAGAGACATGAAGGAGTTGTACTGAGAGTCTTGGCATGTGAAGAGACCTTCATGAGGTGTGTGGGTCTATAAAATTCTTGAGAAATAGGTATAAAGTCATATCATATGCTTACTACCCATAATCATAGGCATTGCCCTATAACCTGCAATGACCACTTATAGGTAACACCCACAAAAACTAAAACATGTTACTTAGAGATGTTGGAATAGGTTTTGAGAACTTTATTGAGGTATTAATGAGTTAAATATATCATAAAATCCATGGTAAAGTAATAGAGTACCAAGCATATTTGAAGAACCATATGCATAGTTGGAGAGTTGAGTTCAGGGATAGGTTCCCTAAAAACATCAAAAATAGAGCCATGCCCACTTTTGGTATCATCAAAGGATGATGTGACATAAGTATATATGAGCTCAAAATTTTCTATCTTATAGCCTTCATGAAGGGGAAGAACCTTTCAAAATAATATGGATGTATGAATATAGGAAAGTGGTGCTTGGAGTCTCTAAAATCTTGAATTTGTTCACTACAAATATTCATTAATTTCTATAAGATTTGAAGTTCAAGAGACTTCTACACCAAAATATGTAAGGTGAGAAACTATCACCATGTTTCAATGATCTTGTTGAGTAAATAAAGCACATGTATGATTCAAAGAGCATCAAATTAGTTTGTGGAGTAAGGCATTACCCCATACTACTGCCTATAGATGTGCATTGTCCTAGAAAGCTTACCTATAACCTGACTGTAGGTGTTCACTAAGTTCATGTAGAGAACTTTGATGGTATTAGGTCTTAAATAATAAATAAATACTAATTGGATTGGTTATAATACCTTATAAGGACCCCAATATGGGAGACACAAGTTTTAAGAAGTGAAACACAACCTATAGGCCCTTTTGCCTCAACAAAGTCAACCATAGTTGATTGTTCTAGACAGTGACTTCCAATATAGTGATTTCATAGTTGGCTTAGCATGGACATGAAATGAGGTTATCTTGAAGATTTAAGAATTATATTTATGACTTAAACAATACCTTGTAGTAATAATACATTCTCTAAACCATGCAAGATCACCTACAAGAAGAGGAAACACAATCACAACCATATGACCTACAATCTAAACCAATGAAGGTGGGAGGTGAACAATGCAAGGTTTGAGGAGAGTTTGATCATATAAATGTTTCAAAGAGACTCAAAAATAGAAGGATTATAACTTGAAACTCTTATGACATGGAAATAGGGGAAGGAGATTTTTAATAAGGCAACATACAGTCCATGTCTAAACCTTTCATAGAGTTAGTACTCCAAGAGTCTATTTGGGTTTCAAGGAATTTGAGGGTGGTAGGAACATCAACCAACCATTAAAATTTATAAAAAAAAACTTCATTATTGGATTAATCCTCCCATACCTTCAATTCATATAGGTAGACAAAGGAGATACCCTATGTTTTACCTCAGATAGAGGGTACTCTAGTAGAATAAAAGGTCTACAAGTAGAGGTATATAGGGTAAATGGTGAGATATAAGTGTTAAAGAATTGAGAATAAAGTGTGAGAATTTTATTCAATCATATATAATTATATAAAATTCATTTAAACTATTAGTAAATTCAAGAGTCAATTTTAGATAGCAAGGACACAATTAGGCCTTTAGACCTTGACTAGGCCTAAGATCCCAAAGAGATGTGGTCATCACTTCTAAGACCAAATGAACTTTGTAAAGTCTTGGAGGACCTTAATGGGGATACATATGTTGTGTTTGAACCTTTGGTGTGTATATGAAGTCACAGAGAAACCATTTTTGGGTCCAAACTTACTTAGGCTTATGCAGAATGAGGAGAAGAGCTTGAATAGGCAACTTGGAGAGCTCACATCTACCTAGAGACTTTGCATGGGAGTCTAAGAGTTTGAGATATGTTAGAGAGGGTCTCTAAGAAGGTTTTAGTGATTTTTTTCCAATTGGATGTCAAACCCATATGAATAATCCTTAGAGTGAAAATCACTCTAAATCCTCTCGAACCCTTGCCAAAGACCTAATTGGGAAGATGAAGCAAAATATGAATCTAAGAGGCATGTAATGAGCATGAAAGTGGTTGGAACTTATATAAAACTCTCAATATCTCCTCCCCACTAAGTTGAGTTGTACCCTACTTGAATAGATAACATACATAATTGATTTCTTTGAAATTTTTTGTGTTGTGTAGGTATGGATGGGTTTCAAGAGATGAAATAAACTTTAGGAGAGGTCTTGGGACTTAACCTAACTCACCATATCAATTTATTAAAATATTTCCTAAGTGCTTCTGCAAGTTCCTTCACTTTAGCCAGTCAAATCTAGCATAGTGAACAAGATAGTGGGAGAGTGATAACTTCAAGTGGGAGGCCTTTCAAGGAATGCCTAAGGAATATATGGATAGGAGGGCTCTTTAAAAGTGTCATTCACTCTATTTTATAGATCAAATTGGAAAAATTTAGGAAACTTTGGTGCCAAATGTGAGGGGTGAGTGAAACAGGAGTTATTTGGATTGTAGGTAGTGATAACTCATGTGTAGAATAATATCAGTGATTAAGGATGCAATTGATGCATGTAGAACATGTCTAAAACCCCTCCCCTTCAGTCAATAATCACATTTGTCCTTAGTTGGGGGACATTCCAAAAGGGCCAAATGATGAAGGTAGTTTTTTGAGAAAGTAAAAGGAGTTCTACACCACATTTTATGAGTTTTATGACTTTGAGAGATATTTTTCCTATGATACCTTGTATGATCTATCTTATAATTCATTATCCTTCATGTGTAACTTTTCTAAACTTGATAAGTGTTCTTGTGACCCTTGGACTTCTTTCTCTTCTTCTCTCTCTCTAATTATATAAGTAATGGTTATTTTGGCTCTTGTAGACTAATACCACACCATGTATGGTGAATCACTACTATAGTAATATTTTATTTTTCCTTTGAAAAATAAAGATAAGTCTAGTTTTGAGTTCATGAACATTTTTTTAAGTGTGCAAGTGATTTATGGTGAAGTTAGTGATAATCGTCTATCCTTTCTTTCCTTATCCTTTCATGTTTATGCAAGAGTTCTTATTCTAATAGGTCATATAGAGTGTAGACAAGTGTATTAGTCTCCTTTCAAGTGTAAAAATATTCTTAGAGTGTGCATTCTACCCTTTGGTTCATTTAACTTGTGTTTCTTCATGCATATCACCTCTATATTGAAACATTGATGTTAGAAATTTCTAAGACTTATAAGCTATTTTGTATGTATTGTTTCATTATTATATAAGTATGATGGTATTTTGAAGATCATATTGGTGTATCACCCCCTCATATTAGTTTCAATTCATGTATTTTCTAACTCTTTTCCACACAAGAAACTAGTTAATAAGTGGTAAGTATTTCAAGATATATTTAGGAAGCTAGCCCTTAAACCTAAAGATATACTTCTACCTATAGGTAAATCCACATACTTGTAACTATTCCCATATTTCCCAAATATGGAAGAGGCTTGAAAATCCTCTTCTAGGGTGAAATATTTGGTGACAACAATTTTTATTTTGCCTTGTTATTTTTTTAGTTTTTTAAGAACTTTTTTTAATACACATGGAGCTTGATTATTCATATCTTGATTTCATGCTGTTTATTAAATTGTTCTTGTTTTGTTTTCATACATTTTTTTTCCTAATTAAACCTTGCTTATTCATATCTTGATTTTAAGTTAGGTACATTTATCTATTGTTTTTCTCTTTATTTTTACTTGTTTTATTTAAATATAAATAGTTTCAACTCTAGTATTGATAGTTCTTATCATTATCCTTGGTTATAAGTATTCACATTTTAACCAACTCATCACAATTGAAATTCAATGACACTATAGGTTACTCATACTTATGATGCATAATTTCAATTTTGATATAGTAAGCACCAAGTGATTTGGATCTAAGTCTTAAAGTCAATGAATCTCTAAATATCAGCTCTCATTACACCAAAAAAACTAAACACCAATTCCTTACACACAAGACTTTATTCAAAACTTACATCTCTTGGCATACATTGGAGTCTAATCGAATAGTGGTCCATTTTTATTCTATTATTCATTCTTCATTCCATTTTCTCCCATATTCTAGGTGAATTCAATTAGATTGAGGTCCATTTGGACTATGTAGGTAGTGCTTGGATATATGATGTATCTCAAGTCAACTTAGCCACCCTCTTCCTTCTATTCATCTCTTTCATTACATTGTGCATCCTTGTATGCCTAGGTTTTTATGGATATTTCAATCATAAAAACCTTCCATCTCTATTTTCACCCACTCATATTTAGTCTATGCATTAGGTTATATATTTGAGCTATGATTGCCAATTTTCCCTCTTGGGGCACAACATTTAGACCAATCATCGAATCAAATCAGCTTTACTTGAGCATAATCAATTATCAATGATCAAACTCATCCATACTAGGGAAAAATTACTTTATCAACCGATCAAATCCACTCTATTGGGGACCATAATTATTTCCTTTCGTTGGAGCCTCACTCTCATATTTATTTTAATTATAAGTTCTATAGACTTTTTCCCTCATTCTAGTAATTTCAAAGTGTGCAACTTGTCTCAGGATCAATCATTCCTTAAGTGTGATGCTTGCACCATATTTTAGGTGTGTTTAAAATGTGTTACTTATATTTTTGGATTGTATCCTTCCCACTTCCCCCTAACTTTGAGGACCATTATATTTTAATTATATCTTGATCATTTAGAATCAGTGCATGAAATCATTAGCTCAATATGGATTTAATCTCATCCATGGATTAATTTCACTCTTTCTCTCTCTTTTCAAGTGTCCATCCCTTTCTTTCATCCTTGTATGTCCTCTTGAGGGGGCATCAAGGGTCATTTCCTTCCAACTTCTTCTTAAAAACTCTTTTATTTGAGAAGATGTTGCTTCATTTGAATGTCTCACCATGCCTTCTCAAATAGGGGTAAAATGTATACTCCAATTCCTAACACCATTGTGTTGAAATTGTCAATCTTACTCAAAATTCACTCAAACACACAATTTGGGTCAAAATAACTAAAACACACTAAATGATTTGATGTGCTGGTTGTAGGTTCAAGAGATGATACCAATAAGTTATATCAGAGATTTTGGTTAGGTTACTAATAGGTGGTTTCAGATCTGGTTAGTGGTTGTTGATTACAGGTCACTCTCAGGGGTTTCAGATTGAGTGGGAGTATAGCAATGGTAGAAGAAAGTAAACTATGAATGGAGAAAATGAATAGCACAAATGGTCTAATTGATGGAAAGAAAGGGTAGGTAAAGGAAGATTTCTAGTTGGTAGAAGATCAGTATGAAGAAAAGGGAGGAGCAGATGTTGCAGGTGATGTTGCACAGGATGTTCTAGATAAAGTAGAATCTTTGTTTACAGATTCTTTTGCCTCTTTCCATGCAGCCCAAAATAGAGCATCTTTTCATGGGTATGTCTTTGGAGACTTTGGAGAGATTTATTTAGGGGTTGGAGAGCCTTGTCATATTATTGGAAAAGGGGAAGTGAAGCTAAAATTGCAGATGGATAACACATAGGAGGTGAAGGAGGTCATGCAGGTTCTAGTCTTGGAGATGAGTCTAATTTCTTCAAGAAAGTTGGGTGATGGGAGATGCACTGTAACTCTCACAGTGGATGCACTTGAATTAGATGGTGGTAAGAAAGTAGGTATCCTTTATCTATCTACTTATATTACTGATTCACCTTCTATTACAGAGATGTGGCTTTGTAGGCTTGGTCACATATGTAGGAGGGGAATGCAAGTTTTTAAGCAGAGGTCAGATGTCTTTGACAAACTTAAGAACTAAAAGGCCTTGGTGTTCATGGAGGAAATGGTAGATAGAGATTAGTTGAGAGGACTGAATTATTTTGAGCAGGGTTGTGTTGATTTGAACAGGTTTTGATCCATGGAGAGCTCATGGGTAAAAATTTATCACTCACAGGTGAACACAGGTACCGGCATCGATCATACAATAATCGATGTTGGCAATAGGAAGACCGATGTCAGTTAGACAAGAATCGAGGTCGGCAGAAGGGATATCGGCGTTGGCTAGGGAAATGACATCTGTAGTCAGGGTCAGTGCAAGGAACCGACATCGGTCGAATGCAGACTGGGAGATGGCCGAGATCAGTCACTGGGATGGATGGTGGGTAGACAACAAGCTGTCAATAAGTCTCAAACACCCATATGGAGGTCAAAAATGGTAAGTGAACCTCATATTCATTGTTCACCTTCTTTATATTGCTTATTGATGGTCAAGAACTAGGAAGATGTGAAGAGACAATGCAGGTAGAATCCAGAAACAGTGGGAGCTTGGCATGGATGAGGAGTGTGAGTCCTTGGAGAAGAACAAAATAGGAGTTTGTTGGTGGAGTTATCAGCTAGAAGAAAGCACTGGATGAGGGATGGATTCCCAAGTTAAAGAAAAGAGTGGATGGATACATGAGATAGAAGGCCAAGGTATATGGTCTTGAAGAAGCTGTAAGATAGTGGTACAGGTTTGACAGGTGGATGACAAAGTAGGGCTTTAGTCAATGTCAGTGTAACTATTGTGTTTGTCTTTACCAGGTGGGTGATGAGTCGCAACAGTATCCAGTTACTTTATGTGGGTGATTTGCTAGTAGGTTTGTACATACAGGGTTTTGCTGAGCTAAAGGTAAGGTTAGTTTAGTGGTATGTCATGGAGAATTTGGGAGCATCAAAATTCTTTGGAATAAGAGTCATGGAGATTTTGTCTCCAATGGGAGCTGATGTGAAGATGGTGTTGGCGGGGTTCAAGATGCAGGATGCAGGATCGAAAAGCACACCAAGGGCTGGATAGTTCAAGCTTAGCTTAGAATAGAGTTCGAATCTCGAGGTCTAGTGTAGACTTGAGTTTTCCCAATCAGTGGGAGTTGTCAGAAAGTATGGAGCCAATTTAGGGAAGGAGTACTGGATGGCAGTTCAATGGATTCTCAGGTATCTGAGAGGGATCAGCAGCAGGGATTCATGCTATGTAGGGTCAAGGACTTCACTACATGGAGTTGTAGGTTCGGATGTGGCAGGTTACTTGGATGATAGGTGTAGCATCATAGGTTGTGTGGTGGTTGGTCTTTAGGATTGATCTTGAAGAGGGATACAAGCCAGGGAATAATTTAGACGATGTATAGGTACAAGTATAGGTGTAGTTGTTTATCTCCAAGTGGGAGATTGTTAGGTTGTGGAGCTAAAAGCTTCACCAAGATGCAAACATGAGGAGGTTACAGAGGTTGCAGAGAGTTGCAGAATGAGTTGTAGGGAAACCGACGTCGGTCTGATCAATCGACATCGGTTAGATAGTAGTGAAGAAACAACTGACGTCGGTTACCAGTCGGCCGACATCAGTCAGGGAGGTGCCAACATCGGTAGCTTGTGTGTGAACATGCAGTTTGCATGTTGATTCTAGAGAGTCTATTTTTAGACTGTTAGTTTGCATCTTAAAGGCTAGTTGTAGTCTTGAGTTGCATGTCTAATTATTGTAATTAAGATAGTCTAATTAGTATAAGCATGAGATCTATATATAGACTCATGGGTTGTATTGTAAATTAGAGTGCTAGAGAGTAAGAGAGCTAAATAAGCTCCTTTTGAGAGAAGAGAGCAATGGTGTGTTCCTCCTAGTGCCACAGTACCAAGGTGGGTGCTGGTTTGGAGAATCAGAAGGTTTCTTCGTATTTGTATGATCTTGGTCAGTAGGTGTGCATGGATTCTTTTGGAGATCTACAATGGTGAGTAAGGTCTGGTGATTTACAGGTAGCAGTAGAGAGTAGGAGATCTACTTGGAGTACGGTTATGTACTTGGTGTACTGGTAGCGTTGTTTCTGACTGGTGGAGGTGAACATCAATTCTATATTGGAGTTGATTGTTGTGACGATGAGAGAGAGGGAAGAAGGTCTTGAGGTGTGGTGAACCTTTGAGGTGGAAGAAGTGGCATCTTCTTTATCGTATTTTCTTCTAAGTGATTATTAGTACAATTGTGTATTGTCTCTCATATTCCTGTGTTGTTTCATATTTCTAGTTACTTATTGATTCTGGTTAAATTTCGTGTTTAGTTGCTAATACAAGAGGTAATCATATATGCTCTTATTGGTGGAGCAAGATCCTAATTTTCATATACAAGTGCCAATTTAGGCCAATGTATCCCTAATGGGGCAATGTATTTTATTTTATTATTAACTTTTATCAAATAATTTTAAGTCAAAATGACAAGAATGCAATTTGACACTCTAAATCACTAAATTATTCTAATTTGGAGGCACATGACACATGCATATGTTATTTCATGTTGACAATGTCCTAAATGGGATATTGGTTCATACACAATTAACACCTTATTTTAATTATACTCTAGTTAAATTATAACCCAGTAACTTGACATTCTAACTAGTTTGATTAAAAGTGTGCAATCAATTTCTAAAGAATTATATAAATTTTGATTAATCTCACTTAGGTAAATTAATCCAAATCAAGGTCTTAAGTGGAAAATCCATGGAATTTATTAAATATTTCTTAATTGGAAATTAATTTCTAATATCTACATCATCAAGTGACGTCATTTGTGGGGTGGCATCCATAGGCCATAAATATAACAAATATCAGGTTTAAGGCCTCCCATGCCTCTTTAATGCTCCTTACTTCCAAATATTGATGAGGTTATTTATGATTTAAGTCTCCAAAATTGAATTAATTCATTGCCACACATCTTGATCTCTAGATAGACGGTCATGGTTCATTCTGATCATTTTCTAAAATCTATAAATAGGAGGCCTCTCACTTATCTTTTTAAGTTTTATTTGTGTAAACTTAATATCCAAAATTCTCTCCACAAGTCATTTGTGTGTAGTGTTATTATACTTAATTTGTAATATATAGATTCACTATAGTCATAACATTAATTAAATATCATGAGCCTAGTTTCATTGGTGCACTTGAGATGACGGAGGAGCATTGTCATTCATCATTGATAAGGACTTGAACACCAAATCAAGGGGAAAATCACATTTTGAGTTGAATTTGGATGATGGGATGCTCTTGGGAAGGTTTGATGTATGTGATTTTTTACAAGAGCTCTTAATTTCCATTTTTAAACCTAGTTGAAGGAGTTGGCTTAATTAGTTATGTTCTTTATGCATTTTTTGAGTTTTCTTAACTAATGCTTGATCTAACTCACTTTGAATTCCATCTATATAGGTATCACTAAAAATATATATTTAAGGAACATATTTTTCATGGATTGGAATTTTTTTATAGGAAGTTCATTAAGAATTTTAGTGGGACATACTAAAATATTACAAAGGTAATGGGGAAAGAAAAAAAAAACTTTTTTTACTCAACAAAAAAATCAAAACATAGTTTCTAGTAGTCGAAAAATAAAATATAATGGAGTGGCCAATGTGGGTATTAAAATATTTTGTAACATAATTCAAGTAGATTGTCATTTTAAAGGCTTAACAATAGGTGTAGTATTCAGACAAGAAGGAAAAACTAACACATATTTTAATGAGTAGCTATATGATCCAAAATAAAACTATTCAATATATGATCAAGATTTATATTCAATTATGTAAACACTCAAGAAGTGGAAACATTATCCACTACTTAAGGATTTTATTTTGAATAAAGATCATCAATGATTATAGTTCATAAATAGTCAGCATATGTTGAGTTTTATAAATATGAATTGGGTTGAATTCCTAATGATATATTATTTTTGTTGAAACATAGGAGTGGAAATTTAAAACACATTGTAGATCACTTGAGGTGCAAAGACCTGTTGTTGAAACAATTTAGATTGTAATTCATATGATTTTATATTATAAATAAATATTATTTAAATTAAAAATATTTTAAAGAATAATGGAATGCATGTTCAAAACTAATGAATGGAAACAAGACACCATGGTTATATTATTTCGATCAAGAATCTTTTTGTTCAAAGGAAACAAAGTGTGTATATATAGTGGTTCAATGCGAGAGAATTTCATTAAGGAGAAGTATTGTGGAGGTTTGGTAGCTCATTTTAGTTATGACTAGACATTAGCACAATTATTTAGAAATTAAGTTTGGTTGTAGATGAGAATAAATGTGTTTAAATTTGTTCACGAGTGTAGATTATTTCAGCTATCAAAAGTGAAAAGTTAAAATGTAGTGTTGTATCAATTATATCTTACATCAGAGAGACCATGAGAGAAATATAAATATAATTTTTCTTAGGGTTGTATAAAATGTAGAGAGGAAATGACTTAGTATCTGAGGTAGTTGATATATTTTCAAACACTACACATTTTGTGGGTTTTAGCAAGACTAGTGATGTATCAAACATTGCTAACTTATTTTTTGGGAGATTATAAGGCTACATGGTTTATTTAAAAACATAGTATCAGGCATAGATTTGGAATTTGTAGGACATTTTTGGAGGATATTATGGAATAATTTTAATGCTAATCTATAGTTTATTTCAACATATCATCTTCATATGAATGGGAAAATTAAGTCAGTTAATAAAAGTTTGGGTAATTTGTTGTCATGTTTAATTGAAGGTAAGCTAGGAACATAAGATAACATTTTGGCATAAGTTGAGTTTACATATAAAAATTTAGTTAGTAGGGTTACATGAAAGACACCATTTCAAATTGTGTATGAAGGAAGTTCAAGACAAATTTTAGAGTTACACAACATCATAAGTAAGCAAAAGAAAAAATCTAGCATGGAGCATTTTTTAGAGCACATGAGAAATCACATAATAAAGTGTGTGAAATTTTGAAAAAGAGAAAAATGTATTACAAGCAATACAAAGACATGAAAATAAGGAAATAAAATATTAGCCTCGAGACATATTCTTAGCACACTTTAGGAAATAAATATTTCTAAAAGGAACCTATAATAAATTGAAGTGGAAAGAGATTAGACCATTCAAAGAATTTTATAAGTTTAAAAATAATGCATATGATATTGAGTTAGTTGAAGGAATTGACATTCCCATATTTTTAATGTGGCATATTTGTATCCTTATCATGAAGGTCATTATAGTGGAAGGGCATATTTAGATTCATATTCTAGAAAGATAGATTGGAGAGTACATATGCCAAAAAATAAGTGTGAGTAGGTGGAATAAAATATTGAGACATGAATCATCAAGAGGATGCATGATAGAGAGTATAGAGAATATCTATTCAACTGAAAGGATTGAGACATTGAATATGCAACATGGAAAATCACACCAAAGCTAAAAACATGGAATTTAATTAATAGAAAGAACATGATAAATAACTCATGTTTATTTTATTTAACCAATTTATATGATGAAAGAGAATCTAGTTTCACATGTTATCCTACATGAAATATAAAATATATTAGATTAGGAAATTTTCATAGGTCTAGTTTTACACAAGTTCATGATTACATATTAGTCTTTGTTTATAAGTGTTACATAATTTTTGGATGCATAGTTTTTGTCTTAGCTTGACTAATATTTTATATATTTGTTAGGTCTTTGATCAAGCATAATAATGTAGAGATTTGTGAGGAATTTTTAATGTTTGTTATATTTTATAGATCATCCAAGCATTCCTAGAGCTATCATATAGTCTAGTTATTTTCTATAGAAGTAGAAGAGTTGGTAAATCTTAAAGGAGATATATTTTCACTGTAAAATTTATATGATAACTTATGGTAATATTGGAACATGGGTTTTACTTCAAGAGATGGTATAACATTAGTACACTTAATTTAAAAAAACTAAATTTGGTAAAATAGTACAAAAGTTTTTATAACCATATGGAAACCTTATGGTAATGTGTAATAAGATTCATTATATATATGACATTAGTAGTAAGTAAGCATGGTCATTAGAGGTTCTTGTACCTATAAATTGAACCACATGCCTTATGGAGGTAATTAATAGTCTTAGTGACAGAGGGAAAAAGGGTCTAATTCTCACTTATCTAACCATGTATTGTTGTCTAGGTTATATTAGAATAGAAAAAGGGGATTACATGTTGCCTGTGGTATGTTATAGTGCATTTAATTATATTAATATCTCATATTCTCTATTTCATGGATGATCATTAAGATTATGTTAGTAATTTAATATTTTTAATAGGTTTCTAAGAACTTAATGCAAATTGGTTGGTATTGCACATTTATATGCATGCCCCTAAAGTCATGCTAAAGCTAGTGTGGAGATATAGGTTTGTGATTAGTTCACAACAGTTATTTCAAAGATAACTAAACTTGGAAATACTTTAAGTTAGTAAGTAGAGAAAATAAGATCCAATGTTGTAATGTGTCTCATTTGATATTATGTGTTATTTTCATTATATTAACATTCACTAAAATCAAGTAAAGATATAATTTTATATTGTTACATTTTGATTTACATTTGTGTATTATTTTATATAACTTTGAAGGTTGTATGATCTAAGGCATCTATTATTGGAGATACCAATCATGACTGCATCATTTTCTATTTCATTTATTATTCAATCATTTGTTTTATTTTCAATATCTATTGTAGGCATATTTTAGGTTTAATTGTTGTAAATTAAAGTTATATCTTAGATCTTACTTGTGCTAATGTTTTTTTAATTTACGTATATGTTATTTATTCCTGAATTGAATTTATTTATTTTTATTTAATAATTTTTTATCAATATATAACCAAAATAGGAACTAGAAATATTGTAAATTTTCACCTAATCCAAACTTTTTATTAGTTTAAATTCTGACAACCTTTATTTATTAATTTATAAGGAGAAGATGAATTATATAAATTATAGGGATTTATGGCTCCTTTTGGAAGCTTCAAGATGATTCGTATGATTCACATAGAAGGGAAATGATTGTTTATAGGAATATGAGAATTACTTTATAAAAAAATTCTTCATGTTTTTAAAAGGGAATTATTTGTAAATATAAATGAATAAATTTTGATAAAAATTAAATTAATTCTCTATAAAATAAGATAAATTTAAAATAATCCTTTCATAATTTTTGTAATTAATTTAGAAAATGCCCTCCAAAATTCATCAATAATTAGTTTATAAATTAAATAAAAAAGGTGATAATTTTAAATTAAATTTTCTATGCATGTATTTAAGTTTGTGTTTATGCACATCCTTTATCATATATAGTCCTCAAAACACTCAACCAAATTAAAGGCACTTAAATACAAATGTGATAACTCTACATTAAATTTGTTATACAGGTATTTAAGTTTGTATTTTCACACATCCCTTTATCATATATTGGGGTGTGCATGAATAAGAGTCAAAATATGGAGTGTATGTTTGTAAAGGTATTGGATCCTTAGAGGAACATGGGTAAGCATTAGACTCCAAGAGATGTTTCAACAAATGTTAGAGTTCATAAGAATGATTGGAAAGTCGTTAGGATCGGTAGTTGTTTGAGAATATATCAGGTTCTAATGTGTGTTCAGAACACATTAGGTTCTAATGGCTTATTAAGTAATAGTCATAATTCCAATATGTGTACAACAAGTGGCTAAAAACCAACAAAATAAGGACTTAGTCATTTTTTGTGTTTTATCAATTTTTATTTAAACATTTGACCAAGTGTTTACTTTTGATGATGAATATCTCTGGACATTTTTACTTAGGGAAATGGTGACTTTAACTAACCTTTGAATCAATTTGACCATTTACCATTAAAATATTTAACAATTAATTTTTTGACTTATGTTCAAAAACTAGAATAACACAATCATAATAATTCTTTTTCATAAGACACATTATTAAAATTTTAGATTCACAACATTACTTATATTTTTATTGATAAGGCACATATAATATGGATAAGAACAAGGGTATATCAAAACCTTAAAAAAATAATGTAAAAATTAAATATGTAGAAGTGCATGATAATACATTTTAGCATGAACAATATATTCAAGACAATATTGACTCTCAAGATGAGCATCAATATGTATACCCACCTCTAAGTGATGAACAACCAAAGTTTAATAAAGTAAAAAATATTAATAGTGTTAAGCATGGGATATACTGAGAGGGGGGGTGAATCAATATATCATATATCTTATAAAAATTTTACTTAATTATATTCACTTAACCATACATTTAAGATATGTAATAAAATTGAAAAAATAACATGAACCACATGTGTGTGTGTGTGTGTGTGTGTGTGTGTGAGAGAGAGAGAGAGAGAGAGAGAGAGAGAGAGAGAGAGAGAGAGAGAGAGAGAGAGAGAGAGAGAGAGAGAGAGACCTAATTTTTACATGAAAACCCAATGTGGGAAAAACCACAGAGAACAATCTCAAGTATATGAATGAGTTCCAACTCAAATTAAAAAGTTCACAAGCACCAACTTGTAAGAGCACCAACCAGTTTGTCGAGCACCAACATAGTAATTAGTAATTATTTGTGAGTACCAACCCATAGGAGCACCAACCCCTCTTATGTATAAAACAAAACTATCTCTCAATGTTTCTTTCTCAACAAATGATATAAATCTACAATATCTCTTTATATTCTCTCCTCTTTTCTTATATAAAACAATTACAAACCATGCACTCTCTTGCATATTACAAATGTCTTCTCAAGCCTTTATTTATATCTTTCTAAAAGACCTTTGGCATTCACCCTTTGTGACCCTTCACTCTTCATGGAAAATGGCACCACATTTGCATGACCTTTCGAATCTTTGCATTTGAAAAGTCACATGGTGACCCTTCATAAGTAAATGTGTCCTTTTCTCTTTTGTCTTTATCTTGGTGACCTTTCAAATTTATTAAGGTGACTCTTCATGGAAAAATGCACTCTTCCTCTTTTGTCTTCACTTGGTGACTCTTTAAATTCCTCAAGATGACACTTCATGGGAAAATGCATCCTTTCCCTCTTTTGTCTTTTCCTCATGACTATTTGACTTCCTCATGGGCCCTCTTTTGACTTTTGTAACCAAAAATATATTCATTAATACTCAATAAATATCAACACATTTAGAAAAATTATGAACATTACAAACACTTTTAGAAAATAAATGCTATGGGGCCTTTGTTACCAACAATGTTGACCTTTGACATCAATGACAATATTTTCAATAATATCCCCCTTTGTCATTGATGGTAACCTAAAATTGAAACTACCACATCTTGAAACTTGTACTGCACATGCCAACCTGCACATACTACCATCTAAGAAACATATAGTAACTCTCCCTTACTGTAACATCCTATACTTGTTGCTATACCTATTTATGTACCTATTCTTATTTTTCTCCCCCTTTGACATCAATGGCAAAGGGTCTATCTTGAAGCTAACAATTAGCTCCCCTTTAATTGATGTTGATCTTTAATGGTAGGAAGTAAAAGAAATTATTCCCAACTTCTCCCACAGATACTCAAATGTGTCTTTTGGTAGTGCCTTTATGAAAATATCTACAATCTATTCTATAGTACTGATATATTCTATTTTAGCATGTTGATCTACTACCTGCTCTCTCAAAAAATGATATTTGATTGGAATATTTTTTTCTTGAATGCATCATTGGATTATTATAAATATTAATATCACTTGCATTTTCATAAAAAATAGAAATAGGTTCATCATATTTTACCTTGATGTCTTCTAAAGTCTGCTTCATCTAAAGCACTTAAGAACATCACAACACCACTACAATATATTTTTCTTCAACTGTAGAAAGTGATACTGAGTTCTACTTCTTACTTAGCCAAGATACTAAGTTATCACCAAGAAAGAAATCTCCTCCACTTGTACTCTTTTTGTCATCTAAACAACATGCCCAATCTGAATCGGTATAAATAACCAAAGTGAAATCTTTATCTGTAGGATACCATAATCTGTAATCTAATGTCCCCTTGACATATCTGAATATTCTTTTCATCAATTAAAAATGACTCTCCTTCAGAGATGATTGATATCTCACAACCATGTCTACTGCATGCATGATGTCTGGGCTTGAATCTATCAAAAATAAAAGACTACAAATCATAGATATATACAAAGATTGATCTTTAATAGGTGAATATTCATCCTTACCTTGTTTCCTATACCCATTGGTGTGCCAACTAGTGCACAATCCTCAAAACCAATTTTTTTAAATATCTCCTTGGCATATTTATTTTGATATGAAAATTATTATTTTTTGACTGAAATATTTGCAGCTCTAAGCAAAATGACAATTCTCCAAGCATAGACATCTCAAATTATTTTTTCATATTATAAAAAAATTCTTTTGTCATCTTTTCAACATTTTCTCTAAATATTATGTCATCAACATATATCACAACAATAAATTGATGCTCACCTTCTATTTTGATGTAGAGATTATTGTCAGTAAAACATCTCTTGAAACCTTGATCTTTAAGGTACTTATCAAGTCTTGCATACCAAACTCTGGGAGATTGTTTCAATCTACATAGTTATTTATTCAATTTGTATATATAGCTACTATAATTTTAGAGAATAAATCTCTTAGGATACTTAATCCAGACCTCATCTTCTAGATTCCCATTTAGGAAGGTAAACTTGACATCCATCTGAAACACTTTGAAATTCTTAAACACTGCATATGCAAGAAACATTCTAATAGCCTCTAGCCTTGCCATTGATGCAAAAGTTTCTTCAAAATTGACACCCTCAATTTGAGCATATCCCTTTACATACTAACCTTTCTTTATTCTTGATAATTTCACCATCTTCATTCAACTTATTTTTGTATACCCATTTTGTTCCTATCACATTTTGATCTTTTAGTCTAGGCATTAATTCTCAATTATCATTTTTTTCTATCTGATGTAATTTTTTATCCATTAACTTAACCCAATTCTCATCATGTCTAGCTTCTAAAAAAGTTTTAGGCTGAATTTTGAATAATAAATAAAAATTAACTTGCTCAGATTCACTTGCCATCATCCTTCTAGTGCAATCTACTTCATTTATGTTCCTAATGATGTCACTCTTATTATGATTTTTATGAACATATTTGGATGGGTTCTTGGTGTCCTTTTTCTCCTTCTTCTCATCCTCATCTAATTCTTCAAAATCTTCTTCTTCAATTATTTTAAGAGTCTTTACTAGATCATTGCCTCTTTGTGCTACATTTTCATCTATCCTAACACTTGCACTTTAAACAATATTCTTGATTCTTTTGTTATAACATTTATAAGCTTTAATTTTGTAGGAATATCCAATAAATATACCTTCATCTATTCTATATTCAAACTTACCTAATTTTTTATTGATTCTCTTTATGAAGCATCCGATGTCAAAAACTATGAAGTAATCAACTATAGCTAGTTTGTCTTTCCATAGCTCATAAAGAGTCTTGTCACTATTGACTCTCAATAATGCTATATTTTGAATATGCATTACTATACCTACTACCTCTCTCCAATATTTATCTAGTATCTTGGATTTATTTAGCATTGTCCTCACCATCTCCTGAATTGTTCTATTTTTCTACTTAACTACTTCGTTTTGCTATGGAGTTATGGCTGTTGAATAATGTCTCTTTATCCCATGGTCTTCAAAATACTCAATAAAATAATCTAACATGAATTAGCCTCTTTGATCTGATCTCAAGCACTTAATATTCAAATCAATTTCATTCTCAACAAAAGCCTTTAATAAATTGAAGTCACTGAAAGCTTTTGATTTTTTATTCAAAAACATCACCCAAGTCATACATGTAAAATCATCAATAATCAACATGAAATATTTGTCACCTTGAGTACTTTGATTTCTCATAGGTCCACACAATTCAGTATGAACAAGCTCTAACATCTGAGTGGTCAAGTATTCTTTTGTTTTGAACCATCTTCTGACCTGCTTCCCATGTTGACATGGTTCACAAAGCATGTTAGAGGGCTTTGTAATATTTAGAAGATCTCTAACTACTTGATTCTTATTGATGTTGACAAGATTATAAAAATTTATGTGTCCCATTCTTCTGTGCTATAGACAACTTTCCTCAACCTGACTCAAACAACATTTTTGACCTTTGATATCTGATAACATATGTAAATTGTTGCCTATCTTTTGAACATCTGTAATCAACACATTTGAATATTTTATCCTAATTTCACAACTTTTGCATAAAAATTTAGTGTGTGTTCTTGATCACACATTTTAATTACACTCAATAGATTATACTTAAGACCTTCTACATACAAAACATTTTTAGTCTTAGTTCTACCATTATCCAAACTTAATGTACCTTTTTAAGCTATTCTGGTAGTGGTATTGTCTCTAAATTTTATTGTGTCACCATTGATCTTCTTTATATTTATGGACTTTCTCTTATCTCATGTCATGTGCCTTGAATATCCACTATTAATGAACCATGGATTTTTTTCATTTTTTGCATGCAAAGTTGTTTGAACTAACATAGACTTTTCAACTTATTTCTTCTACCATGAACCTATCTGAACTTTCTTCTTGATGAATGGAGCCTTGAAACTTTGATACTTTTTAATTGATTCAAACATGCTTCTACAATATTGGGCTATGTGTCTAAAATTATTTCACTTGTAACATATTATGGCCTCTTCATCAAATCCTGACAGAGGAACAAAAGAGTTGTGGCTTCTGCTTAACTTTGCATGAGTACCCTTCTCCTTATTTATGAAATTGTTATCTCTTTTCTGACATTCTATTTTCTTATGAGCATAACCATTACAATATAAACAATAACCATGAAAATAGAACCTATTTTGATTTATGTATCTTTGACTTGATTATTTTTTGTAGCTCTATTCCTTCTAGCCTTCTTTGTTTAAGTTATCCTCTGCATTCTTAACTTCCCTTTTTGTTTCTATTTTTATAAGAGATTCAACGTAGATCTTTTTTTTTTCAAATCTAATACCTATCTTATCTGATATTTATTTTTGAATTTCTATTATGTTATTCAACATATTAGTGTTATTCTTAAATTTTGAATCATTGGCTATTTTATCATTGATTGTTTTATTTTTTTGTCAAGAACTACTTTTAAAGAGACAATTTCAACAACATACCTTTCACATTCTTCACTTATTTTTAAAAATTGAGCTATTAAATCTTCTTTAGTCTTTTTGGCTTCTTCAATGTGTGCTTGTAGATCTTTAATTATTTCCTTTGACTCCTTTTCATTTTTCTTGATCTAGAGCTTCAATCTTTGATTCTTCTTCTCAAGAGCTTGTAATTATTATAAGAAATAAATGAGTTCTCCTTCAAGATTCACCTCAGATTCATCATGTTCTTCTTCTTGATCATCTATACTTTTACTTATGGAGGCATCTCCATGTATGGTAATAAATATAATCTCTTCTTCATCTAAGTCACTAACTCCACTATCTTTGATTGAGCTAGGATCTTTAGAATATAAAATCTTCTTCTCAAATCCCTTCTTGAATTTGCCTTTGAAGTTATTCTTGTATGTAGACTTTCCTTCTTGATTATCACCATTATACTTATTTGGGCACTTAGCTACAAAATGTCTAATCTTACCACATTTAAAACATTTAAATGACAAATTTCTTTGATATTTACCTGTGCCCTCTTTCAACTTGTAGATGAATAGAGATCCGTTGTCATCTTCCTCATCACTAGAGCTGTCACTTGATTCTTGAATTTTAGCCTTGTCTTTATTTGATGTCTTGAAAGTAGCTTTCCTCTTTGAGGGTTTCTCTTGTTTGTTCTGCATCTCATATGCCATAAGAATACCATGTAGTTCATCCATTTTTAGCTTGGCTAGATTCTTCATCTCCTCGATTGTCAAAACCATTGCATCATATCTCATTGGTAGAGATCTCAAAACCTTTTGTACCACTATTGATTTTTATAACTTTTCTCCAAGGCCTTGAATTTGATTAACTATTTGACCAACCTGTAAAAGATAACTTGTTATATTTTACTCCTCTTTTATCTTCAAACTCTCAAATTATCTTTTGAAAGTCTATAGCTTAGGTTGCTAAACCTTTCCATCACCTTTGTAAATATTCTCAAGCTTTACCCAAGTCTCATGAGTAGATTTGTATTTCATAACTTTAACAAATTATAATTCACATAAATCACATAAAATAGCATTTAAAGCTTTAACATAATTTTCACTTGCCTTCTTTTCTATCAGAGTAGTTACAAGTGTCCTTGGCTCTTCGTATTCCTCCACCACTACTTGCCAAATGTTAAATCAAAGGACATCAAGTAAGTCCTCATCCTTATGCTCTAAAAGGCCTAATTTGTCCCATCAAACAAAGGTGCCTTATTTATAGAAAAACATTTATGTGATCCAACCATCAAATTTTCCCCGATCTACCTTCAAGCTATTAAACTCTTTTCAAAAAACCTACTCTGATACCAATTGTTAAGCATGAGATATATTGAGAGGGGGGGTGAATCAATATATCATATATCTTATAAAAATTTTACTTAATCAAAATTCACTTAACCATACATTCAAGATATACAATAAAATTGAAATAATAACATTCACCACATAAAAGAGAGAGAGAGAGAGAGAGAGAGAGAGAGAGAGAGAGAGACCAAAATTCTATGTGGAAACCCAATGTGAGAAAAACCGCAAAGAACAATCTCAAGTATATGAATGAGTGCCAACTCAAATTACAAAGTTCACATGCACTAACTTGCAGAAGCACAAACCCCTTTGCTAAGTACCAACACAAAAATTATTTGTGAGTACCAATCCATAAGAGCACCAATCCATTGCAAAGATTTGTGAGCACCAACCCACATGAGCACTAACCCCTCTTGTGTATAAAACACAACTATCTCTCAATGTTGATTTCTCAAAAAATGATAGAACTCTATAATATCTCTTTTTATTCACTCCTCTTTTCTTATATAAAATAATTACAAACCATGCACTCTCTTGCATATTACAAATGGCTTCTCAAGCTTTTATTTATAGCTTTCCAAAAGACCTTTGGAATTCACCCTTTGTGACCCTTCACTCCTCATGAAAAATTGCACCACATTTACATAACCCTTCGAATCCTTGCATTTGAAAAGTCACATGGTGACCCTTCATGAGTAAATACATCCTTTCCCCTTTTGTCTTTATCTTGGTGACATTTTGAATTCCTTAAGGAGACTCTTCATGGAAAGATGCACTCTTCATCTTTTGTCTTCACTTGGTGACTCTTTGAATTCCTCAAACCCTTCATGGGAAAATGCATCCTTTCCCTCTTTTGTCTTTTACTCATGACTCTTTGACTTCCTCATGGGCCCTTTTTTGACTTTATTCAACCAAAAATATATTCGTTAATGTTAAATAAATATCAACACATTTAGCCAAAATATAAAAATTAAAAACACCTTTAGACAATATATGTTATGGGGACTTTGTCACCAAAAATGCTAGACCTTTGACATCAATGACAATATATCCAACAAATAATTTTCAAGAAGAAATATGTGATCAACCTCAAGATTATCTTTTAATTTATCAAATTATTTTAGACATAAAAAGTGCAAACATGGATAATACATCTGATACTTCAGCAATTATGGATTCTTTACCTTTATTCACATCATTTGATACAAATTATATGCCAACATGTAATATGGGGGGAATCGAAAGATACCAAAATATTAACATTTATTGGAAAATTAACTTTAACATTTGTCAGAGAGTTAACGTTATAAATATATTTTATTCTTACCTTTATGAGGTGTCACTCACCTCCGTTGTCTACTTGTTATATTTAGAGTTACTTTCATGTCACTCTCCTTCCCCTACTTAGCACACACTTTTGTACACTTCTAAGGGAATATGCCACAAGTGGCACACACAAAGGAGACTTGTAAAACATCATGAAATTACTTATAACTAACATTCTTTTATTCTTGCTCTATAAAAGAGATTTTCTCTCCTCATTTTATCACTACAAACTTGAAGCTCTCTATCTTCTTCTCCAATTCATCATGCTTATAAATTTGTAATTATGAATATTTTTGATAGCAAGTTTTTTATAAGATTGTGTGGGTTTTTTTCTAATACATTCAATTTCTCACTTTAAAAGTCTTTGTCTCAACATTGTGGCTTGATCTCTTCAAGGTGATGTTATTCTTTTACATCAATTCATTTATTTATTTTAACATTCAAATCAATCTTTGACAACATTTATAATATAGTACCGGATCCATAGTTTGGTTAATGATTGAATTTTTTGAGCATGTACAGATTTGAAGGTGAAAGAGGAACATTTTTTATTCAAGATTTTTCTTTTTTTTACCATTTACATTTATCTAATTAATTTTTATCTTTTTGAGCTTAATCCTTTGTTATAATTTTTTCTACCTCTTGTTAACCTCATCTTGCATGCTGTTCATAAAGAGTTTTTTGAGTTTTTAAAAAAAATTAGAGCCATTTTTACCTAAAAACTTGTTTAAAAAAGATTCCATATATTTTTATTAGAAATCGAGTTTCCAAAATATTTTTGGGTTTTGTTTAACTATCATTTAAGTTTATTTTGTTAATTTTTTTGAAAAACCCATGTCACAGCGTTTTAGAAATCACTGAAAATGTGCCTCTTGATTTTTTTAAAATGTGATTAAAAAATTACGTTATTTTCAATTTAAGTAGATTATTATTTTTTCTTTTGCATTGCATGATAATGGAAACTTTTTTTTAAATAAAAAAAAGATTTTTTTTTACATTTTAAATCACAATCCTTGGTTCCCTCTTTCCTACATTGCAAACATCTTTCAAATTGAAGATTTTTTTTTTTTTTTTTTATGAATTAAAACTCATATAATTCAAATGAGCTTAATCTTTTATTAAAAAAATATTTTTTTCTTCCAACGTGGAGTTCACTTCGTTTTATTATGTGCATTAAAAAATTCATTCTTCTTTTTTGGTTTAAAATTTTAATCAATCAAAAGTAAATCTTTTATATATGCAAATCAAAAAGTAAATCTTTTATATATGCAAATCAAAAAGGGTTTTATTAGTAAGGTTTTTAAAAATAATATCTTACTTTTCATTTATAAATCTTTTCACTTAAAATTTGAAACTTAAATTGTTTTGTCAACATTTTCTTATACAAAGAAAGTTGAAAAATTTATGTTTCTTTTATTTAAGAAATCAAATATTTATTTCAAAAGCAACTTGGTGTTTGGGTGTTTTAATTTACATTTACAAGTTAATTGATTTAAGCTTTGTGATAAATAAATCAATTTAGCTTACAACTTTATTATTTATATTTTTTTATTGTGACTATTTTACATCTTTGAAAACTTGGTTAAAGTAAATATTTTAAAATATTCTTTGTATTAATTAATATTTCTACTAAGTGAGTTTTTTTCAATGATCACAAAATTTGTATATATTGCTCTCGTGGCTCTTAAAATGACCATTTTGTATTTTTTATAAAAATATGTAAACTATTAAATATGATAAAATAGTTTCTATTAAGAAATAAATTGTAAGCAAAATGAGACTTTATATGCTTTATAAACTTTTTTTATTGATCAAATACACACAATGTAATCTTCTATTGACGTATTAAATGCTAAATTTTCATCTCTTGCTAATGATAATAGATCTCCTTGTATTTATTAAAAAAATTAAAATCATTTGAACACTTATTCTACTGAGGTTTCTTAAAAATTATGTACACTATGGGTTATTCAGGTGGTGCACTTGGTAAGTGTGAAAATAGTATTCTTGAACCTATTTTACTTACTTTTAATATAAATTCTAAAGGTCTTGGCTTTAATTTTTCAAATAAAATTTAGAATCTTATTTTCCTCTTCATCTAAAGACTTATGGTGTAACTTATTTTGATTATACTACTTATAATACTCATGCTTTGGTTAAAATTGCTAAACCTTGAGCACATTGTAAAAAACACAAGTATTATATTTTTAAATGTTGGAAATTACACCCATGCAAATCTTGTGGTAAATACAGGCATGATACATTGCATTCTTGAGAAAAATTAAATCTCCTACCTCTAAAGGTAAAACTATTTGAATTCCTAAAGAAAATAATTTTTTTAAAGACTTTGACCTATTTTCTTATGATAATTTTTCTAATGCTTCATGCAGAATATATTTTGAAAATGATACATCTTTTTTATCCATTTTGATTAACTAAATCTCTTTTATTATATTCTTTATTTTTTATTTCATAGAATATATGATTTGATTATGTTGACTAACTTTTTTTCATGCAAGTTTATGCAGTTTATGATGAAAGTTATCTTTACTCCATTTTTCTTTCATGCACATCTATTTTTCTTATATTAAGTAGATTGTATTTTTATCATTATGATTAAATTGAAATATTGGTGTTAGCTTGCTTAATTTGTAGGTTGGTGGATTATTACTCCTTTTTATCTTTGTTCCATTGTAGATTGACCACATTGTCTGAAAAGGATTCTTGATGATCACACTTTCATCCTTATGACTTTTGGCTGCACCTTCTCTTCTCTTCTCTTCTTTCTTCTCTTTTTTCTTTGTAACTTCTTCTGAAATAAGTTTCTATTAAGGGAGAATATTATGTAATTTCAATTCACTTCTTTTTTTAAAAAAAAAAATTCACTAGTTTTTTAACCTTAAATAAAGCTTAACAGGGAGTGTTGGAGAATTAACCCTAATTTGAGTCCTTATAAATTTATAGATATTTATTAATTCTTAGTTATGTGTATATTTATTATATTTATAAATACACTTTATTTATACCTTTATGAGGTGTCACTTAAATCTATAGTTCACTTGTTGAATTTAGAGTTACTTGCATGTAACTCCCCTTCCCCTACTTGGCACACACATCCCTACACTCTCTAAGGGAACATGCCACAAGTGGCACACATAAAGAAGGCAAATAAGGTAATCATGGGATTTCTTGTAACACTCATTCTTTTCTTCTTGCTCTGTAACAGAGGCTTCCTCTCTTTATTTTATCACTAGAAACATGAAGCTCTCTCTTTTATTCTTTAATTTATCTTGATTTTAAATTTGTAATTATGAAGATTTTTTGTGACAAGCCTTCTTATAAGATCACATGGTTGTTTTTTGATACATTTAGTTTCCCACTTTAAAAATATTTGTCTCAACATTGTGGCTTGATCTCTTAAAGGTGAAATTATCTTTCATATTCATTTACTCATTTATTTTAACATTTAAATAAATCTTTAACAATATTTTTAATAATATTATCATTCCTTCTTAGTCATTCTATAGACCACCATTAGTTAGCACATACTTTATTCATTATGCCCAATAATTTATGTAGATTGTTATAGATCTATGAATTAAGGTGTTTCAAATGGAACAAAGTGCATTGAAACCTAATCAGGTGCTTGATTTTTAGACTATATTGCATGTTCCATTGGCTTAGTATATTTGAACATTTCTTTCACCAACTAGGTTTTTGGCACCTAAGCTTACATTGTATCATGGAAAAAGTGACCCCAAATAACATTTAAAAGAATTCCATGAAACATGTTTGGATTATACATTTAATGATAGGTTTTTGACCAATTTGTTTCTAAAGAGTTTAAAATTATACACAATCATATAGTTTTATGATTTACCACATCATTCTATTCATGCATTCGGTTAATTGGTAGATTTGTTCCTTACACATTTCTCAAACAATATTAGTGAAAATATTTCATATGCTCATATCGCTTAGCACAAGATCTAATGCACCTACCATAGAATTTTAATTAGCATGTAATACCATGTTATATAAGATTAAAAATACTATGGAAGAGAATAAATTATAAGACATATTCAATAAAAAGTTTGCTTCCACAACTAAATGAAACAATTATGTTTAAAAAATTTCTCTCATTCAAAGAGTTATGTTACATGGTAAAAGAAAGAAAGGTCAAATTATTGGGAATAAACAAGTTAAAGTAAGTAACCAATTGAGTTTAGAATTATCATGAACATAATCTAAGTAAGCCACCATACAAGGTGATACCAACTAAAAATAGGAGAGAGAAAGGAAATAGTGAATGTCATTTCAAAACCTATTCCACACATTTGATTATCATCTCCTTCAAGGATACAATTTACCAATATATTATAATATACATAAAATGTTTTTTTTTAAAATTATTATAATGTAATGTCATATAACTCCATCCCTTTAAATAGGTTTATGTGAGCAAGCCTCTTCCAAAATGATTTGATCAGATTGCCTTTTGTGATTTTCATATAGCACTAGGGCACACTAAAAATAGATGCATCAGTTTAAGATATTGAATATAAGATATAATAGATCAGAACATAATTGATGTGGGTACATATAATGATAGTTTAAAATCCCAACATAGTGAGAATATAAACATGAAGATATTTATTTATCCATTATCTAAGCTCACAACTCCAAAAATAATAGATACATTAAGAGTGCATTACACATACAATATACACCCTCCACCAAATTCTTATCATTATCATACATAGGAAAAATATGATTTGAATGGCATCATATTTACATATCATAATTTAGTTCCATCAAAACCAATTATCACATTTAAGGAGCATGAAATAGTAAATGATGGTCCTGACTTGGACTCTTCTTTCGAGCTCACATTGATCATCAACCTATATAGATTGTTATGGTTGAAATTGCTTCAAGTGTGAATATGTGTAATATCAAACTTATCCATCTTATTGGATACATAGATCAAGATATATTTACTATAATAATAGTCATTATAAGATTCAATGTCCATCTTCAAATTTATATTGGTGAGATTACATTACCACTCTAGGGTCGGCCAACACATGTGGCCACCATGTTTACAATAGTACATAATGTGATGGTATTCGATATATTATTGGGATTATGATGGATTAATTAGCATCATGTATTTACATATATAATAAAAAAATATTCCAAGTATATTTATGTTAATGAGGTCATCATAGTTCATTGTATTCCATACAAATACTGACTTTAACCAAAGATTATTATTCCTACATGGTAGATTATAGTTGAACAACCTAAAAAGTTTCAACCTAATATGAAAGTTACCAAAAATAGTGGCTTATATTCAAAGAAATTATATCCTTAAAAATACACTTAGATTTTTGTCATAGATTTTAGAAAGGCACTCTCTACACCAACACATCCCAGATAGATATTATAGAGTGCTAAGGGTGTTCCACAAAGAGCACCAATTCAAATTCCATACACTACATGATGGGCTCTGAAGAGTCCTAGAGTTCACACTACTACACGATATACATAGTGTAAGGTAGATCATTATCATGAAAATGAAAATTATGGTATACAATCAACTTAGTTTTTAGATTTTGAGTTGAGATCAGTTAATTCATAGTGGTGTGACATCTTCCATTCATAAGAGGTCATACTTTCTATAGTAGATACAAGACACATTGATTGTGAGGATCTTTTAGGATTCATTGGTTAGTGTGTTCCCTCTCATGTTTAAAATATTTAAAAAAAAAATCTAAAAAATTCAAAATCATGACCTATACATGATATGTCTAATTTATCTACATCAGTTAATTTTTGATCAATATATACAATACATCAGTTATATATCTATTTTATATTAAATATGCTTAAAAAGTGTACTTGAGTTTGTTACAAAACATAAAAGTTGTCATTTATAGATACAGTTACAAGTGTGATACCATCTCAGACACATAAATTTTACATAGACAAAACCTCTCCAACCCAAACAATAACGTATTATGTTATTATATTATTCCATCAGACCTATCCCAATGAACATAGAATTTCAATTTTTAGATCCAAACTAGCCACAAAGTTCATACAACTTGCTTATATCTCACCAAGATCAATGCAACATCTTTTATATAGGTTTTATCATTTTATGACTATACCTTTTGTTCATTTTATAAAAATAGTATATTTTACAAGATCTACCATTATTTCTAGGTTACTTTCACATTGTTATATTATTGGATACTTGTATTTATGAATATCATGATGTTACCAATTACCTATGTAGATCAAGTTCACTTATTGATGCATATTTTTTGTGTTTTATTTTATGCTTCATATCTTATGTGTATTCAACTTCTTTGGATTGTGTAAATTTTCTATGATTCTATGTGTTTGAATGAAATTTAAACATGTCTTATGTGCTTTTACATGTACTCTTTGTGTGTGTACTTCATTATGATGACTCTTGCTTACTCAGTTTATGATGCCATGATAAATATCATGCATCTTCCCATTTTTTTGATGTTTTAATATATATCATACATCCCTCCCAAGTTTCTCTATATCAATTTCCATTACTCAATATATGAGCATTATTCATTGTGTTTCTCATTGCTAGCATCTATCTCAACACGAAAATATGTATGCTTAGTTCTACATGAATATTACATTATTACATTAATTAGATTATTTATGATGATTCCATTATCTCCAATGTTATCATTACTACTAAGATTTCAATATTTTATATAACATCATTCACATAACTTTCTTATTTTGAGCAAAGTTACTGCGTAGGATTCACAACTCTCCTCAAAAGAGAGGGTATACATAATGTATTATCTTAAAGATTAAGATGAAATAATATATTAAACAAACAAAAAAATATTGGTTTTTATTAGTTGATCACAATTAATACCTATATTCTACTTAGAAAAAACTTTTAAACAACAATCTTCCATTTGGACAAGGGTGCAGACCTACCACATATAGAACAATGAATTATCATCCTAACATTTTGTTGAGATTTTATCCCAAAAATATCATTACATTTAAAACCCTAAGGGAGACCCCCTTCATTTTTTAGAAAAAAAATTGAATCCTTCAAAAAGCCCATCTTTCCCTTTTCCTTGTAGAATCCAAAACTCTAGATGCAATTTTTACTTGAGTAAATTAATTCATGGGTTCTAAATCCCACAAAGCACCAAAACCCAAAACCATGGAATCCAAAACTAACTATGCAATTTTCATGTTATCAAACATGCAAAATACACGGCAAGCTCTAGATCCAGCCATGCACCCATCCAGTAGAATCCAAAACTCAGCATACACTTTGCATATTTTCACAATGTGTAAAGTGCATGACATGCTACAGATCCTCCCAAACCTTTAATAACCCTTTCATGAAACCAAGAACCTTAGGTGTACATTGTATATTTGAAAATGCACAAAGTGCACCACATTATATGTGTTCTACCAAACACTTATTGATTTATAACATCATGGGATGTGGAACCTCAAGCACTTTTCACATTATAAATATGCAAAGTGATCCCTAGGTTCTACCTTTTACTAAATCACATCTTCCCATTTATGGAGAGTGGACCAGCTTCAAGCAGGTTTAACCTCTACCAACTCACCAAAACCTTTCCCATGGAATGTGGAACCTGAAGTGCACATTACACATTTTTAACATGTAAAGTGCATGTCGAGCTCTATTTTCCACCAAGCCAAGTCTTCCCATGGAGAGTGGACTTGCTTCAAGCAAGTCCAACCTCTGCCACCAACCACCTAATCTCACATTAATTATAAGTTTTTCTTATAAAATCTATCTTTTTGTAAAGTGTTAACATTATTTAAAGTTGATAATTATGTTTTAAAACTCTAGATATTCATACCCTCACCACTTAACCTTGAGCCATGTGCAAATATGAACTTGTACTTTGAGCCATGATTGTAAAACTTCAAGCCACATCACCTGCACCTATAAAATAGTACTTTCCTTATGTCATTTTGCTTTAAGTTTCCTTGATTGAAAGCTTTTGAGTGATTTCCAGTTTCTTATAGGGTTTTCTCTACAAATTTAGGGTTTCATTGGAAAAGGATGGTTTAGGGTTTCCATTCAAGTTAAATAAAGGGTCATTTTGGTTGAAATCATGTGTTTAAGAAGTCTAGGGTAGAACTCTAGATATTCATGCCCTCACCAATAAACCTCGAGACACGTGAAAATATGAACTTGTAATTTGATCCATGATTGTAAAACTTCAAGCCACATCACTTGAACCTATAAAATAGTACTTTCCTTGTGTCATTTTAATTTAAGTTTCCTTCATTGGAAGCTTTTGAGTTATTTCTAGTTTCTTGTAGGGTTTTCTTTACAAATTTAGGGCTTTATTGAAAAAGTCTGGTTCAATGTTTCCATTCAAGTTAATTAAAGGGTCATTTGAAATCATGTGTCTAAGAAGTCTAGGGTAGTCCAAGGCAATCTAGGGTTTTCATTATTTAAAACTTTATCTTAAGTATTTTCCTAACCTTGCATACATCATTATCTGAGAAAAAACATCATTTTTCCCTCCAAGATTTTGTAATCAAAATCAAGGCTTCCCCAAAAACATATTCTAAAGTATATACTTTTAATTAAAAAATGGAAATTATTCCTTCCAAAGGTTTACCCAATGTCCCCATGAACACTAGACCTAACTCAGACACTTAAAAATCCCATAATCCTCAAAGCCTTCATGAAGAGTGGACATGCTCTGATCACCTTCCATTTCCATCAGAGATCTAATGTGCCTCAAGCACCTTTAACCCCCAATGATTCCTAGTGTAATGTAGAAAGTGGACCTATCCCAAATACCTTCCACCTCTGTCAGAGATATCACATCCCTTAAGCACTATAGATATTAGATGTGCTTCCAATACCTATAAGTTCTACTAAAGAATACAAGTACCCCAAACACCTGTATATACTACAAAATTTCATAATTGGTTTCTCAAAAGAGATAACTTTAGTTTTCATGCCTCCCAAGGAAATGAAGTTGAAATCTAAGGGCCCTAGAGTGACTTCTTGTTTGGAGTCCAACATGGTAGAAATAAAAGACATGGATTTAGGTCACATTGACCTGGGAGATTTTTGGGCTAGGATAGGTGTAGATTTAAAAAGTAATTGGATCCAAAGTATATATGACTGTAGTTTTCCACAAGCTACATCCTTCCCTCTATCTATTCAAATCCCTAAGTTGATCCTTAGAATGGCCCAACATAATGACCTTGATAGAAGACAAGTCTTCATAGAGAAAGGGGAGAAGGTTCTAGACCTAAATCCTAACTTTATCAATATAGTATTTTCCAATCCCAAGTTTGAGAGTTATTTGGATATAGCTCCATAGACATCATCATAGTTATATGAAGATAAAAAGGATGGATGTAACAATATAATTAACAATCAATGGCTTAAGACTCCCAAGCATTCCTCCATCAGATTACCTAAAGCTATGTATAAAATTGATTTCATAAAGAAGGTGGGAGATATTATAACATTGCTGCATAGATTCATTGAAAATTTTGATGCCAAGTGTTATTAAGACTGGATATACTAGTATATCTAGTATAGACATCCAATTCCTAACACCATTTGTGTTGAAATTATCAATCTTACTCAAATTTCACTTGAATGCACATTTTAGGTCAAAATCCATAAAACACCCTAATTGGTTCAAACTTGTCACTTACAAGTGCCAGTTTAGGTCAAAGCATCCCTAAATAGTGAAATGCATTTTATGGGCTAGCTAAATTTGATCAGATCATTTTGAGTCAAAATGATAAATTTTCCATTTAGTGCTTTGGATCACTCTTTTCTTCTAAATCATTGGTACATGTCACGTACCTTTGTTATTTGATGTTGGAAACATCCTAAATGGGAATAAAACTCCAAAACATCTAACATCACCTTCTAATTCCTCTCTAGTCAAATTATGATCTAGTAGTATGACTTTTTTACCATTTTGATTAATTGTGCACTAATTTCCAAAGAATTGTACTAAACTTGATTAAACTTACTTAAGCTAATTAATCCAATTTAAGAGCTTAAGTAATAATTCCATAGATCTTTTTGAATATCTCATTATTAAAAATTGATTTTGAATATCTGCATCACCTAATGACATCATCTATGGGGTGGCATCCTTCAAGCCATATGTACATAAAATATCAGGATTATGGGTCACCCATGCCTAGTTAATGCCTCCCATGCCTCTTTAATGCTTATTTATCTTGAGGATATTTATGAGTTTAATTCCAAATATTAGGATTATCCATGGCCACACATCTCAATCTTGAGATGGATGGTCATGGTTGATCTTAACAAATCTCAAAAATATATAAATAGAGAGGCCATGGACATGAATTTTAAGATTAATTTATGCAAAGTCATTATGTAGAATTGTCTCTACAATCCATTACAGTAGACGATTAAAATTAGTTACAAGCTTCATTGATAGGCTAGTTTAGTGATTTGGAATCATGAGCCTAGGTTTTATGGAGTGTTATTGAGATATTTGAGGAGTTTTCAACCTTTGTTGACAAAGACAAGGATGCTTGATCAAAAGAGAACATGCTTTTGAGCCACATGGGTATGGTGAATCCATTCGGGAAAGTAATATGATGTTGATTTCTTTCATTTGTTTCTTGTTATCCTTTATAATTATCATAGGAACAGATAGGCTTAGTTAGTTATTTATTTATGCATTTTTCATGATTTATGGACTAATGTTTGACTAACTTGCTTTTTAATCCTCTCTACATCTTGGCACGACTAATGGGATGAAACACATCCCACACATGAAGAAGATCATTCTATAACTTTAAAAGTTTTATTTGGTTCATTAAAACTCTTGAAATTTTATTTTCTAACTTTGTTTTTCCATTTTTTTGTCATAGGTTTACACAGTAACCGATGTCAGTTAGTAAAACCATCATCGATTGACATAACCATCATCGGTGACTATTGGTATAACTGATGTCATTTAGATAACCATCATCAGTTATTAAGTGTAATCGACATCAATTATATAACTGATGTTGGTCACTATGTTTTTCTTAATAACACAAACTTGAGAGCTAAATAGGCCATATTAAAATGCTTGGTTTGGGGTCATACGGACTCTATTTTGGATGATTTTTTTAAGACCACATGTTTTCTCCTAAATTTTTAGAATTTGACATTAATTTAGCTTCAAGTTTCATATATGTTTTTAAAAAATTTAAAAATCTATTTAAAATGTTTTTAATCTAACATATTTACTTTTGGGGTGATGCCTTAAGGGTAAACAGGTAACCAACAGATTTCAAATTTGATAAATCATGTTTTAGACCACCTTTTGAATTCTTTTAAAATGAATTAGGAACATTAATTTGGTTCTTAAAGTAACATTTAAGGTGCTTAAATAAGTGTTTTTAGAATTATTTTTCAAATTTACAACTAAGACGAAGGGTTCAAATGAACACCACCTCATTTTCCATTTGGACTTAAAAATAAACTCACCTTTCCAAATTTTTTTTTATTTACTTAATTGTTTAATTTAGGTTTTGTTTGGAAAAAAGAGGGATGCCGCATATATGCTCTTCTACTTATCCCCTTTAAGGAACCTTTAGAATCAAATATGCCATTCCTATTACAAAAAGCCTAATCTAAGGCTTAGAAATAATGTCATCTAAAGTGCTCCCCAAAAACTCGTTAAAGTTTGGGTGATCTTAAAAATGACCCTAAAATCTTTCTATTTTATGCTTTCTTTATTTTTATGCAAAATTGGCTTGTGAGGGGGACATCATTACCTCCCATGAGTTCTTTAAGGAAGCTTTGACCTAGGGTTTCACCTCCTAGTATTGAATTCATTTAGATCCTAATTGGAGTTGCACATGAGATGTATCTACATTTGGACATCGCACTACATTGAGTGAACAACGGGATGTAGTGGTTGTAAAAAGGATTAGAACTTTTTACAACTAGCCAATGCCATGGTCACCCAATTTTTGTGCTTATATTTTGCATCATTTAATATGAAATTAATTATGCAATTTATTACCCTAGAATGATACAAAACCAATTAGTTTTAGTTAACCCCATTTTGTCATACCATTGTTAGGATTTGGACGATTATACTTAGTGTATTTTGGTCATTATTTGCTAGGTATGATTTGAGGCTAAAACTTGTTTGTTTGTTCATAAGCCATGTCAAAATCATGTATTTGAGTTAGGAAGGGTAGCATTATGCTACCCAAATCATGTCAAATCTTTTTGGCCTTTGAGTCTTTGAAACATAACAATTGACCACATCATTCAAGCATGCTTACACCATTATGCTGCTCAATTTGTTTCAAGAACTTGTTTACCATTGTATCAAAAACCATTTGTTTCAAACCATGTAATGTATACCATTTGGACCTTATTTATGCATTGTTATGTTGTCTGCTCTTGTCTAGCTTCTTGTGTCCAATCCTAGTCTTCAACATTGCATTTTCAATTAACCTTGTCAAGTTTGGATCCAAACATTGATTGATTTCTATTTAGGCCTTAATTCATGGGGTTGGTACATAGATATTTTTCTTTTGGTTTGAATAGATTCGGTTAAATAATTACCCAAATTTGAAAACCATTGATTGTTTATTTGTTTGAGTGTCATCCTCATCATTTTTTGTGACTTTATTTGGGAAAACACAACCTTTCTTCAAAAACCTTTGATGCTAGACATTTGATGCTAGGTTCTTTTATGTCAAATCTTGGCATGAACTAATTTTGAGATGAAGCTTCACCCTTTCAACCAAGGTTGAACCTTTTGTCTTTTAAACATCACTTTTCAAAGTTTTCATAACTTTAAGTCTTTCTATTTTCAAAGCTTTCTTCATTAAATGCAGATATGTCTAGCTACACTTATGGTGCAGCCATGGATAATCCAAATTATGATAGAATGGCCAGACAAATGAATTTTCTAACTTTAGTCAAGAACCCTATGGTGACAATATGGTTTGTGAGATATATTTCTATCCACCTCACAGAAATTAGTCATGGGAACACAGTCAAGATCCAACTTATGATCCAACTCATGATTGGAATGATAGGGTTTATCAAGAAGACTTGGATGCTTTGTCTTGTGTAAGTAATAAAACTCCACAACGTACCAAGATCACTATTTTAGGACCTCCTCCTTTGATTTTAATGGGAAACCAAACTAAGAAGCATCAAATAGTTACCATTTTAGGACCTCCTCCTTTGGTTTGCACAAGCAACCAAACTAAGAAGCATCCAATTGTTACCATTCTTGGCTAATCACCAATTTTTGATGAACCTATTATTGAAGAATCTCCATTTGATGAACCAATTGTTATTTATCCCTTCCTCAATAGTCTAATCTTTGGAGAGTCCATTATTGAACCACAAACCATTGTTCCCACTAAACCAAATGTTCCCCACTTTAGAAATTCTATGCCAATATTTGATCCTAAACAAGAAACATTACCTCTTCAAAAGCCATCTTATGAGGATCAAAATGTGTTAAAAATTGATCTTTTGTAACCAATTGTGAACCAAAACCAACATGTTATTATTGAACACCCATTTGTGACAAGATAAATTGTGATAAGTTACCTATTCATATGTTACCTATTTTTAAAGAGCCTCATGTCCTTAACAAGCTAATCTCAGTAGAGTTGTCTCTTGATCTTTTCCCACTAATTGAAGAGTCTCACTTTGATAGACATGATTTTATTAAGATGTCCCTTGAGTGGTTCCCTCTTTTTGAGGGGATTCACTTAGATGAGTCAGTCTATGTTGAACCCTTCCAAGATGAATCAATTTTTATTGAGCCCATTATGCCATCACAGGCCATTACTTGTCAAAAATTTAGAATTCAATAGAACATTATCAAAAAAACCATATCTAATGAAGAATAAATATTAGAGTCAGGTTCCATTTTTGAACTAACATTGGATTTAGCATTAGAAACATAATCAACATCAATTGTGACATTAGATTCAGAGTTCTTTGCTTTAGAATCAGAGTTAGAAACAAATTATAGTATTGGTTGTAGTAACATTGGTTACAATTTCCTTGAAGATCAATTTGAATACATTTGTGATCATTCTATGGTTTTTGAGGATGATTACTTTAGCATTGACACAATTTCTCCTAGTATATTGTATGAAGATTGTGATACCTTTCACCATCCCATTATTACCACCCAACATAGCCATTATTTGACATTCCACATCCCATAAGTGTTGATCAGGAATGACAAAATCACACATTATTGAATTGTATCTATGGTGACATAGTAGTTGAAGAAGAGAAAATATGCCAAGACCAAATTTATAAATTAGAAGAGCACTCTCTTAGTGAAACCTTTTTATAGGTGGTAGGGGATAATCAAAGACAACTTCATTGGTGAAAACCTCATTGAGGCACCAATATCTAAGCAAAAAAGTTCTTCACTACTTGATGAAGATAAAATCAAAGATCAAATCAAAATAGCTTCCTATCTACAACCTAATCAGATGGTAGCTACTATCAAGATCAAACAAAAAAAATCTAGTGGTCCCATCGAAAGAACAAGTATTTGGCCCCACCAAAACCAAAGTTATGTTGAATCTAGTATAAAAAATATTACGTGTGACTAAAAGTCTCAATCTTCATTTATTTCCAATCCATCATTCATTCCATTATCATCTACCATTCTATTTCACAATCAAACCTACCATCCAATATTTGTCCTTATTTTCCATCCATGGATGCACTTTCCTTTATCAAGGTTATAAGGATATATTATCTCAACAATTGAAGGAAGCAAAATTAATGATCTATGAAGATCATGAACACATTATTGAGATCCAAATCAGAAACAAGTTCTTAATAGAGAAGTTGTTCTAAGAGGGTGTTGGATAAAAACTTATATAGCTGATCATTTTTGTTGTCTCACATATTGACTAGGATGCACATCTCCCTATTAGCAAGAGCAACAAAATCATTTTTCATTTACCATTCACCCATTTTCCATTACCATGCCTCATCTCTTAGGTATAACCTTATAGACCCTTTTTAGGCATTATTATACCATTGAGATCCATGAACCATGTGATTTGAAATACATTAACTTGATGTCCTTTGGGACTATGTAGGCAGTGCTCAATTTTTATTGAGGTCAGCTCGGTCACCCCTTTCCCATGTTCTCACTATTTTGAAAGCAATTGTTAAGTTTGAATGCTCTCACCATTTTATGAGCAACCTAAGCCAACACTCTCACTATTTTGCGAGCAATCTGATCCAGTCATTACTTGGGGGAAACTTTGTTGCCACTGTATCCAATTTTATTCTGATCATTTCATTATACCATTTCTTTACTATTGACCAAGGCTTGTTTTTAGTCATCTTGTTTATCCCATTTTGATCTTGGTTCCTTTGGTTCATCCTGCACCTTTTATGGAGGGATTTTGATCTAGTTTCAATAATTTTTGAATTTAGTGTTGAAGGATAGTCAATGAACATAGTGTGACATTTGATATGGAAAGTTATCTTTCATCTATAATCTTATTTGGTATCATTGATTATAACCACCTATGGGCAAATTAGTAATTTTTTGGTACCCCTGATTATAATCGCCTTTAGGCAAATCAATATTATGACATTATTTCCTAATTATAACCACCTATGGGAAAATTAGGTACAATGTCTTTTTATCATGCATTGCTGCATCATCTGGTCATTAATATTATCATTTATCTTGTTGTTCACCTTTGTTTGTGAACTTGTTGTGACCTAGTCATTTTTTCATCACCTTTTGTGTGGACAGAATTACTGTGACTTGGGATTATTTTGGGATTATATAGGTCATGCTCAATTCATGTCAAGGTCAATTCAGTCCCTCTTATCACATGCTCTCATCATATTGTGAGCATTTTAAGTTGGTGTTCTCTGACCATTTCATGAGTTGGATTGTTCTGTATCTCTTAATCCTCAATCGAGTTGAGATACTTAGAAAATTCCAAAAACATTCATAAAACCAGTTAAAAACTCAAAAACATTTTGTGTGTTTATTTTATTGATGTTTGTTGTTTGGTATTTTATTTTCCTGTTTGGCCTTGCTTCTTTGTTTTATTTCTTCCAAGTACATCTTGATGGTCCACATAGATCTTGATTATTTATATCTTGGTCTCATGTCGTTAAGATGTTCTTTCCTTTTTTATTAAACATTTTGTTCCTACTTAAGTCTTGATAGATCATATCTTTATTTTAAGTTAGGTTCATTTATGTTTATCTTTTTCTTTGTCTTTTCTTTTTTTTTTGTTGTTTAAATGTAAATCAATGTAACTCTAGTTTTGGTCATTATTTTACCATTATCCTTAGTTATAGGTATTCACATTTGAACTGGCTCAACATAATTGGAATATTATGTCATTCTAAGTTATTCATACTTGTGATGCCTAATTTCTTTTGCTATAGCAAGCACTTTGTGATCATGTCTCAAAGTCTTAAATGTCAACATCAGCTCTGATTGAATGATTATCGTGAACACTTTACAAAACCTAGGCTCATGATATGGAATTAGGCTTTTAGGTAAAATGCATTTTAGGCTTCTTTGTTTATGCTTAGATGTGCATCTCTTTGCATACATTATGAGTCTCATAAATTCTTGGTCATTTTTCATCATTCTTCATTCCATTCTCTCCCAAGCTTGGGTGAAATACATTGGCCTGAAGTTCATGTTGGAACATGAGTCCATAGAACTATGTAGGAAATGCTCAATTTATATTGAGGTTAGCTTGACTATCTCTATTATTCTTTTCCTCTCTCTCATCATTTTATGCATTCTCATATGTTTGGTTTTATATGGCTTTCTAAGCCATTACACCATTGCATGTCCATTTTCACCCATTCACTTTAAGACATCTTTTGGGTTATATCCTTGAGCTATTTTGATTGCTAATTACCCATGATAGGGTACAACATTTGAACAACATATGAATCAAATCATTATTTATTCTTTATCAATGATCAATATTTGCCCTACTAGGGAAAAACTATCTTATCACCATCAAATCTTCTCTACTGGAGTACTTATTATTATATTATCTTTGGAGACCTCATTCTAGTGGTGCTTCCATTCTTGAAGTAGAATGTTCTCTCTTTTCCTCTAATTCCAAGATCTCCACATTAAATCCCATGATGGTAATATTTTATTATGCAACTTGTCTCAAGACTGATTAGTGTCATAAGCGTATATCTTGTACTCTCAAATTTAGTACATTTAAAGTGTGTCCCATACATTTATGGATTGTATCTTTCCCATTCCCCCCATTTATAGGGCCTATTATAATCCTAATTATATTTTGATCATTGATGGTAATCACGTGTGCAAGTATTAGCTCATCTGGATGTGATATATTCCATGGGTTAATCTCTCACTTTCTCTCTCTTTTTGAGAGTCCATCCTTTTCTTCCATCCTAGTATGTCCTCTTGATGGGGCATCATGGGTTTGTTCCAATTTCTTCTTGACAATTTTTTTTTGAAAATATATTTCTTCACCTAAATGTCTCACTATGCCTTCTCAAATAAGAGAAAACTGTAGACATCTAATTCTTAACACCATTTGTGTTGAAATTGTTAATATTATTTAATTGCACTCAAATGCACATTGTAGGTCAAAATCCATAAAACACCCTAAATGGTTCAAAATTTTCACTTACAAGTGCTAGTTTATATCAACGTATCCCTAAATAGGGAAATTCATTTTATGGGCTAGCTAACTTTGATTAGATCATTTTGAGTAAAAATGATGAATTCACCATTTAGTGCTCTAGATCACTCTTTTCTTTTAAATCATTGGTACACATCGTGTACCTTTGTTATTTGGTATTGGTAACATCCTAAATGGAAATATAACTCCAACGCATCTAACATCTCCTTCCAATTCCTCTCCAAGCAAATTATGATCTAGTAATATGACTTTTTTACCATTTTGATTAATTGTGCACCAATTTACAAAGAATTGTACTAAACTTGATTAAACTTACTTAAGTTAATTAATCCAATTTAATATATTAAGTAATAATTCCATAGATCTTTTTGAATATCTCATTATTAGAAATTGATTATGAATATCTACATCACCTGATGACAATATCTATGGGGTGGCATCCATAAATCCATAAGTGCATAAAATATTAAGATTACGGGTCACCCATGCCTAGTTAATGCCTCCCATGCCTATTTAATGATTATTTATCTTGAGAATATTTATGAGTTTAATTCCAAATATTATGATTATCCATGGCCACACATCTCAATCTTGAGATGGATGGTCATGGTTGATCCTGACTAATCTTAAAAAACTATAAATAGAGAGGCCATGGACATGAATTTTAGGCTTGATTTATACAAAGTTATTATGCAGAATTGTCTCTACAATCCATTGCAATATACCATTAAAATTAGTTACAAGCTTCATTGATAGGCTAGTTTAGTGATTTGGAATCATGACCCTAGGTTTTATGGAGTGTTCTTGAGATGTTGGAGGAGTCTGCCACCTTTATTGACAAAGACAAGGATGCTTGATCAAAAGAGAACATGATTTTGAGCCACATGGGTATGGTGAATCCATTTTGGAAGGTAATATGATGTTCTTTTCTTTCATTTCTTTCTTGTTATCCTTTGTAATTTCCATAGGAATAGATGGGCTTAGTTAGTTAGTTATTTAAGCATTTTTCATGATTTATGGACTAATGTTTGACTAACTTGCTTTGTAATCCTCTCTACATATGAATCATTAGAGAAAATAAACAATAGATACATTAGGCCCAATCAAATGTGATTCCCCCTATAATCAATTGATGGAGGTGAAAATGATAAATAAGTTTTATATGATATCATATATTAATTATATCTTAGCCAACGGAAGATTGTTCCCAGGCCTCAATGCAGTTCCTGAGGAAATAACCAAAGTCTATAACTATTACCTTGATCTCATGCTATAAGATAGTAGATAAAAATTTAGGAGAGTTAACAATGCTTTCATCTACAGTATCATCATCATGTTTGATCATAAGCTTAGGAAGACAAGGTTATCCCAAGAAACAAAAGATGAGATCACCAAATGGGGTTCCTTCTTCATATAGTTCCCCACCTATTCCTACATCAGGGCATCTAGCAGTGGTTATCCCTACACACTACCCCAATATGTAAGTGATACATGGGCATTATTGGAGTTGGTTAGGAAACTTCTGGATAAAAACAAACTCATTTTAGATAGACACAAGGTAGGGGTATGTTTCCCTATTTATATTGGCTATTACACATGCCAATCTCTCTTAAAGGGCATAACTATAGAGGTAGAGATGTGCCAAGTAACACTAAGGAATCTAGAGTTTAGACCTTACTTTGATCCATATGGTAAGATCACTACTTCACTAGAGATAAAAACATATGAACATGTGTCATATTATGAGCATTTTTAGGAAGACTGTGATGATGAAGAAATGGTCAGAATGAGGTACTATTTTAGGATGTCCTAAAACAAATAAAAGACTATGATATGGCACTATTCCATCCTAACTTGGTGATGAAAACTCTAGATTATATCCAATCTACCTTAAATAGATCATTTCCAAACCTCTACCACTAGTAAGGTGGTCAATTCATTAATCCTTATATCTATTTGATAGAACAACCCATGTTATTAATATAACAATTAATTATCTAAGAATCAAAGGTGTGAATGTCACAAGGGAGATAATAGGGGTTAAGGAGAAGATTTCTAATCTCAAAGCAAGAGGTATTGCTCCATCAGATGGGGGTTATGGTGAACCTTTAGAGGAACTTAAAAGGAAGAATAAAATAAAGATAAAGGCAAGAAAATGGGAATCAAGTAGACAAAGAGAAGTTGTAGATAAATTTATTGATATTTCAATATAAGACACAACAATAATAGCATAGGGATCCATAGTTTTATATCCCATTGCCTTGACTCCTATTTCCACTACTCCCACTTCCCCTACACATATTATACAAGAGATTTCAACATCTCCACCAACTATCTCCCCTCCTCAAGCATCTTAGGTCCTATTGTTCCACAAGTTTCAACCCTTCCATCTCTAGTGTCAATGCCTCCACTCATCTCCACTTCGCCTACTATTCCACCCACATCAATAAGCCAAGTGAAATCAACACAAATAAGTCAAGTGGACACTTAGGGTCCCCATATAGTGGAAGTTAAATATTTCACTCCAATTTCCCTTCCTCCCATTTCACCTTCCCAATTTGATCCACTCTTACTTTCCATTCCATTTACAATTACTTCTATGTCATCACCATTTATTACCAAAACCACCCAACAATACATTACCATGGAATCAATCATCTTGATTATATTTCCATAGGCCACCCCAAGCCATGGGATGAGTAATATTTCCCATTCATCTCAACCCACTATTTTCACATCACAAACCCTTAGTGGTTCTATGCACTTAATTAAAACATTCAGTTCTTTAGCTTTCACCCTTCTACTAGTTCTCAAATTCATAACTCCTGTGTCTGTTCCATCTTCCACTCCCCTAATAGGCACAACTTATTATATTGCCTCCACTCCCCCCATTTCCATTATTTAAATTGTACCATAAGTATAGGTTGGAGTAACCCAAATACTTGGTGAAAATATTGATTTGAAAACCATTGATGAGATTGAATCTTCATGGGCACCTCCTGATCAATCAATGGTATCATCTTCCTAGGAGTCTCCATTAGTCAAAATATCAACTAGTGAAGCTACATCAATTACTCCATGCATGTCAACTAATGTAGATGTTGTTGTGGTTACCTATGGATTTTTTTGTACTCAGTGTGGGAAGAAACCTTGAAGATCTCTTTGCCATCAATAAAGGTGTAACTTGAGCTACAACTTGTGGTGCTATCCGAAGAGTGGAAGGAGATGTTGTTTGAGTTATACTTGATGATGGAAACACTTCATATACCACATCATCATGAGGAATAATAGATATAATGTTTACAATCCTCTCTACACTTCCACCCCATGCTTCATCCTCCATAAATTGAACATCATAACTAATTATAACTTTCCTAGTGATAGGATTAAAAAACTTATTTACCTTTGTATTCTTAGAATAGCCAAAAAATATATGTTTTTATCCTTTATTGTATATTTTCTTCCTCAACTCATCTAAAATATCTACATATGCAACATAACCAAATACCTTAAAATGATAAACACTATATTTCTTACCTATCCAAGCCTCTTGAAGGACTTTGTTCTTCACACTCTTTTTTGGGCACCTATTCATGATATAAACAGTAGTTGTCAATGCCTAAACCCAATATTCATTAGGTAAATGTTAGGCTACCAACACACTATGTGTCATCTCCATAATGGTTTGGTTTTTCTTCTTTGCCACACTATTTTTTTGAGGTGTACAACAGGCTATAATTGGTTATGTATGCCATGTAATCTATAAAAATTCAAAAAATCATTAGAAATATATTAACCTCCTCTATCCATCCTCAAAACCTTGATGTAGTAGCCACTTTAATTTGTGTTTTAATGAGTAAACCCAAGTTTTCCTTGTAAAGTCATCAATAAAAGTAAGGAAGTAGGTAAAACCTCCTATAAAAGGTGTTTGTATTTTCCCAAAAATACATGAATGAATAATCTCAAGTGGTGCTATTGCTCTTATTGATTTGCCAACTAGGAAAGACTCTCTATGTTGTTTGCCCAAAATATAACCTTCACAAACTCTCTGGTTTCTCAATTAATGGTAAACCTTTCACCATGTTCTTCATATGAAGTAGCTTTAGACCTCCAAAGTTCAAATGCCCAAACATGAAATGCCACAACCAATATTCATAATTTACAATTGTCTGAAATGCTATTTGAATTCTTCACACCTACCTTTTGCTTCTTTGAAGTTGAATTGGCTTACTCTAGAATTTATTAAATCTATAGAATTCATTTCAGCTTCTAATTTTGAATTTTATACCTTAAAGGCATCTCTTAAATGTATATTATTTGTCTTATGAACAACTTGAGCTGTTTTTTCCTTCATATCTAGCCTTATCCTCAAGGGAAACATCTGGTTGATAGTCATTTGCACTTTGACAATAAGTTATTTGCTTGGAAACTTGTCCATAATCACACACTCATTGTTTTCCATGTATACTCTATAGCCTTTTTATAACAACTAACCATTACTCATTAAGTTATATTTTAGACCAGTAACATAATACACATCATGCATAACTTTATGCTCCCCCTTTTTGGTTAGAATATTCACTGCACCTTTACCCAAAATAATGACCTTGTTGTTACCAAGTATGACATCAATTTGAACTGATTCATCCAAGCTAGAATTCTTTTTTACATTACTTGTCATGTGATTACTACAACTAGAATCAAAATACCATATGTCACATGGGCTTTCTTGGATAATATTTCCCTCAACTAGGGAATTTGTAGGATTTGCTTCAATAATCATAGTGAATGTAATAAACATAGTGATTTGGGAGTGCTTCCTAACTGATTTTAACCTTGCTTGTACTGGTCATACTATTTTTTCTTGCATTCATGAGAATAATTCCCAAACTTCTTATAATAATGACATTTAATGTGTTATTTGTCAAACTTTGGGCCACTTGGGTGGTTGAAATTCTGATTTTGACCTCTACCACTAACATTTGTAGGACTACTACTACGTCCACCTCTAGGGGAACTTCTCCCTCTACTTTTAGGATTGAATTTATACCATCATCTTCCATGGATTATAGATGAATGAGATGAAAATGCTTTTTCCAATGACATGTTTGACTTATTTAGTCTATATTCATGATTGATGAAAGATCCATGAATCTCATCAATAGTAAACTGACTCAAGTCTTTGGTTTCCTCCAAAGCCACAATTATAGAGTTAAATTTAGAAGAGAGACTTATAAGAACCTCCTCAAAAATCTTCCTATCCTCTATGGCCTCTCCATGATATTTGATTTGATTAATTAGACCAATAACATGTGTAAAGAAATATTCTACCTGATCTGAGTCTCTCATTGATAAATTTTCAAAATATCTTCTAAGGAGCTATAATTTAGCAATCTTTACCCTACCCATAACTTGGTAAGCAATTTGTAATGTATCCCATGCTTGCTTGGATTATTTTGCTGCTGCTAATATTGAGCATATGTTGTCATGCATTTCTTGATAGATGTAGAATAAAACTTTCCCATACTTCTTCCTCTATTATTTCAAAGTGTCTTTCTCAACTTATGTAAATGCTTTATATGTTGCCTCATCTACTGGTTCCACATAACCATTTTCAACTATCTCTCATACATCTTGACACCTAAACAATGTTTTAATAGTTAAGGACCAATACTCATAATTTTTTCCTATGAAAATAAGGGTTTGAAAACTAGATAGGGATGCACCAGATGTGGAACCTATTAACTAATTTCAAGAGAATGGAAAATAACTAAGAAAAATAGAAAGGTAGAGGTCCCTTTGGCTCTGATACAAGATGAAGGTTTTGAGAGAGGAGGAGGGTAGATAAATACAAACTCAATGCTTAAAAATAGAGGATTTAATTTGAATAGACAAAATAGAGCATTAAATAACAACCCAAAAAATTTAGAGAAAGAGAAAATGAATAGCTACAACTATTTATGAAACCAGATCTGCACATAAAATTAGCTTTAGTTATATGTACATATTTATCAATAAAAGACAACATTGAAAGCTTCACATAAAACTATATATTAACTAAATGATGCTCTATTCTAGAATTTTATGAACCTTATGGTATATGTTTTAGACTATTCTCTCCTTTTCTAATGTTGTACTTACACAACAAAATGTCTCCTCTCTCCTCTTGCTTGGCTACGCTAGGCTCTAGACATAAGATAATAAGTATCAATTAATGTGTAGGTACAACTCACACATGTTACAACTAACAACAGCCAATAAAGACCATTAATGTAAATCTATGATACAAATCTAGAAAGGACAAACAAAATATTTGGACAATAAATGCCCAACTATGAGTAATTATAGTATTCCAATATTGATAACTAGGTATTTTTGTAGAATCTATTAAATACCAAATTAAATGGTTTGACATTTGATTGTTTCTTAGTTTTCCATTTTGTTTTTCTAGGAATTTAAAATATGAAGATTATATGTTAAATTGGTTTATTTTTTGTTTTCATGATGTTTTCTCATCTTATCTTCCTTGTAAAGCCAATATAACCTTCTAATATGGGTTGTGTCTCTAATTTGGTTGAGTGTTTTGAAGATTATATATGGTAAAAGGATGTGTGAAAATGCAAACTTAAATACCTGCATAATAAATTTAATTTAAAATTATCATCTTTGTGATTGAATTTATGAACCAATTATTAAAGAATTTTGGAAGGCATTTTTTAGATTAATTATAGAAACTACAAAAAGGATTATTTTAAATTTATTTTATTTTATAGATAATTAATTTAATTTTTATAAAACTTTATTCAATTATATTTTTGAATAATTCTCCTTAAAAAAATTGAAGATTATTTTTATAAGCTATTTCTCATACTTCTACAAACAATAATTCATCTTCTAAGTGAATCAAAAAAATCATCTCAAAGCTTCCAATTTAATCTTTCCTAATTTCTGAAAGTAGCCATAAAAGTTTAGTTATATAAGCCTTACAATTTACATAGTTCATTTTCTCCTTAGAAATTAATAAATAAAGTTTGTCCACATTAACAATAACAAAAAGTTTAGATTAGGTGAAACTTTATAATTTTTTTAGTTAATATTTTTATTGTAAATTATTAAAAATTCATGATATTAAAATTAATAAAGTCAAATATTCAAATCCTACATTCAAATTAATTTTTAACTTCCATCAGAAAGGTCAAGTTTAGCCCCCCAACCTTAATCTTAAAGTTTGATCCTAGAAGTATAAATTTTCAATTATATACTTTAGTGTCACCTAAAACCTCTTCTAGTCAAGAAAAAAGTGGAGGAAGAGGTATAAAATTTTAATCATAGATTGATTAGGTCCCAAAACATCTTTCAGTTAAGAAAAGTCAATGCCTAATGTGGAAGTGTAGAAGGATTGGTAAAGTTGAACATATTCATCAGGTGGAAATTTTATGTATGTTATTTAGGGAATTTTGCTAGCATTACATGGAGATAAAAAATAAGTGTATGTGGTTACATATATAAGCCCAATGCAAAGCTTTGGGATACTAGAAAATTAATCTACACTCTACCAACCAATATAGAGGAGAACAATGTGAAAAATTTGGTATTTTCTTCATTAACCCACTGCTCTTTATAACTGTAGGTCTACATATCATTTTTTACCTTTTTTTAACAATATGTGCTAGTCATCCAATCATTCTTTTTTATTTTATAGTAACATTATCATACTAGCTAAAAATGTTCTCAAACTATTATCCTAATATAATAAACATTTTCTTGTTAAAATAATATATTCATGTCCTCCTCCCACCCACCTACTTAGCTCTAGATTTTCTCAGCTGAGCCATCAAACACATTTAAGACCCAAAATGATTGAAATTTGAAAATTTTGGCATCCATTTGGATTGGCAAAAAGTTGGGTGGTAGTTGGGGTTAGATTAACAAAGAGATTAAAGGAAAATAAGACAAATATAATGTAATAAAATGTGGTAGAAGTATAAGTAGCAGTAGGAGAGATAATAGATTGGAAAAAATAAGTAGAGATGAACAAAACAACAAACAAAGAATAAAAAAAGAGATAGTAGTCTAGAAAGAGCATGATCAGGTCAGAATAGAAGGTCAACGAACAAAAGTTTGATCATATTTAGAACAACAATCAAATGAAGTGTATACAATCAGCATGATATAGGGATAAAATAGATTTTTAGTATAGCCAATGGAAAGTAAAGAAAAAGGACAAAATTGAGTTTTTGTAAGAGTCTTATGAACCACTATAGATGTAGATTTTTGTAAGTTATAATAAATCATTGTAATAGAGTTTTATAATCTTTTAATATATACAAAATTGTGTTCCTTCTAGCCTATCTCTACCTCCCCTCTTTTACTTTTTACAGCATGTGACTTTAGTTCATTTCTAACACTCTAGTTTATCGCTTTGATATTAGTCTGAAGCTTTAATTTTATACTACCTTTGTTCTCTTGGGCATGCTATTTATACCAACAACTAGTATCATAGCCTTAAATATTTTGGGTATGGAATCAAGTAGTTCTAGTTCATGACAACATCTTCCTATGTTTGAAAGAAATAACTATGATGTTTGGTGTATTAAGATGAAGACCATTTTTTGAAGTCAAGAGCTATGGGAGCTTGTAGAAGGAGGATATACAGAGGTTGGAGACCAAACTACCTTCATGCACTATACCAAGCACAAAAGAATGAATTGAAAGAGCATAAAATTAAATATGCTAAGGAACTCAACCAAATTCAAATGACACTAGTTGATTCATTTTTTTAAAGATAGTAGCAACTATCTATTCTAATCAAGCCTGAGATATTTTGTAAAATGACTATCAAGGTAGTGGCAAGGTGAAACTTGTCAAGTTTAAGCTATTAAGAAGGGGCTTTAAGACTTTAATGTTGAAGGAAAATGAGTCTATCAATGACTTCTTCACAAGGACAATGAACATTATCAATCAAATTAAGACTAATGGAGATAGTCTTCAAGATCATAGAATCATTGAGAAGGTGTTGATGAGCCTTCTAGTTATATTTTACCATATAGTGATTGTTATTGAGTCTAGATACTTGAGATAAATGACAATAGATGAGATGATGGGTTTATTACAAACCCATGAACAAATTTGAATAGGTCAACTACCTCCTCCCATGAAAAAGCATTCAATACAAATGTTAATGAGAGAGGAAGGGGGAGAGGATCAAATAATAGAGGAAGAGTAAGACATTTCAATAGTTAAGAATGTGGAAGACATAACCATAAATAATATCATGGAAGGATAAGAGGAAGGAGTAGTAACACTTCAAGAGGTGGTTCTACACAAAGGTATGACAAGTCAGATGTCCAATGCTATTATTAAAATAAGTATGTAAATTATGCTAGTGAGTGTAGAAATAAATAGTATGATATGACTAGGAAAATCTCAAAATTTTCCAATACACAAGATGCTAAACTTAATAGGAATGATGAAGTTGGAAGCTTATTTTTATAACATGAAATATAGCTGAGCAAAGTACTAAAGACATTTGATATTTGGATAGTGGTTGTAGCAACCACATGAGTGGAAACAAGGAGATGTTCAATAGCACTGATAAATTAATAAAATGATAAGTGAACATGATAAATAATAAAAAGTTTCTAGTCATAGGCAAAGGCAACATTTCTATATGCACCAAGGAAGGTGACAAAAGATAAATTCAACATGTATATAATGTGCCTGGGTTGAAACACAACCTGATTAGCATTGGGAAACTTGTAAAAAAAGTATATAAGGTGAGATTTAAAAATGAAGAGTATAATTTATGATAGAGGTGGAAAAACAATAAAATTGGAATATTCAAGATGATAAGTAATAGGATGTTCCTTCTAAGGATACAAAGTGAACTTGCAACATCATTCAAAATAGTTGTAGTAGATGAGTCTACTCTTTGGCACCTAAGGTATGATAATTTGAGGTTTAGATGGAACAAACTTCTTCACAAGAAATAAATGGGTAGAGGGCTGGCCCTATTAGAAGAATGAAACAAAGTATGTGAAGGTTGCATATTGGGGAAGCAACATAGGAATGTATTTCTCATGGGTAAGTCATGGAAAATAAGAGCTCCTCTTAAAGTGATACATTAAAAAAAAATTATTCCAATTAATACTCCCTCCTTATCCAAAAATGATAGATGAATTTAGATGGAAGACATGTGTGTACTTATTGAATAACAAATCAGAGGCATTTGGAACCTTCAATCAATTCAAGGCAATTATTGAAAAAACTTTGTCCACTACATAAAGATCTTAATGATGGATAGAGGGGGAGTATATATCAAATGAGTTTATGGATTTTTTTAAGTATAATGGCATAAATAAGTAATTTACAACTAAGTATACACTGCATCAAAATGGTATGGCTAAGAGGAAGAACCAAACCATCCAAGAGATGATAAGGACCATGATTAAGGTGAAAGGTGTATCCAATGAGTTTTGGGTTGATGTTGTAGAAACAACAATATATATTATAAATATATGTCTTACTAAGATTTTTAGGGATATGATCCCTCAAGAATCATATAGTATTCAAAAATTGAGGGTTGAACACCTTAAAGTGTGTGGATGGGTGGCATATGCACATGTGCCAATGCAAAGAAGAATAAAATGGGATGAAAAATAAGAGAAGTGCATATTAATTAGGTATTAAACAATCAAAGGCTTATATGTTGTACAATACCATCACCAAAGAGCTTATAATCAGCCAACATGTTCAATTCATAGATTATAAAGTGTGGGAAGATAAACAATAAGAGAAACAAGTACAAACAAGGGTTAGTAGACCATTTATTGTAAATGAAACAATAGGTGGTATAACCACCTATAAACTAAGTTGGATCCCTACTTAACAAAGGGTTGATTTATCTAGTGGTAACAACAAACAAGGAGGTCAAGGAGCAGCTCATGAGTCAACTTCATTTTCATCCAACTCAAGTCCTCACTTAGCAAGGAGAAAGATATAGAAATAAGTTTATGAAAAGTCAAGATATGAATAAAATGAAGATGAAACTATGAATATTTCTCTCTTTTTATCAAATGATTCTATTTAATTTGTGGAAGTAATTAAGGATAACAAGTGGTGTGATGTAATGGATGAATAAATACATGCCATTGATAAAAATTAGAAATGGGAGCTATTAGAACTTCCACCATGAAAAGAATTCATATGAGTCAAGTGGGTTTATGAAAGCAAAACCACTGTACAATCAAAGGCCTATACATGACTACAATGAGACATTTACATCTATGGTAAGGCTATAAATGGTGAGAACAATCATTTTAATAGCTTCTCAACACAAGTAAAAGGTACATCAAATGTATTTCAAGTCAACATTCTTGAATGAAGTGATATAATAAGAGGTTTATGTAGGAAAAATGCATGGATATGAGATTTTTGAACATGATAACAAGGTATATAGGCTGAAAACGACATTATATGGGCTCAAGCAAGCACCAAATACATGGTAAAATTGGATAAACTCTTAAATTTCTAAGCAATGAATTTAGAAAAGGAAGTGAGCCCACTCTCTACATCAAACTAAGAAAAGAAGGTATTTTGATTGTTATTTTATATGTGGATGATCTAAACTTCACTGAGAATTTAAATTAGTCCATATAAACATTCAAATCTGCAATGAAGAAGGAGTTTGAGATGACTGATTTAGGTCTATAGAAGTACTTTCTTGGCATAGAATTCAAGAGAATGAATGAATTCATCTTCATATGACAAACCAAGTATGCAAAAGATATATTAGAGAGGTTTAGGATGTTGGAAAATAAACTAGTATCAACCTCAACTGAAACAAGCTTGGAATTGCACAAGGATGATTATAGTAGAAATGTAGACCCTACAAGGTATAAAAGTATGGTGGAAAGATTGATGTATTTGATTGAATCTAGATCAAACATAATGTATGTATCCAAACCTATTTATATATTCATGGAGACACTAAATAAAATACATTGGCAAGGAGGTAAGAGGGTCTTGAGGTATGTGAATGACACAAGAAACTATGTATTTTTATATGTAGCAGTAGATGAGATTTAGTTAGTTGGATACACATATAGTGATTGGGTTGTTATTATAGATTATAAAAAGAGCACATCTAGGTATACATTTTATTTTGGGTCAAGAGTCATTTTTGGGACTTCAAAGAAACAACCCATAGTTTTACTTTCAACCGCTGAAGCAGAATATATAGTAGTTAATGCAGAAGTATGTAAAGCCAAATGGATTATAATATTAATCTTAGATTTTAATGAGGAGAAACAAATATATTTAACCATCTACTATTATAACATATCTTCAATTACATTTTCAAAGAATCCCATTTTTCATGTTAGAAGTAAACATATTTCAATCTGGTATCATTTCATTAGAGAGTTAGTAGAAAACATGTGATAAGGCTTACATTTTATAAGTTAGATCACCTAATAGATGATATATTTAGTAGTCATTTACCAAATTATAGTTTTATGTATTTAAGAAGAATATTAGGGGTCATAGATGCAATGACATTGGCCTTAGATGGTTTGATCTTAGCTCTGAAGTCCATCAGTGAGGCTATAAGGTCCCATAAAAAAGATATGGAGTTCATAAAAAAATATTCAATGTCCTAAAGTAAAGCACCAGAGTTCATTAATATGGCTTTGGAATCCATAAGAATAGTTCTAAATTGCATCATATTAGCTCTAGAGTTCAACAATCTAACTCTGAAGTTTAATAGAATTGGCACAAAAGCATATGGTAAGCAAGAAGAAACTACAGAGATGTTTTATAGGGTGAAAAGAGTTCAACAAAAAATGGAAGGAAGGCCAAGAATAAGGGGGAGTGTTAAAATAATATATTCTTTTCCTTCTCCCACCTACCCAGTTAAGTTTAGAGTTCTTCAACTGAGCCACCAAACACATTTAAGACACAACAAGTTTGAAATTTGAATTTTTTGACATCCATTTAAATTTGGGGGAAGACTGGGTGGTAGGTAGAGTTAGAGTAGGAAAGAGAAAAAATAAAAATAAGATATATAATGTAATATGTGGTAGAAGTATACATAGTACTAGGAGAGAGAAAAATCTAGAGAAAATAGGTAGAGAGGAATAAAATAAGAAACATAGATTACAATAAAGAGACAAAAGTCTTGAAAGAGCATGATTAGGTCAAAATATAAGGTTAGTAAACAATAGCTTGATCAAATTCAGAACAATAGTCAAATGAAATGTATACAATCAACATAATATAGGGAGAAAACAAAGTTTTAGTGCAGCCAATAACAAGTGAGGAAAAATGACAAAATTTAGATTTTGTAAGTCTTATGAATAGTTATATCTATAAATGTTTATAAGTTATAATAAATCATTGTAATAGAATTTTAGAATATTTTAATATATGAAAATTTTTGTTCATTCTATCCTATCTCTGCCTCCCATCTTTTTTTTTATCATGTTATTTTAGTGAATTTTCAACACTCTAGTTTATAGCTTCGAGACTGATTTGAAGCTTTAACATTATATTTCCTTTGTTCTCCTAGGCCTACAATCTTTTTCTACTAACATTTAAATGGGGGGAAAAAGTAAGAAAGTTCTCAAACTATTCTTCCACTATAATAAACATGTTTTTTCTAGAAAATAATTATGTGAATTGTTTCCCAGCATCTACTTTTGTTGAAGTGCATGAATAGATAACTAGAAAAACCCTTCTATCTCCAAAATCAAGGATGATATAATGTTTAAGTTCAATATAGCTCGATAATATAAATAAGAAATAACTTGAAATTTTTTTAATGACTTTAAAATTTTATCTAAAACCTCTTACACATTTTTTCTCATATTTAATTTCCAACATGTTAGTCACTTTCTCATATAGCTAGAAACTATCACTGAATCACAAACCTTTTTAAACTGCCAATTTTGGTTATTATTATTTTTTATACATATTTTAGGTATCCTAATACATATTATAGGTATCCTAATAATTGGTGGAGTTTGATCTAGATCATTTCTATATGAATACATCTACTTCAATCATGACACCATAACCTAGGGAATATTTTGGTCACTATTTGCTAAGCATGTATCCTTGACTTACTTTAACCTACTACTTTATCTCACCAACTATAACATGCATGTTGTATATACACTTTTTTCATTTATAATAACATATTATTTTTACTCAATTTAGGTTTAAATTCCATTGTACCTAATTTTTACTGATTTATTTATTCTTTTGATTTGATAATAAGCTTGTTGTTAATGCTAATATGAACAAGGTTGGTATAGTTAATAAGTTATTCTTTGTTTTTGGTTATGAGTAAATAGAGAAACATTTTTTTTAATTTAATTTAAATTATTTACTTAATCAATTTGGAATTCTGTGTTGAATTCTTGTGGTGTTAATGCTTGAAAATATATTGTTTGGTCTAATCTTCTTTTTTATAGGATTAGTTGTGAGAGGTGTACTCATCATTTTGTTCTTTTTTATAACCATTGAATTTTTTTGATTTCTTTGGAAAATAATAAGTGATGATATATTCCATGGTAAAGACAAGGGAGTTACTAACTTCCTTGGAAAACTCATAATTCTTGTGAATGTAGGTGAATATATATTGTTGAAATTTTATAGAGTATAACTCAATAAATTCTTGTAGTTTGGTGTTATCTCCATTTTTCCAAAGTACTTAAGGAAGATAAGAATCTTTTCCAAAGTTTCTCACCTTACTAACGTCTCATACATGACATCTAGTTAATGTGATGAGAAATAATTTGTTCATATGTGGGATCTAATTAGTAAAACTTATTTCCCATAGATTGAGCTGGAAAAAAGTAAAAATTCTTCCAACATTGATGCCATGCCTAGTTAAAATATCTCTCTTGTGTTGATATCATTGATACTATCCACTCCACCTTGACAAGAATGAAATGTAGACAAATCAGGGATAATGTTAATCAGTTGTTCCATGATGTCAAAAAAATTAAACTTTCATGATATGAGTAGCATGCTAACGATGATTATTTATCTACACACCTTTCTTTTCTTCATGCACTAAACCCTAATAATGACACAATGAATCATGAGATATTATTATAGTGGTTGGAAGAGATTTTGGACAAGCATAGTAAATAAATAATGTAAAATGTGTAGAATCATAAAGAGTATTATGTTTGTAAAGGTGATTGTTGACTAATACTATGCCTAGGTCAAATTAAGTCAACCCCTATGCAAGTTCAATATTTCATAGCATCTCCTATGTTGGAAAGTGGTCATAAATAATGTTTACCATGGTACTAAGTCACCTTTGAGGGTCATAAAATATATCTCAACCTTGGTCACATTTGTCTAAGTTTATCTTATGTCATTTAATGTATTTTTGGGTCATTTTAATGAACTTGTATGGTTCTCCATCATGGACAAATATTTAAGGATGTAAGTTAACTAAAAGAGTTATAAAAAATCTTTAGTCAAGATCTCTCCAATGACTCATCACAACAACCATTGATGCTTCAATATAAAAAAGAGGAAACCAATTGAAAAAATAATTGTTATAATCAAATGATATGAATACAAAAAGCATGCATATTACAATGAGAGCACTTACTTATATAGGAAAGAAAAATATAATGCAAGATAAACAAGCCAATGTTAGACTAAAGTCCACATAAAGAAAACCTAGTAAGCATGATAAAATATACTCTAACAACCCCCCCTCAAGTGAAGCTAGGGGATAATAATAGAGGATGAAGTTTGAAGTCATATGTCCCTATAGATGTCAATACATCATACCTGAGTACATGGATGTCAAGTCATTTTAAACACCAAGTGAAAGTAGGAATGGTATAGAATATGAGTATCATAGAACATAAACACCACACTCTAAAGTACTAGGGAGAATGATGAACTTGAAAAAATATCGATTAAACACCATCCAACACAATGGTAAGAAGTGAGCACAAAGACTAGTGGGGCTACCATACTAGTGTCACTGTAAGAATCACCAAGAAGGCCATGGAGTCAAGTAATAATCCTCATATGGGTTCCAAAAAATAAAGTGTTTGAATAAAATACCTATGTACAAAGGAATAATCTAGAAAACACTCAAAAGAGAGAAAAATACATATAACTCTCATAAAGTGGAGAAAAAAGAGAAAAAACGTAGGAAAAACTTCCCCCCAAAAAAGAGAAAAGAATAAGAGAGAGCAAGAAAGACCTCCAAAGATGATGTTGAAGTAGTTGAAAGTCTAAGTACTCACAAGTTTTAAAAGAACTCAATCTACATGAGTGGTCTAAATCCACTACTCAATCATCAAACAACTGATATTGGGATTCACTAAAATAGATTCAACTAAGAAGACTGTCAATTGTGATGAATGTACAAAAAATAAAATGTGCAAGGAATGATCAACACTAAGATGCAGAATGTACACACCCTTCATACTACTGAATGGATGGAGTGGAGAAACAAAGGTGTCTACACAAGTGGTCCGATTCCACTGCTTAAACACCAAATAAGTTAACATTGTATACATTAGAATAACTCTAAAATTTGTCAAAAATATAGATAAGTCTCTCAAAGATAATGGCCCATGGTGGCTATAGAAAATACAAACAATTGATGAAGTAAAAGGTGATTGAAATAGAGCACAAAAATGCAAGAAGGTAAACAAGGCTGAATCAACAAACACCCCATGGCACTTTATAGATCAATATGAGTACAATATAAACCATATAAAAAAACACCAAATAGAAATAAGAAAGACACTAGGATTCACCAGAATACCTCCAAATGAGTAGACTATTGATCTATCAAAAAATCCATCAAGAGAGATGTGCTCCAAAAATAAGGGAGCAAAAAATTGTCTTCATAAAAGAAGGTAAGGCACTAAGAAAGGGGCCTTGAGGAGACATGACACAACTACCAATGTGTCAAAGTAATAATGCATGTCATAGGTTGATGGAAGAGTGTGGAAAATGGAAAAAAGAGCCATGATGTATGCAAACACACCATAAAAACAATCATCATCTGAAAATAATAATGTGCAAAATACATGCAAAAGGACTTTAGTTTCAACCAAAAATGCATCTAAGATAATGTGTACATGAAGTACAATGTAGGGCCCATAACATAAGAAAACCCCATAATAGTGAAAATATACACTCAATAATAGGAGGTTAGACCTAGTTGAAATTGCATTCATGAGTGCACTAAATTATAACAATGCAATCAAGAAGAATCAATAAGGAAGTCTTTGTTTGCATGTGAGGAGGTCTGACCTTCTGCCAAACCAAACCTCACACTTTGATCTATGATAAACAAAAGAGATAAGGTATGTGTAAAAAAATGAATATTCCCTCAAAAAATGATTAAAACATATCAAAATGCATCACCACTAAAAATGTCACCATAAACTATAAGCAATGACAACTCAACCAATGCGAAAAGACCCCTCAATATGCGACACTTTATAAAATAGTAAATTTTTAAAATTTAATGACACCAATGGATAGAGCATATAAAAAAATAAAATTTTGAAAAAAATAGAACTCAAATCTGAGTTATGGTTCAAAATTTATAAGCATTTTGATTTCTTGTAAAAATGGGTCAAAAGAATTGAAAAACAACACAAACTAGTTTTGGAGACCAAATTAGAAACAAACATAGTTGTGCAACTACCCGTTGAGCCAAAAATTTTCCATGGACTTAAAAAAGTCAATGGAAGTGAAAATAAAGTCTTCTTGATTACTTTGGTATACATACAGGTAAGTTTGACTTCCTCTTTAAAGAAAAATACAACGTATAACAAAAACATAATGAATTAAAAGGCTATTTTTGAGATTAGAAAGAGGATCAATGTGGTTTTTTTCACTTTAACAAAGGGAAGAACTATCTAGGGACCTATAGATCTGATCATAAAAATTCTAGCACCAAACTTTTACACAAACTTTCAATGCCTCTCAAGATGGAATGTATGTGTTTTTTAGCAAGAAAAAAACTCTACTCCGGCCTTCTAGCACCTTGGATCCTAATATGATTTCAATGCAACTCTTAAAGAAATAAATGTAGGTTAAAAAAAAGAATACCTTCCTCTTATACAATGTTAAATTTTCTTCAAATTATACTACAGAAATATGAATAATGGCTCCATGTAGGTGTCAAAAACTTAACACGTCTAACACCATCTAGAAGAAACCAATGTTTTAATCCACATAATCCTGGTAGTAGATATTCCAATGTAGATCTCTCCTCTTTTAATGCCTTATAATCCTAATGCTTTCTTTCTCTTCTTCCAATGCCATATCAGCACAACACTTCCTCTCTCTTCTTCCCATGCACCACTTCTTCTCTTCCAATACCAATTTCCCAACTCCTAAGCAATGTAGATTATCTCCACCAATATCCAATGCTAATGCAACAAAAAATGGGTAGATCAAACATAGAAACAAAGAGTTTTAATGCCAAGTGAATATCTAAAAGAAATAAAGATGGAAAAGAATGCTAAACTAGAAGTTTTCAAGCACCAAAAAAACTCTAGTGCCATAATTAGATCTGAAACAAGGAAAAGAAGATGAAACACATCAAATCTTAAAAAAATGATGCCTGATTAGTAGATCTAAAATGCCTTAGGTAAAAAATGATTCCAAACTATATTTCAATGTAACACTCCTCCCTTTGCAATGCCTATCTACAGATGTTTTAGATTCAATGCAAAGGTAAGCCAACCTTTTAAAACAAAATGGCATTGCACATGTAATGGCAAAGTAACAATAAATTACTTAATTTGTTAGAAAATATAGATCTAGAATGGTTGACACCATTATTTATATCTCAACATCAAATAAAAATATGATGCCAAGTTGTTCTTTAAAATCTAAAATGCCAAGTTACAAACTAAAGATCCAAAGTGCCAAGTTCAGATGAGGAATTATAGCTCTTTACTAAAATAAGGTTTCTACTACTAGAAAAATATGCCAAACTCAAGATATTTTCTTCCAATACCAAGATCCAACACCACTTAAATTCTTCAGATCTATAAAAACTCCTCTAAATAAGAATACAAATCCTTAGATAATTCGAGTTATAGCCAAGATTTAGCCCACAAAAATCTTCCAACATTGGTGTTGAGTTAAACAAAACCCAATAAGAAGGATATACCATGGTCAAATCAAATGTGTAAAAATCTAATACAATGCTCGAAATAATCCACCAAATAAACAATGTTGGTGAAGAAGCAAAATGTTTGATCTACAAAGAGAGATTACAATAGAAAATTGTTGAGTAATGGCTATTAGACATGGTTATGATTACCATGAAAGAGTTATCAAAAATATTTAGCCAAGATCTCTCCAATGGCTCATTAACACAACCATTGATGATTTAACATAAATAAGAGGAAACCAATTGGCAAAACAATTATTATACTCAAATGATATGAATACAAAAAGCATGTATATTACAATGGGAGCACTTGCTTATATAGGTAAAGAAAAATAGAATGCAAGCTAAACTAGCTAATGTGGGATTAAATTCCACATAAGACAAACCTAGCAAGCATGAGTAAAATATATTCTAACATTAACATTTCACATGTCAGAAAGGTGGTATAAAATAGTTTGAAACTAAAAATAATGTAGGTTCAAAATGGAATGAAGGTGATCACTATAAAATAAGGTCATTTTTAGTTATTTGTATGGATTCATAATAGTTTTGGCAGGTGTGAATAATTCAATAATATATCTTTATATCCCCATAACTCATCTCTAAGCTTAGGTGGCTTTGACAACTCCAAAAATGGTGAAAATAGATCCCTATCTCTCATCACTCTCTTGGGTAGGTCAAAGAAGTCAACCAATTGATAGTTGAAATGAATAGTCAAAGAAAAGTTAAGGTGAATACACTTGGGGGATGAAATTATTCTATGTATAATCCCATTTCAAGGTCATAGTTCCAATAATGGTGGTCCATACTCTATGAACAAACACTAAGACTGTTGGTATCTTAAAACTACCTAAAAAACCTCAATGGCTTCACTTTCCTCATCTATTTGAATTGATCTATATGAATGGAGTGATGTATGTAGATTAACAGAGTATGTCCTTCATTTTCATGCTCATTTTAAATCATTTGGAATGTGTGGATAGGAATGGATAAGCAAGACCATCCTCCTTATGCTATAAATAACACCACCATTAGTCTACAATACATTATTTTCATAGTTACATATTTTGTCTTTGTGTAAGTGGTTTTAGGTCAAATAATACACTTGTGTCTATTCCCTCAAAGCATGGAAGATAGTTTATCCATGAGATATTTTCATTGAAAGACTTCAAATTTGGTAGATATGTGTTTCTAATACAATGAGTAAATACTAGTTAGACTTTAATATGATAGTCACCTACAGTTACTTGTAGATATGAATGGATAGGCAAGACCATCCTCCTTGTGCTATAAATAACACCACCATTAGTCTACAAGACATTATTTTCACAGTTGTAGAGTTTGTCTTTGTGTAAGTGGTTTTAGGTCAAATAGTACACTTGTGTTTATTCCCTCAAAGCATGGAAGATAGTTTAGCCATGAGAGATTTTCATTGAAGGACTTCAAATTTAGTAAATATGTGTTTCTAATACAATGAGTAAATACTAGTTAGACTTCAATATGATAGTCACCTACAATTACCTATAGATATGTATGGATATAGATAAGACCATCCAAAACCTTAGATGCATGTTGTATTTAATTTCATGACCTAAATAGAGTTCTTAAGTCATTCATGGTTCATAAACTATAGTCAAGACTCCCTCAAAAAATGTATACATGTGAAAGATTGAGAAAGTTTGTTATGGGAATATTTACATTAATGTTTCTAAAGGACTCTACTCCACATAGTAACATTTGTTGGTAAGTGTTGATGAGGTATAGATAGGCCTAATGTTTTCCATATTTTAGCCTAGGCCTATTAGTAGAATTTGAACACAAATATAAGGTTTATATGTCAAGATAAGGTGATTTTTGAGTGGTTTTAACCCAGTCAAAATTTCACTAAAAACACTCAGTGAAAGCTATAGTGCTTTGGGCCACAATAAACTTGGGATAATAGTGCATTAATAGTAGTGGATGACAGCATAGTCTCAAGGAAGTATTAAATATGTATAGGTGTGAAATGGTCTCTAATTCATAGGAAAAAAATGTGTAAAATATAATTATCAATATGTGCAATAACTTACAAAAACCTTCTTGATTTCTCTGATAACACCTACATTTTGGACTCTCATAATGTAGACAAGCCCGAGCAACAAAAGGTGCAAGTCAAGAAGATAGGCATAGGTTTAAGATGGATAAACACATTGAATAAAATATTATAGTGATAATATCATATTTCCTTGATATTATAAAATTCAAAAGAGCAAAAAGGATGTTGAACAAACATGTTTCTAACCTTAACCTGTAGTCACTCCAAAACCCTGCATAGTCAAGTCATAAAATCTAGTTTTGGGAATCATAGATGTTGAAAACTCTATGAGTGTGATCAAGAATTGAATATTTGTGAATAATGTCCTCATGAAATAAGATATACCCCCATGAAATCCTTTAGGTAGTATAAACATGGAATATTCCCTCTATTATATCTCAAATAGAGGCCACTCCACAGTCAAAACCACCTTCAAGTTTAGTATATGAATGTTGAAAGGATGAATGGAGAGTCTTTGAATTATCATGGGATGATGTTTAAGGTTTAAAAAATGTATAATAGATATGTAAAAAGATATACAGTCACTATAAACCCTCAAAAGGTTAAAATACTCATAAATGCAGTTTAGGTTTACTAGGCTTAGAACTAGGCCTAAACCCTCATGGAATTCATCTTGAGTCATATGATCATGAAATACTTAGAATCCATTTAATAACATTTATAAGTGAGTGGATATATAATTAGACCCATTTTTTTGCATAAAACAATCCAAGATTGGTCATTTTCACCTAATCCTTTCTCAAGGGTACTCAAAACACATAGAAAAAGCTCGAGAGCCAATTTCATTTGCTCATGTCTATACGGATGAGCTAAATGGTACCTCAACCACTTAAGGGTATATGAGGAGGGTAATATACTCCATATTTTTGGAATTGGTTCTAAATTTGAATGTCTAAACTTTATAAATCATCACTAAGAACCGGAATAACTCAAAACCCTCCTAAAACCCTTGTACAAATCTGATGAAGAAAACATGAAGGAATATGTATCTAAAAAGGGTTAGCTAGCTAGGAAGTTTATTTATACTTTTTTACCACTCTTCTAGTTTCTTTTAAATCCAAAGTTTCCATACTATCACTTATATAGATAGACCTAATTCTATATTTTCTACAAGTTTTAAGGTTTTATGTAGGTACATAAGAGAATGGAAAAGTGATAACCATTGTGGAAGGTTTTTAGGGACTTGTTCTAACTCCTCATACTAATATCTCACCTCAGTGATGCATGAATGGAACTATACTAGTCTATTTGAAATAGGTAGTCTTGGAGAGATAGTGAGGAGGCAATGTGACTGCCTATGTATGATGGTGAAAAGAGTGTCATTGAATATTTTAAGGTCTATTTGATAGAATAGAGTACAAAGAGGCTTTGAACATATGTCATAATACCTATACAATGCATCTTATTGAAAAACTATAGGTCACTCAAGTGGTAAGTGTATGAACCAGGGTTAGAAGGATAATGAATGACTACAGATATTGAATGACAAGTGACAAAGGGAAGTTCATTAGTTAGAAAGGCATATATGACTGTTACATTTTATTGACAACTTCCTAAAATATAGAACATGTGTCAAAGAGTTCTATATCAATTTCAAATAGTCAAGTGAATTTCTCATCATCAAGCCAATTTTAAAATGGGACAATGAAGACCTCTACACCAACTTGAGGAAGATGTTATGTTTCAAATTGACACTTGTCCATGACAAATTCCTAACCTATTTTCCACTTCATTGTCTTGAATTATAACTAGTTTCTAAAGTTTGACATTTACATTGTGACCCATCATCTTATATTCTTCTCTTTCCTCTCATATGCTCTATATATGCAAGTCCTTTTGGCATTTGTATCTAATACACAACTAGTATGGTAAAGTCCTACTAGTTTGACATCTTGTTTTGCCTTTGAATAAATATTCTAAAGTTGGTTAATATCTATAATTATTATTTGAGTATTGCAAGTGGTGTAATTGGATGACAAGTGGTGAAGATTATTTATCCTTTCTTTCATTCTACCCTTGTATGCATTATGTGAGTATCATCTCTTTTAACATGTCTCATGAAGTGTATGTGTTTGTTAAGTGTGAGAGATACTAGTGATTTCTAGTATCAAACCTTATTTTCACCCACCTCTAGATGTGCATACCAATCTACCTCTATGAAAAACATTTATGTTAGAAGAACATTGAGTTATGGTCAGTCTTGGCATCCTTCCTTATTGGTGCAAATGCAAGTATGTTGGTGGACTTATCCTTGTTGTATCACCTCATTAGCATAGGTTAATTTCAATTTCATTCTTCCCCTTTTCACCCTTATAGTGATTGGTCTAGTTTAATGTGTTCTCTTAAAAGATAAATAAAGGGAGGTATCCCTTTCACCTATAAGTTTACCTCTACTATAGGTAATCCATAGGCCTATAGGTAATCCCACATTAGCCAAATATTTGAGATGATTGAACAAACTTTCCAAGGGTGAAATATTTGGTCATAACAGTTATGGCATGCCCAATGGGACCAAAGTCCAAAAGAGTAGAAGGATTTTTTGTGTGTTCTTTCTACTATTTGATTTTGTAAGAATTCAAGTAAATACCAATGGTGACTATGAATTCAATCATCTAGTTATAAGCAACCTAGGTAGTTATTTTAAAATAATTTGTTGAAAATCTTTTGTTTTTTTAGACTAATGAAGTTGATATGGCTCATAGGATAGATAATAACCTTGATAGGGATGTTGAGGAGCATATTATGGGTCATGATAAGGTTGATAGGGAGGTGTATCGTATGGATTCTCAACATAACCAAGAAGATAAGGTTAAATATCTTAAATAATAGCTCCAAGATATTTAGAGATAAATTCTTGAAGGAAAGATCCAAGATCTTAAGAGGCATATTCTTAGAGGCAGTCTTCCCCAATAGCCCTATCCATCCTATCAAGCTGCTAAACAACCTTCTCAAATTCAATACCAAAACCCATACTCTTCTCCTCCTACTCCAATTCCAACTCAAGATAAATCATTTTTTTCACTCATTCTAGATATGTTAAAATTATAAAGGTGAATGAATAAATAGGATAAATAGCTTGATGTAATCCCTATTCATTTCATAGAGAAGATGAGAAAGGTAGTTCAATTATTTATGTATAAGTGGAGATTAGTTGAGGAGAAATATAAATATGTTATTAATGAATATTTTTATTAAATGAGATTTTATATCTAATGGTGTTTTGATAGTATTTTAAGGTGTGAAAACCAAGAAGTTGAGAACAAACTTACAACTATTGAAGGGCCTCAAGAAGACAATGAATAAGGTGAAAATCTGTTTGAAGAACAAGTCTCCCTCTCCCATCCTCAAGAGTCTTATTATGTTACAAATAAGTATTATCATGCCCATTATCCTCATGAAGACCAATTAAATCTCCAAAATATCTTAATAACCTAAAATTTATAACTTGGAACCAAGTAGTGAAGTCTTGGGAAAAGAAGGAAGAAGATAGTAAAGACAAAGAAGTTGGTATAAGGGAAGAACATCTTGTATGTGTTCAATCTCCATTGCTTTCCCTTTAATAACCTATGTCTTGAAAATATTAGAGGTGTATCTAAGAGGAGTTTTATTTTTTAAATTAAGCTTTAGTTGAGAAGGTGGATGATCAAGTTACAAATTTTGATGAACTTCAAGAAGACTATGAGAAAGGTAAAATGCTAGTTGAAAAAAATGAAGTAACAATAGCTCACCAGAACCTTTTCTCTCTCCAAGAATTATTTCAAGTGTAACCTTTTATCCACATTATCATTCATGAGGACTCCATCACACCTCATTATCCCTCTCCAAAACATGAACTTTTTTACCACCCTCCCACCTTAGCCCCTCTTGAAGTAGAACCCATCTTATGAGAGGTAATCAAATAAGAACAAGATCAATTAATAGCTGACCAAGAAGATTACACAAGTGTTTATGAAGAAGAGTTCATCATATGGACTCACCTTGGTGAATAAAAAAACAAGTCAACCTTTTTGAGTCAAGAAAGAGAAGATATAGATGAAGTTACAATAGCTCACAAAGAAATTAATCAAGGTATGTGGTAAAATTATTTGCACATGTTTAATGAATATGAAGGTCTTGAGAATATAGTTCTTAAAGGAGAGAAAAATGAGATTTTTGAATGGGAATACAAGGTTCCAATTGAATAAACATGTCTTGAGGAACATCATGAATCAACTTATGATGACCATGATATTCATGATCATGGTCAAGAGGTTGAGTTTGAAGAAGTTGTGTTTATTGATGAGAAAGATGATAGAGATTATTGGCAGCAATAGATTGAGCTTCTATAAGAACTTGAAGAGATTTTTAAGATTGAAGGTCAAGAGAAAAATAATATAGAACAAGATATCCTCATAAAGGATAATGATGAAGATTAGATTAACTATTTAAAAGTCCTTGAATAGATTGAAGAGTTTGTAGCTAGTAAGAAACTTGATACCATTCAAAGTACAATGGAAGTCAAAGAAAAATGATTTTTTGAAGAATCATTGAGTCAAGTTGAAATTGAGATGTCTCAAGAAAAAATTGAGGTTGTTGAAGTGCAATAATAATTCACCTTCATAGGTGATGTGTTTGTAGTTGTTGTGTTTACATTGAAGATCATTCTAAGGATATTAACAAACATCAAGAAATTGGAGACATCAAAGCCAATGCTCAAAAGGCAACATGATTTAGACATTTATTCATCTCATGGAACAAGATATGGTAAAAATTTACCCTTTGATCTAGGAGGAGAAAGTTACTTCAAGTTAGTCTATACATAGTTTAGTTTTCTTTAGATGTTTGTGTGTTTTTCCTAAGTGTTCATGATAGCGCAAGTGTGTTTAATTTTTTTGTCTTGTCTTGTGTTTGTTTAATTTTTGTGTGTGGTGTGGTTTGGTGTATTTTTAGAGGAATTATAGTGTCATTGGAAGTGTATAATTGACTCCATTTCCTAAGGATAGGAGAAGACAACTGATCCTCAGCATAGCACGTTTGCTACCCCTTGGAAATTGCCAAAATGTTGACTAATTTTACCCCTAGGTCAAATTGAGTAAAATCCACTAAAAGTTAAAATTTTTATAGGGTCTCCTAGGATGTCAGGTGGTCATAATAATGTTAAAAATGGTCCTAAGTCACCTTTGAGGGTCATAAAATATGCTCAACCTTGGTCACATTTGTCTAAGTTTATCTTATGTCATTGTATGTCCTTCTAAGTCATTTTAATGAACTTATACCATTATCCACAAAGGAAAATTATTTTAATATGTTATTTTATGTCCCATATGTCAAAAAGGTGGTATAAAATAGTTTGAAACATAAAATAATATAGGTTCAATTTAGAAGGAAGGAGATCACTAAAAAATAAGGTCATTTTCAGTTAGTTATACAGATTCATAATAGTTATGGCACATGTGACTAATTCAAGAGTGTCTCTTTTGATCCCCATATCTCATCTCCAATCTCAAGTGGCTTTGATAGCTCCAAAAATTGTGAAAATGGATCCCTATCTCTCATCACTCTCTTGGTCAGGTCTAAGAAATCAATCGGTTTATAGTTAGTACAGATAAGAGATGTAGATTTAAGGTGAATGCACTTGGGGGATGAAAGTAGTCTCTGTGTACTCCCATTTCATTTCCCTATTTATAATAATGGGGTTCCATACTATATGAATAAAAACTAAGACTCCTTGTATCTCAAAACTATCTACATGACCCCAATGGCTTTGGTTTCCTCATCTATTTGAATTGATCTATGTTAATAGAGTGATGAATTTAGGTTGGAAGAGTATGTCCTTCATTTGCATGCTAGTTTAAACTCATTTGGCACATGTGTATATGAATGGATATGAAATACCATATTTTTTGTACTAGAAATAATACCACCATTGGTTTGTAGGACATTATTTTCACAGTTGCAGAGTTTATCTTTATGTAAATGGTTTTCGGTCAAATATTACACGTGTATCTTCCATCAAAGCATGAAAGCTATTTTATCGATGAAATATTTGCAGTAAAGGAATTTAAAGTTGGTAGAGATGTGTTTCTAATAAAATGAGTAAAGACTAGTTAGACTTCAATATGAAAGTCACCAATAATTACCTATAGGTATGTATGGAGACACAAAAGACCATAAAAAACCTAAAACATAGGTTGCATTCAATTTCATGACTTGAATGGAGTTATCAAAACATTCACGGTTCATAAAATATAGTAAAAAATCACTCAAAAAATGTATACAGGTGAAATATTGAGGAATTTTATTGTGGAAATAGTTACCTTAATCTTTCTGAAGAAAGGACTCTACTCCACACAATAGTATCTATTGGTAAGTATTGATGAGGTCTATATAGGCCTAATGTTTTTTCTATTGTAGACTAGGTCTAGTAGTATCACTTTAACACAAATATAAGGTTTCTAGGTTAAGAGAAGGTGATGTTTTAGTGGTTTCAACCCAATCAAATTTCCATTAAAAATAATCAGTGAAAGCTATAGTGTATTGAGCCAAAATAAACTTGGGATAATAGTGCATTGGTAGTAGTGGATGATAAACATAGTCTCAAGGCAATCTTGAGTATATGTAGGTGTGAAATGATAAATAATGAATTCATAGGAAAAAAATGTGTGAAATATAATTCTCAACCTATATATTCACCTATAGTAACTTCTTGATTTCTCTAATAACCCTACAATTTAGACTCTCATAATGCAAACAAGCTTGAGTAACAAAAGGTGCAAGTTAAGAAGATAGACATAGGTTTAATATAGATAACCACATTGAATAAAATATCTCAGTTATCATATCATATTTACTTGATATTATCATATGTAAAGGATCAAGAAGGAATTTTAATAAACATGTTTCTAACCTTAACCTACAGTCAGTCCAAAACCTTACATAGTCAAGTCATAAAAGCTAGTTTTGGGAATCTAAGATGTTGAAGACTCTATGCATGTGATAAAGCATTTAATATTGGTAAAAAGGTCCTAATGACCTAATATAGACCCCCATGGACTCCTTCAATCTTTAAAAATGGGTAATATGCTCTCTATTTTATCTTATACAGAGGGCACTCCACAGTTAAGACCACTTGCAAGTTTAGTATATGAATGTTGAAAGGATGAATGAGGAATCTTGGAATGATAATGGGATGATGTTTAAGGTTGTAATAAAGGTAAATAGATATGTAATAATACCTAAAGTCACTACAAACCCTTAAAAAGGTTAAATAATCATAAATGTAGTTTAGGTCTAATAGGCTTAGAACTAGGCCTAAACCCTCATGGCCTTCAACTTCAATCATATAATCATGAGATCCTTCCAAGACATTTGAGAAACTTTATAGGGGAGTGGAGATTCAATTAAACCCATTTTATTTTAGATAACAATCCAATATTGGCCATTTTTACCTAATCATTTCTCAGGGGTACTCAAAACATAGAGAAGGTGCTTGAGAGCCCATTTCATTTGCTTATATCTATACGAATGAGCCACATGGTGCCTTAATCCATTAGGAGTAGACTAGGAGGGTACTATACTCTATATTTGTGGAATTCATTTTAAGGTTGACCATCAAACCTTTATAAATCAAAACTAAGAACTAGAACAACTCAAAACCCTCCTAAAACCCTTGTACAAATTTGATAAAGAAAACATGAAGGAATATGCATCAAAAAGGGTTGGTTAGTCAAGAAGGTGATTTATAATTTTTTAGCACTCTCTCATGCTCCTTAACATCGAACTTTTTGATATTTTCACTTGCATAGATATACCTAATTCTCTTTTCTTTATAAGTTTTGAAGGGTTCTAAAGGTACAAAAGAGAATGGCAAGGTGAGAACCATTAGGGAAGGTCTGTAAAGACTTATTATAACTCCCCATATTAATATCTCATCTTAGTGATATATGAATAACCTATGCTAGTATTTTTGAAATAGGCAGTCTTGGACAGACAGTGAGAAGGCAATGTGACTGCCTAAGTGTGATGGTGAGAAGAGTGTCATTGAATATTTTGAGGTCTATTTGATAGACCAAAGGATAAAGAGGCTTTGAAAAGATGTCCTAACACCTATAAAATGAATATTATTTAATAACTATTGGTTACTCAAGTGGCAAGTGTATGAACAAGGGATAAAAGGCTATTGAATGACAATTAATTTGATATGAATTCTGCCAAAAATTTTCAAACTCATATTTTCCAAAGCCTTTTGTAAAGATAGCTAAAAACTGCTCCTTTGACTTGTAAAATTTCACTCTTTTCTCTCAATTTCTGACCAGTTCCTTTATAAAGTGGTATATTATGTCAATATGTTTTATCCTTCCATGGAATTTTATATTTTTCCATAGACCTATGACAGACATATTATCAAAAAAATGTTCCTTTTAATCTATTTTTCTATTGGTTTAAAATGTTAAAATATTTTTTTTTGCCTTCACTTACCCCTGTCTCATCTTCGGAGCTCCCCCTCACCAAAACATATTTATTGGATTGCATCTTGAATTTGAATTTTTAAAAAGTAACCATCCTTTTGGAGTTTTAGGGGGAATGATAGTGGTATGTGAGAATCCCAACAAGGGCACAAAAAAGAGATAAGACAAGAAAAAATAATGTTAAAGAAAAAGAAGAGTAGATTAACTTAACAAAAGTAGTTTATAGCAAAACATAGAAATAACTAGTAAAAATAGATTATAATTTCTATAGTATAATTTTTAGCACATCATTAGTTGGCCAAGAGAGGATTAGAAAAATAAATAGAGAATTTAAGAAAGAGACAATTGTCTACTAAAGGGAATGGGTAGAATAAAAAGATAATAGTTAGAAAATAACTATAGCAGCAAGATAGAAATAGAAGAAATATAAGTTTTTTATGAGTTTATGTACAACTTTAGCTATATAATTTTATGCATTGTAGTCAGATAATTTCAATTCAAATATAAATATATATTTCAGTGTTTGTTATGTCATGCTCTACCTTCCCCTATTCTTTTATTTTATCATATATTTTAGTGCATTAGCAGTACTATTTTGTCAACTTTGAATTATCTCTAATGTTTCAATTTTCTATTTTACATTCTATTATTGATTGCTATCCACCTGGGCTTGCACATATTTTATTTTATATCAATAATTGGTATGAAATCCCTTAGGTTGTAAGCCCATTTAAACATGGTAACAAATAATTCCAATTCATGACAACAACTCCCTACATTTGATGAAAAGAATTATGATGTGTGGAGTATCAAAATGAAGAACATATTCAACTCTCAAGAGTTATGGGAGTTGGTTGAAGGTGGATATAATGATGTTATAGACCTAGAAATTTTTAATGCATTAACCCAAGCACAAAATTATGCATTGAAAGAGAATAGCATAAAGGATGTCAAGGCACTCAATTACATACAAATGACACTAGATGATTCAATCTTTCTTAAGATAGCAAAAACTAGCCATTCTAAACAAGCATGAGATATTCTTAAAAATTCTTATTAGGTTAGTGACAAGGTGAAGCTTATCAAGTTTCAACTCTTAAGAAGGGACTTTGAGACCCTAAAAATGAAGGAGAATGAGTTTATCGATGACTTATTCATAAAAACAATGAATATTATCAATTAAATAAAAACATGTGGTGATACCCTTGAAGATCATAGGATAATAGAGAAGGTGTTGAGGAGAATCCAACCCTATATTGGCTACAATTAAATAGTCAAAGGATTTGATACAAATGACAATATGAAAGCTAATGGGTTCCTTTCAAACCCATGAGCAAAGGTTGAATAGGTCAGCCACCTCCTCCCATGAGTAAATATTCAAGACCAATGTGAATGTGAAAGGAAGGAGAAGAGGATCAAACAATAGAGGAAGAAGAATAACTTAGAATAGTCAGGAAAGTGAAATAAATAACCATCAAGAGTCAAATCGAAGAGGAAGAGGAAGGAGCAGTAACACTTCTAGAGGAGGATCTACAAAAAGGTATGATACATCTAACATCAAATGATATTTAAAAAAAGGTATGGACACTATGCTGTGAGTGTAGAAAGGAGTATGATATGAATAGGCATAATTAAAATTTCTCTCATGCATAAGAGGTTGAACCTAATAGGAATGAGAAAGGTGAAAACTTGTTCATAACATGCAACATTGTCGAGAAAAGTGATAAAGAGACATGGTATTTAGATAGTGGTTTTAGAAATCACATGAGTAAGAATAAAAAGATGTTCAACCACATTGATGATTTAATAAAAACAAAGGTAAAAAATGAGAATGTTCTCATCATGGGTAAAGGCAACATATCTATTCACATCAAGCAAGGTGACAAAAGGAAAATTCAAGATATTTACTATGTTCCTAGATTGAAGCACAAACTTATTATCACTGGGCAGCTTGTCCAAAAGAGGTACAAGGTCAAATTTTAGAATGGTGAATACATAATATTTGATATGAGTGGCTGAAATATCCAAGATGACAAAAAATCAAATTTTCCATTGAGAATGCAAAGTGAGCTCGTAACAATGCTTACAAATATAGTAGATGAGTCTACTCTTTGGCGTCTAAGATATTGGCATTTGAGCTTTGAAGGGTTGAACCTTCTTCAAAGTAAGAAGATGGTGAGAGGGTTGTCCCTTATACAAAAATCAAACAAAATGTATGAAGGATGCATATTGGGGAAGTAACATAGGAGTGCATCTCCTGTGGAAAAATCATGGAGATCTACATCTCTTTTAAAATTGATCCATTTAGACTTGTGTGGTTGAATGAAAACTCCCTCAATATCCAATAATGTCTACTTCATGACATTCATAGATGATTTCAGTCAGAAGATATGGGTCTACTTCTTGAAGAAAAAATAAGATGTATTTGAGACTTTCAAGCAATTTAAAGCCCTGGTGGAGAGTATATCTCTAATGAGTTTATGAAGTTTTATAAGGATCATGGGATAAAGAAGTAATTTAAAACTAGGTATACATTTCATAAAATGGCATGAATGAGAGGAAGAATAGGACCATCCAAGAGATGGAAAAGAGCATGCTAAAGGTAAAGGGTTTGTTGAATGATTTTTGGGCTGAGGCTGTAATAACAACTATATACTTGTTGAATGTTTGTCTAATGAAGAGTATTAAGGACTTGATTCCTCAAGAAGTAAGGAGTAGTTAGAAGCCTAGTGTTGAACACCTTAGAGTGTTAATAAGTGTTACATATGCACATGTGCTAAAGTAGAGAAGAATAAAATGGGATGACAAAGGTGAGAAGTAAATTTTATTAGGGTATAGTGATCAATCAAAGGCTTATCCATTATATAATCCCATCACTAAAGAGATCATAATCAGTTGAGAAGTATAATTTATTAATCATAAATCTTGGAAAGAGAGTCAATAAGAAAAATAATCACAAAATAAGGGCTAGTAGACCATTTATTAAAACTGAAATAATAGGTGGTACATCTACCCATGCACCAAGTTGGATCTTTATTTCATAAAGGGTTGATTCATCTAGTGGTAAAAACCATCAAGGATGTCAAAGAGTTGTTCATGAGTCAACATCCTCCTCCTCCAACTCAAGTCAATGCCTAGCAAGGATAAGGAGTTTTCAAGAAGTCTATGAGTAGTCAAGGCGTGAGAAAAATGAAGATGAAACTATGAATTATGTTATCTTTTTATTAGCTGATCCTATCTACTTTGAAGAAGCAGTCAAGAAAAATAAGTGGTGTGAGGCAATGGATAAAAAATGAATGCAATAGAGAGAAACCAAACTTGGGAGCTATTTGACCTACCAAAAGGAAAAGAGGTCTTCAGATTCAATTGAGTGTACAAGATAAAAATCACTCCCAAAGGCAAGATAGAGAGGTATAAATCAAGACTAGTGGTGAAGGGATACAAGCAAAGGCTTGGACATGACTATAATGAGATGTTTACACCTATAAGAAGGTTATAAATGGTAAGGATAATCATATCCATTACTGCTTAACACAAGTGGAAGGTGCATCAAATGGATGTCAAGTTTGTTATCCCCCAAAAATATCAACTCATTTTTGGGACAACATTTGAACTATTTTGTTCCTATAGACCAAAATTTTCTCTTCCCTTTCTAAAATTTGTCTTGGGAATTCAAATTCCTCATTTTTCAAGCTTCTCAAGAATCTACGGACTCTGCAGGCTTGAATTTACAGACTTTGCAGGCTTGAATCTATAGACTCTATAGAAAGAGGAATCTACGGACTCAGCAGGAAAATAAAATCTACAGACTCTGTAGGCCAAGTTTAATGGGCTTCAGAGGTTGATTTCTATAGATTATGTAGGTGGGTTCAATTAAAATAATCAATTTCTAACACTTGGTCATTTTTGGAATTGATTCAGCACCTTGGTTCAATCAAAAATGTCCATTGGCAAGCATCAGCAACAAGAGTTCAATTGTTAGTTGGTTCAAAGGGTTCATTTGAACCATTGAGCCAAAGCTTGGTTCAATGGTTATTTCATCACTTTGGTTCAATCAAATGGTTCATCGACTTAACCATTGTCTTGAACCATTTTAGTTCAAATCTTGGTTCATCAGCTTGGTTCAATGTTTGGTTCAACCAAGCGGTTCAATGCTTTTGATTCATCGCCTTAGTTCATCGGCTTCAGTTCACTCAATTGGTTCGTCGACGGTTGGTTCAATGCTTTGGTTCAATCAAATAGTTCATCTGTTTGGTTTAAAGCTTGAACCATCAGCTTGGTTCAAAGCTTAGTTCATTGACTTGGTTTAATGGAGTGGTTCAACGGATTGGTTCAACGTTTGGTTCAGCCAAACGGTTTAATGCTTTGGTTCAATCAAATGGTTCACTCAGACGGTTCAAAAGAGCGGTTCAATGCAAAAATTTAAAGAAACCTCCCGAAGGACAAGTGCCCTTGTGGAGGGCACTCAATTGACAAAAGTACCCTTCGGAAGGGTCATTTTCAAAGAAGGAAATAGTTAAGGTAAATTCTTTCAAAAAAAAATTTAAGCCAGATAAAGGCATAATTCTTTCAGACTTTTGTCTAAGGGAATTCCTTCAGACAAAATGTTTGAAAGAATTCAGAAAGACTGCGGGAATAAAACCCAAAGGAAATTCTCAAAGCCAAAGAATAAAGCAACAATTCCATGGACTTTTTGTTTGTGGGAAATTGTCCATGGACTTTTTGTTTGCAGGAATTTGCCCAGGGAAAATGTCCGTAGAGAAAGCTTGGGGAAAATGTTCGTGGGAATGTCTGTGAGAGACTCCAAAGAAAAGGCCACTAAAGGACCCCAAAGGGCAGGTGCCCTTACAAGGGACTCTCGGCTGCCAACTTGAAAGACACTTCCCCAAAGTCGAAGGGTCACCATCCCTTTGGGAAGATGTAAAATAAGAAATCTGAAGCAAGAACTTAGCGACCTGCCAGAAGGAAGAAGCTTGAAGGCCATTTGAAGACTACCTAAAAGGCAGATACCATTGCGGGGGGATCTTTCTGACCCAAAGTGGATCATTTCTTCAGGCCTGAAAGGTAGGTTTCCTTTGGGAGGACGCAAAATAGGAAAGCCAAAGAAATACCAAGGGATGACATGCCCGAAGACGTCAAATTCTAGAACAGTGAACTAGCCATTGAAAGCGTCTTGATGGGTGCATGAACGTCAATTTCAAAGCTCATAAAATAGCCGTTGATCCTTGTAGATATAAATCTATGGTCCTGAATGCATTCAAAGGCTTTAAGGCTGAGATCAACAAGAAGTGATTAAAGAAAGAGAATTAGATTCAATCAAGGACCCGATTCAATTAACTAGAAAAGAGGAATGATGAAGAAGGATCAGATCACCAGGTAGACATTGAAAGTTGCAAACTTTCAATAGCGCAACTTGTTTCCCTACATTGAGAAAAACAAATGGGTAGATGCCCCTAAATTATAGCCTATCTTCTTAACAAATTTCAATGCAACATGATGTGTTATTATTCCTGAGTCCTTCTTGAAGAGGCTATATAAGGGACTCTCTTTTATTATAAATATATATCTCTTTCTGACAATCAGAAATGAAACTCTACCCAAATTGAAAGACATTATTAAGATTTTGAGCTCAAATTGTTAATCATATTTTGTTATTGGAATAAGAAATCAAGTGACTTTTTAGACTTTGTGCTGTGATATCTTTATTGTTGGGGAAACTATTCTTATGCCTTTTTCCTTAATATATTTTTCTATTCCTTTAATTCAACAAGTAAGATTAGTGAAATTAGTCAAGAAGGTGTCCTAAAGTCAACTGTGGAGAGACTTTATGCCCCCATAATTGCCTTTCAGTGTGTTTTCTTTTCATTTCTGTGTAAAGGGCCTTAGGACAACTTTGTGCCCTCATTGTCTTTCATATCTCACTCTTGGGCAATTCAGGTGGAGACTTTGTGCTGCATCTCGATTTGCTAGTTTCTACGTCCTTGGTTACATTTTGCAATTACTACCTGGAGTATTCTTGTGGCTTGCTAAATAGTAATTCTGAAAGAAGAGGAGTGCTTTCTGTCATTTTCCTTGAGTTTCTCCTTTGATCTGCATACATCATCTCTAAAAAAAGAGATATGGATGGTTTGTCCTACCCTTGAGTATTATTTTTTGTTTATATATATATATATATATATATATATATATATATATATATATATATATATATATATATATATATATATATATATAACATATCTATAGGGAACCTCCCCTTGATGAGAGGAGAGATTAGTCCCTTTTTGATGTGGTAAACCTACACATTTGGATGACTAATCTTCTTACTTTGGCTAATCACACCTATTTTGTTTATCAGTACGTTGATCGACAAAATATTCAACCAACAATTTTTGGTGACTCCATTAGGGATATACATAATTTTATGCAATTTGGAACCTCAAGTTTTAGATTGAAACATCACATGTGTCTTACCCATTATCATTATAACCCTTATCCATTATAGACTCTGGTGACTTTGTTTCATGTCTTACCCATTATCCATTTATAGCCTTACCATCTTCCTCCACCTCCATTATTTTATCTAGTCTACAAAACCAAAGCTACTAGAAAGAGTGCATAGTTTGAAGCCTCAAGCTGAAGCTGAGCCAGTCCTTTTCCATTTTTGTTTTATAATCTGGCTACTCTGTCTAGATTTGTTATCTCTATTTTTCTTAATTAAATCATAGAAATTTGAGGCCCCTGGGGTAACTCTTTTGGCCCACTTAATTTGACTACACCTCTACATGAACTCCCACATAGTTTGAGAAAGAATTTCCCCAAATTCTTTGGTGATGGGATAGTTCACCCTAATGAACACATTGCAGCCTTCAACATAGCCTGTGGTATTATAGGGGTGGAATTTGAAGACGTGGCAGTCAGGTTTTTTATGGAGACACTACAAGGTGTTGCTACAGACTGGTTTTACCATTTGTAAGTTGGATCAGTGACTGACTGGGATACACTCAAAGCCAAGTTCGAAGCAAGGTTCAAGCCTATAGAAGATGCACATGCCTTGCTGGCCTAGCTCACTTAGATGAAAAAATAACCTCATGAGCCTATGAGGGATTTTATTTCCAAGTTCGACAAGCTGAGGTACATGATTCCCATGGTTGCCTAGCCGACACCTCAGAACCTCAAATGCTTCTTCATCAATTCACAATTGCCTAAAGTGAGTTTTTTGCTAAGATGAGCTAGTCATATAGATCTTGATGTAGCTCAAGACTTGGATACTAAGGTAGAAGATGACCTTATCTTGGCAAAAAAGATAAGGATAGAACCAAACAGAGGCAAACCCTCTTCATCTTTTGAATACTCACCCATAGTCACCACTAACCCAATGGTACAGAAGTTGGAAAATGAATTGCTAGCCTTGAAAAGACAAATGGCACAAAGTATGTCTTATACTCTTCTATATAAATATATACCAATGAGGACATTCCCTAATCAGCCATATCAAGGCAGCGTTGCCAAAAGTCAAGGGCAACAAAATCATCGTCTTCCCCCATAGAGGAACATTTCCCTTGAAGCACCTCCAACCAACTCAGTAGTTGGATATCTGGAAATAGAACATGTTTCCTATCTTCAACCTAAGTTTGAGCAAGAAAATGGCACTAATCTCTTTAGGGAAGATCTAGAAGAATCAGCTAGTGACTCCCACATTAGTTTCCTGAATTACCAGGATGAACCCATAAGTGAAGGTGAAGTAGTAAAAGGATCATATGTAGTATTCACTAGGTCCCAAAATCAGTCAGCCTAGTAGGCCAACAAAGAGAAGATAGAGGAGTGACCCCAACCAATAATTTTAATTACTGAGTAGAGAACCCCTCTTCCTTTTTAGTTAAAGGACCTAGTGATTTCTAAATAATTAAGTACATCAAACATCTCTGCACCTTCTACTTCAACTTCGCAAACCAGTCTTCCCCCCCAAAAATCAAAAAGATGAACTCCCATCCTTTTTTTCAAGTCCATTCTAGTCATTTGACAGGATTGATCATGTCAATAAATCCAAAATTTAGATGACTGAGTTTGAATCCATGCAAGTCAATCTTGAGCAATTAAACATTGGTGGAGAACTAGGTGTGGACCTGTCTGAGGTAAAGATTGTGGTTACCCAAATGTCAGCCCTTGAAGCTCAAATTATATCTGAGCCTTCAGGTAGGGGTAATTACCTCTTGACCATAGAGGATGCTCATGTCTTAGCTCATGAAATTCTCATAGCTGGCAATCTAGGATTTCATCCAAACAAGGCATCAAAAAAATTAGTAGGGTGTAGTAAAAATCAAAAAGGATCTTCCATCTCCGATGAAGAGAAATCTAATAGAAGATCAGCTTCTGATGATGCTTGGATCTTGGAATCTAATGGTAGCAATTTTTCCACCAATGATGGAGTCGAGACTTTGTTGATATCTCCTCAAGGAGATATTCTTCCTTCATGCAATTTACAAGTTAGCAACACCAACAACACAGCTGGATGCGAATCTCTATTGCTCAGATTGAAGATTTCTCAAGATGAAGAAATCAAACTCCTTCACATCAAAGGAGATGCTAAGCTAATAGTTTGTTAGGGGTTTGATGTGGACAATCCAATCATGTGTTGGACTGAACCAAAAGAATAACCAATTATAGTAATGGACCATGCTATTACAAATCAAAATCAGGCAAAGGAACCCTTTGCCAAGAAAGCAAGGAGTTATGGCTTTCAAATTGAAGACCACATCTTGTCATGGGGCAAAAAGAAGAAAAAACCAAGAGGAAGACGCAAAAAATTGGTTTCTTGGTGGAGAGCTCCATTTGCCCATCACCATTTCTGGGGGCACAATGGTTTCCTACTAATTTACCAAGATAAAGCACTATTTTCATTATCTCTCAAGAAGCAACATCTGAAATACTTCAATTCTTGAAGTATCAGATCATTTCATCTATACATATGTGTATTTATATAGTTTTTATTTCTATTTTTCTTTGTTTGTTTCATTTTTTGATGCCTTTCATTTCTGGGTAGCATGAATCCATAGCCCAATGGCATACTTCAAGGTGCTAGAGATTCTGGTTTCTACTCCCTTTAATTCTTTTTACAATTGATAAAAGTTCCCCAATTAGAGCCAGCTATTGTCCCCAAAAAATATCAGCTCATTTTTGGGACAACATTTGAACTATTTTGGTCTTACAAACCAAAATTGTCTCTTCCCTTTCCAAAATTTGTCTTGGGCATTCAAATTCCTCATTTTTCAAGCTTCTCAAAAATCTATGGACTCTACAGGATTGAATCTATGGACTCTATAGGAAGAGGAATCTACAGACTCAACAGGAAAAGAAAATCTATGGACTCTACAGGCTAAGTTCAATAGGCTTCATAGGTTGATTTCTATGAACTCTGTAGGTGGGTTCAATCAAAAGAATCAGTTTCTAACACTTGGTCATTTTCAAGATTGATTCAGCACCTTGGTTTGATAAAAAATGTACATCAGTAAGCATCAACAGCAAGAGTTCAATCATCAGTTGGTTCAAAGGCTTCATTTGAACCTTTGAACCAAAGCTTGGTTCAACGGTTAGTTCATCACTTTGGTTCAATAAAATGGTTCATCAGCTTAAACCATCAGCTTGAACCATTTTAATTTAAATCTTAGTTTAACCAAGCATTTCAATGCTTTTAACTCATCGCCTTAGTTCATCGGCTTCGGTTCACTCAGTTGGTTCATCGATGGTTGGTTCAATGCTTTGGTTCAATCAAATAGTTCATCTATTTGGTTTAAAGCTTGAACCATTGGCTTGGTTCAAAGCTTGGTTCATCGACTTGGTTCAATGGAGTGGTTCAATAGATTGGTTCAATGTTTGGTTCAACCAAGTGGTTCAATGCTTTGGTTCAATCAAACAGTTCACTCAGACAGTTCAAAGGAGCGGTTCAATGCAAAAATTCAAAGAAACCTCCCAAAGGACAAATGCCCTTGTAGAGGGCACTCGATTGAAAAAAGTACCCTTTGGAAAGGTCATTTTCAAAGAAGGAAATAGTTAAGGTAAATTCTTTTAGAATTTTGTTTAAGGAAGACAAAGGCATAATTCTTTCAGACTTTTGTCTGAGGGAATTCCTTTAGATAAAAAGTTTGAAAGAATTCAGAAAGACTGTGGGAAGAAAACCTGAAGGAAATTCTCAAAGCCAAAGAACAAAGCAATAATTCCATAAATTTTTTGTTCCTAGGAAAATGTCTACGAACTTTTTGTCTGCAAGAATTTCCCTGAGGAAAATGCCTGCGAAGAAAGCCCAGGGAAAATGTCTGTGGGAATGTCTACGAGAGACTCCAAAGAAAAGGCCACCGAAGGACCCCAAAGGGCAAGTACCCTTGCGGGGGACTCTCGGTTTCCAACTTGAAGGACACTTCCCCAAAGCTGAACGGTCACCATCCCTTCAAGAAGATGTAAAACAAGAAATCTGAAGGAAGAACTTAGCAACCCACCAAAAGGAAGAAGTCTGAAGGCCATTCGAAGACCACTTGAAAGGTAGATACCATTACAGGGGGCTCTTCCCAACCTAAAGTGGATCATTTCTTAAGGTCCAAAAAGGTAGGTTCCCTTTGGGAGGATGTAGAATAGGAAAACCAAAGAAAGACCAAGGGGTGACATGCTCAAAGATGTCAAATTGTAGAACAGTGAACTAGCCATTGAAAGCATATTGACGGGTGCGTGAACATCAATTTCAAAGCTCATAAAATAGCCATTGATCCTTGTAGATTTAAATTTATGGTCCCAAATGCATTCAAAGGCTTTAAGGCCAAGATCAACAGGAAGTGATTAAAGAACAGAGTATCAGATTGAATCAAGGACCTAATTCAATTAACCAGAAAAGGAGGAATGATGAAGAAGGATTAGATCGCCAGGTGAACATTGAAAGTTGCAAAATTTCAATAGTGCGACTTGTTTCCCTACATTGAGAAAAACAAATGGGTAGATGCCCCTAAATTCTAGCCTATCTTCTTAACAAATTTCAATGCAACATGATGTGTTACTATTCTCGAGACCTTGAAGAGGCTATATAAGGGACTCTCTTTTATTGTAAATATATATCTCTTTCTGACAATTAGAAATGAAACTCTACCCAAATTGAAAGACATTACTGAGACTTTGAGCTCAGATTATTGATCATATTTTGTTATTGGAATAAGAAAGAAAGTGACTTTTCAGACTTTGTGCTGTGATATCTTTATTTTTGGGGAAACTATTCTTACGTCTTTTTCCTTAATATATTTTATGTTCCTTTAATTCAACAAGCAAGATTAGTGAAATTAGTTAGGAAGGTGTCCTGAAGTCAACTGTGGAGAGACTTTGTTCCCCCATAATTGCCTTTTAGTGTGTTTTCTTTTCATTTCTATGTAAAGGACCTTGGGATGACTTTGTGCCCTCATTGTCCATCGTATCTCACTCTTGGGCAATTCAGGTGGAGACTTTGTGCTGCATCTCAATTTGTTGGTTGCTACGTCCTTGGTTACATTTTGCAATTACTACCTGGAGTATTCTTGTGGCTTGCTAAATAGTACTTCTAGAAGAAGAGGAGTGCTTTCTGTCATTTTCCTTGAGTTTCTCCTTTGATCTGCACGCATCATCTCTAAAAAAAGAGAGATGGATGGTTTGTCCTACCCTTGAGTATTATTTTTTGTTTATATATATATATATATATATATATATATATATATATATATATATATATCGTATCTATAAGGAAGCTCCCCTTGATGAGAGGAGAGATTAGTCCCTTTTTGATGTGGTAAACCTACACATTTGGATGACTAATCTTCTTACTTTGGCTGATCAGACCTATTTTGTTTATCAGTACGTTGATCGACAAAATATTCAACCAACAAAGTTAGCCTTATTAAATGGAGTGCTAGGAGAAGAATTTTATGTTGAACAACTACCTGAATATGAGATTTTCAATCATGCAAACAAAGTGTACAGGCTGAAAAAGGTATTATATGGGCTCAAGCAAGCCCCAAGAGTATGGTACAACTATAGATACTCTTACTTATTGAGAATTAACTTTATCGAAAGTGCTAGTGAGCCCACACCCTACATCAAAAGAAAGAAAGGTTATATTTTGATTATAGTTTTGTATGTGGATGATTTAATATTCATCAAAAATGTAAATAAGTCAGTAAAATAGTTTAAAATAGCCATGAATAAGGAGTTTGAAATGACTGATTTAGGCTTCTTTAAGTACTTTTTTGAGATAGAAATTAAGAAAATGGATGAAGGCATATTCTTGTGTCAATATAAGTATGAAAAGTAAATTTTAGATAAGTTTAGGATGATGGATAGCAAGCTAGTATCTATACCAGCTAAGACAAGCTTAAATTTGTGCAAGGATGATTGCAACAATAATGTAGACCCCACATGGTACAAAAGCTTAGTGGGAAGTTTAATGTATTTGACTGCAACTAGGCTGAACATCATGTATGTAGTCAACCTCATATCTAGATTCATTGGGATGCCAAAGGAGATACATTGATAACCAGGCAAAAAGATATTGAGGTACATGAATGGAACAAGAGATTATGGAGTTTTGTATATAATAATAAATGAGTTTCAACTAGTAGGCTACATAAATAGTGATTGGGCAAGTATCCTTTATGATGAAAAGATCATTTTAGGGTATGCATTTCATCTTTGGTCAGAAGCCATATCTTGAAACTCAAAGAAATAACTGAAGCAGAGTACATAATAGTCAATGCATCAACATGCCACACTATATGGTTAAGAAGGATAATTTGAAATTTGAACTAAGAGAAGAAAGGAACTTTTATAGTCTATTGTGGTAATATATCCTCTTTAGCATCGTAAAATAACCTCATCTTTCATGGCAGGATCAAGCAAAATGTAATCAAGTATTACTTCATTTGAGAGTTAGTTGAAGATTTTGTGATAGAGCTTATATTTTTTAAGTCAGATCAACAACTATCTGATATGTTTACTAAGCCATTGTCAAAAGACATCTTCATGCATTTAAGAGGAAGGTTAGGGGTCATTAATGTAGTAGTATTAGGCCTATAAGGGTTTATGTCAAATTTAGACTCCCATAGTCCAGCTCTGAACTCCTATAGGCCAGATTCAAACTCCAACATGCAAAATATAGACTCCATCAAGTCAACTCTAGACTCCAATAATCTAGCTCCAAACTTCAATAGAGTAGCTACAAACTTTGATAGTCCAACTATGGACTCCATTAGGGTAGCTATAGACTTCAAATGGATATAGATAGGTAAAGAGAAGTTATAATGATGTTTTGAATGCTGATTTTTTTTTAGCTAACCATGGTAGGAAGAACAAGAATAAGGGGGAGTTTTAAAATAAAATATTATTGCCCTCACCTATCCCTATCTCATCTCTGGATCTCTCTCACACAAAATATTATTTATTGAATTGTAGTTTGAATTTGAATGTTTTGAAAATATCTAGTCATTTAGAGTTTTGGGGGGAATGACAGTGGTAGGTGAAAAACCTAGCAAGGGGAAAAAAAAGAGACAAGATAATAAAAAAGAATGTGGAATAAAAAGAAGAGTATATTAGCACAATATCAACAGTCTGCATAAAAATGTAGCAGTAGTTAGTAAAAATAGATTAGAATGTGTGTATAGAATTTTAAGGGTAGTAGTACTTGGCAGAGAGAGGAATAAAACAACAAATAGGGAATGTAAGAAAGAGACAATAAATTGATAAAGGGAGTAGGTAGCATAAAAAGGTAATAGTCAGAGTATGATTGTAGTAACAATATAAGAGAGGATACATAATATTTTTATGAGTTCATGTACAGTTATAACTACATCATTTTATGCATTATAATCAACATTTGAATCAAATATAAACATATATTTTGGTGTTTGTTCTATTTTTCTATGCCCTCCCCTATTATTTCATTTTAGCATATATTTTAGTACATTAGTAACACTATTTTGTTAGCTCTAGATTATCTCCAAGGTTTCAATTTTTTATTCTACTTTTTGTAATTAATTTTTGCCTACTTGTGCCTACACATATTTCATTTTCTACCAAAATAAATCAGATTACATCCTTCTCATCAAAATTCCCTAACAAGATGTTGAATTTTTAGCAACACATTGAGCCTCAACTTTAGAAAGAGTGACAATGGATTTTATATATAATCCCAAAAAACTACCCAAGCTAAAGTAGAAAACATACCCATAAGTGTTCTTCTTATCATAATTATAAATCATGCAATAAATATCTTTTTTAGTCAATTAAATTAAAATCATCTATTGGTGCATACAAAATAGTACGATTATTAATTCCATTTAGATTTTTTAAAATTCTCTTCCTAGCTTGAAAGTGAGTGTCCTTTGTAGTTTCTATTAGCCTAGATAGTAAGCTCATTGCTTACATAATATTAAGGCTTGTAGTTGTCAAATACATCAATATTTAAACCAATTTTTGTTAAAATTTTGGATCTACATCACTTCTACAATCATATTTGATGCAACCAATCGTTAAATTTTGTTTAATGTAGTGGACTAATTAAGTTTTTGTTAAAAAGTCATCATTTAGTAGTTTGTTTAGGAATTATTTACTAATAGCAGTTATTTTCCTAACTACCCTATTTAGTGGAGTTAAGGGAATAACTAGAGTTTGTAAGTATTTTTAGAATTGGTCACTCAGGTTAAGAGGCTATTTCTTATTATATATTTAGGATTGAAGACAAACACATGTTTGATTTAAAGTAGATACAAGATTGGAAGGGTAAGTGGATGTATTATATTTTTCATCCATACGAAAGAGTTTATTTTGTGCATGCAGTTTTCAAAGAAGAAATTAATTTACTCTTTCTTTCCCTTTATGTTGTGCTAATAGCTTATATACATTAACCGAGTTTTTTAATTTGCAGGCTAAAGGTTTTCCTACATCAGTTAATATCAGAGTATCCAAATATGTTTGGAATGGAAAACTTAAGGAATAACTTATTTTTGTTATTGAGGAGAGTATATGATAGTTCAAAGAGAGTTGTTACTATGGCTATGGATATAGATATTGAATTTTGACAACAATTGAGAATGATTGAAGAAATTAATAGAAGGGAGGACAAATATCTTCAAATAAAGAGAGATTCAAACTTGACATTTAGGGATATGGAAAAGGAAGAAAGATAGATGGATCAACAGAGGATGAAGAAGCAAATGAAAAATATTATAGAGTTTATCAAGACTTGAAGGAGATGGTTGTGATAACAAAGCTTTCTCTATATCATAAATAAGAGAAAGAAAGGATAAATATGGCATGGATCACACCATATATTGTTGGAATGAAAAGGAAAAAGTTTTCTTGGAGCAATAATACCTTAGAAGAGATGAATGAATATCTTTTGGAAGAAGAGAGTTTTGGAGTTCAGAAGAAACTAAGAATAAGTTCAATGATAATGGTTTTCATGCATGGAGATGTTACAGTTGAAGATGTTCAACATGTTAAAAAAATTGAACACATGGAGAATGATGATGAAAATTAATAGAATAAATAATATGATGTGGTCTTAATGCATCATCAAGAGGAGGAGGAGAAAGAATTTAGGAAATCTCTTGAAAATGTTAGGCATGTAAATGATTGCATGCATGAAGGTTAATATGGAGATGAGGTAGATTTGTAATTTGAAAAAGAGATTTCTCTCATAGATCATGGAGGCGAATATAAATACATGAAAAATTAGGAAGATATAACAACTTTTTAGATGGACATTGTAAGCGTGAAAGTAAAAATGCATAGTTTTTACTTAAGTGGATTTATAGAGAAGAATGATTCGATCATTTTTTTTGGATAAGTTAACTAAGGTTGGAAGCAAGGAAGAAATTATTATTTCAAGTATATGTGAATTTTTACAATAAATTTCCTTATTTGACTTAGGGAGGAAATGAAACAAGATAAGTAAATCTAGATTTAAACCAAGAGGTTCAAAATTTTAAAAGAATGGGAGAATGACATAACCGATTCTTAAATGTTATTTGTTGTAGTGGATTAATTAAGAGTCTTTTTAGGAGTCATTATTTAGGAATTTTTTACTAATAATAATCATTTTTCTAACTACCTTATCTTGGTGGAATCAAGGGAACAAATGGAGTTTCTAGTTATTTTTACAGTTGCTCATTCAAGTTAAGAGTCTACTTATTGTTACCTCTTTAGGATTGAATATAAACACATGTTTGAGGTAAGTCTTAAAACAGACAAAATAAATGCACACAAATTTAAAATGGTAAAATAGATGGATGCAAATGAAGAAAAATTAGGACTGATTAAAACACTTCAAAAATTGGCATGTTAGGATCATTAAGGATAGGTTAGAACCAAAAAATGCAATAAAACAAATAAAAACAAAGTAAAATTGGTAAGTTAAAAATCCAAGGATACTTATGACTTGAAACCCCAAAAATGCATCCAAATTAAGACAAGTAACAATCCAAATCAAATAAAGGACACATAAAACTAATTAATGGTAAAAACATCAATGTACAAGGAGTAACAAACCATACTCAAGAAAAGATGTGAAAACATGAAATGGAGAAATGGGACTAGATTTCCCTAAAAATGTGAAAGTGAAAACTAAAGGTCACACACATAATTAAGAGAAATCGTATAAAGATAGAGCAATGAATAAGACAACATCTCACAACAACTCAAAGATGCAACTCTATTATAAAGATGGAAAAATAGAAAACTAACATATTATTACCATGTCAAAAGAGACAGAGAATAAGAATTCAATATGGAAATATTTATAAAGAATTAGCCCATGTACAGATAAATAGGAAGGATGGGAAAGAGTGCATCACAAAGGTGAAAAATTAGTTTTTTAAAAAACAAGACACCCAAATCAAGTTATTAATTCCAAAAAAATTCACCATCAATGGCCCTAAATATCTTTACCTAGCAAACATAAGCTTAGGCTAACTAGTGAAGCATAAGTATCATCCCATGAAAGATATTATTCATTAAAAATAAAATAATTTTGCCTTTATAGTACATGTTCCCCACTCTTTAGGACCCCTTAAAAATATGTTGGCCTACTACTATGATTGGGTACTTATGTGAGAAATTAGGTGGCACTTGAATGTGAGAAGATATGTTTCTAAAATGATAGAATGAAACTTCCTACACTAGTCTACTTGCCTATTGCACCCTAATGGACCTCATCTCTAGTATGAGGCCAACTATGGTGCTTGAGAATCAAATAGAATATGAGATGTGACAAAAAAATATCATGTCTTTTGGTGTGATATTGATTTTAAGATTGACCTTTTAATCATTATTTTTCCTTATGATATGGGTTTCAACTCTTCTATATTTTAATATTTTCCTCCACCATAAAGATTTGGAAACTCCAATGATGGATACCAAAAATTAATATCACAAGAGATCTTACACTTAGCTGCTAGAGAAGAGAACCTAAATAACATAATACCTAAACACTCCTAAAATTTCACCTTAGACAATATTTCAATCTCAAAATTGACATTGGTGAGGCCTAGAGGAAATACAAAATAGGGAATGATGAAAGTGATCTTTAAATGATTGTGTTGCCTGAATCATAAAAAATGTGTAAAGGAAGATGATAAAATGAAAATTAGGCACAAATAATGATCATTATAAATGGAAAAATGTGGAGGAAAACATGAAGATATATAGCTATATTTTTACCATGATAAAATATAACTATTTCTAAGTGAAGAAAAACACTACTCTTGACCATTACCTTATCTTTTTAAGAAGACACCTAACTAAGGTTGGGGAAAAATTAAATCTATGTAAGGAAAATGATGGGTGTTTTAAAAGAGATCCTTAGCTATTATCTTAATATACAACTCACAAACTAAAAATCCAAGTGGCATAAGTAAGATATTTAAATATGATGACAAAGATCCAAAAGGGTGTAGGTAATGAAACTAATGGATGTTTGTTAAGAGAAAAAAAATTCTAAGGAATATCTATTTGTATTCCCTAAGTGTTACAATGCAACTCATGAATTCAAAAATAAAGTGGTATAAAATATAAAAATATCAAAATATCAAAAATGGGTACTACAACTAATGTAAAAGGAAACCCAAAGGTGTGTAGATAAGGTATATGCTAAATTATGATAAAAATTTACAAAGTAAAACATTCAAGAAATTTTAGCTCAACATATTATACAAAACTAAATATAAACATTCAAGTAAGATGTATATAAAATGTAAAATAAAATATAATATAAAATTGGGAGTAACATACACTAAGCAAAGTATTTTTTCAAAAAAAAATTCATTAGTCGGTTCTCTGAAGATATGTCCTTCATTTTTAAAAATCTATATGTAATGTGTCCAAGGATGTCTTTGAATAAGTAGGGAACCAACCATATTTTATGTATTCTCCATTTTTTCATGGGTGTAATCCAATTTTATTACTAGGTCTCAAATATCGAAAGTAATAACTTTGGATTTTTGTGTTGTATTGTTTAGTTATGTTAGTTGTTTATTATGCAAATCAGTGATATGATGCTCATTAAGGAGATATAAAGCATGAAGGTTGGAATCATGAAGATATTACTCAATAATGATACCATAAATAGAAATGCACAAAGAGGGTAACTAAACTTCTAATGGTGAAATAGATTCTGAGCCATAAGCTAAAGAGAAGGGAGTTTCAATAGTGGCAGTATAGATGTTAGTATGATAAGTCCAAAGTTTAGATTATTGCTTAAGATGACAATCTGAACAAGAATCCTTAATATTATTTTGTAAGATCTTGTTAGGGATTATGTTAGTGGATTTTTCTTTTTCATTGTATTAAAGGTGATTAAGTGTCAAACATTTGTGTGTATTTTTAATTTTGCACATAGTTTTTTCATGTCTTTGGTTTTTAAATTATTACCATTTTCAGATATGATGTTACAAGGAATCCCAAAATTACATATGATTTGATTAAGGATATATATATATATATATATATATATATATATATATATATATATATATATATATATATATATATATATATATATATATATATATATATGATGTTAACAAGGGGTATATCTTCTATTCTTTTGGTAAGGTACTATGTGGCTATGATGATTAATGCATGGTCATATTTCTATTGATATAATTTTATAATGAGATCTAATCCCCACATAGAGAATGGATAAGGAGATTCAAGATTTTGAATGTCAACTAGAGGATAATGGTTAAGATCATTGTAGAGTTGGCAAGGATTACATTTCTTTACAAATGTGATGGCATATTTTTTGAGAGAAGGCCAATAATATCCCATCCTTAAGCATTTGTGGGTTATAAGATATTGCTACAATGGATACCATAAATGCCACCACGTGTTTGTTTAAGAAGATAACTAAATTCATCTTTAGTGACATAATGTAGTAAGGTATCTATTAATGGGTCATTTGGCACACCAACTTAAGTAGCAAGGGAATACACCCAACATCTCTTGAAAATAAATAGAATCTCTTCAAGATTTATTATTTCTAGGTCTTGGATTATAGGGTAACCCAATATTTCATGGAACACTATTCCATTTTAAGGGGCATATTTGGAATAATTTTAGATAAATGATATAGACTATTGGTCTTTCAAACTCATTGCTAGTAAAAGCAATAAAAATACATTTAGAATGAAGATATGACTGAATTATTATATTTTTCGTTGCATACATTGATTAAAAAATTCATAAACAACAAAAAAAGGGTTTGTAATCAAGATAAACATGTAAATGCATATTTCCAATTTGAATCTAATATACCTAATTTAATAGATTTATAGAAAAATAACAAAATATAAGGGTAAATAGAAAGTTGTAAGCCTATTTCAAAATGAATATAAATATGATTCATTTAATTATAAGAACTCCATGGAATCATTATGTTTCATAACCAATATACACACACCCATGAATAAAGGTGATGTAAGAGTCTAAGAATACTTTAGCTATGAATAAATATAGACAAATTAACCATATACATGCTTAAATAATTAATACTAGCCTTCAAAAACTTTGAATTGATAGATATTTTCCTAAAACACAATGACTAGATCCACCAAAATCAAGGAAAATGTAAAAAATGCTTGAGAACAACATTGATCATAAGGAAAACTAACTATGAAAATAAGAAATTGTAAAAAATTAGTGTCTAACTCTCCACTCTACTCTATATTACAAAATAAACCAGCCTTTTCTAAGTCTTTTTGCTGGCTTTATGTAGATTTTCAATCCAATATCACCCACCCACCAAGTGATTGGAAGTAGTAAATCATAGGCATCGACCAAGGCCCAAATTCAATGTGGAATTACATATCCAAGGCAATACATGCCAAGATCATTAATTATAGGATCAAATTAAATTTAAGTGGAAAATAATTATTAGGATGATAAAATATCTGAAGTGTCCATGTTCAACACAAAAGCCCATTCATCTATGCAATGTTTCTTCCTACCCTATCTCCTTTGGACACTTCCAATGCGTGAGTCATAGTTCCATTTAATGTCAATGACAAGCCCTATCTTGAATAGTTCACTCTTATTAGCCAAATCCTATCCAAACATTAAATAAAACATATTAATTCCTTAACAAATGTGAAAGATATAAAAAAATATAAACACATTATTTAAAAGCAAAAAAGTCCTATGATTAAAATATTAGTCCAATTTTTGCATAATATATTTCTCTAATTATAAACTAACACCATTGCGAATATAAAAAACATATATTTATAATGCAACAACTGAAATAAAAAATGGAGCTACATATCAAAATATATGGCTTAAAATCCAATATGCAGTTGTCAAAAACTAAATCAACACCTTCAAAATAAGTTTAAAGATAAATTTTTAGGATAAAGCATGATCAATACTCTTTGTATCTTATATTTCTAGAAAGCTCTCAAAAATTTAATCAGAAGGGTATTTTATTTTTTCAAAAATATGTTTAATAATTATGTATTACCCTTTAATTAAATTTTGATCAAAATTTGGCTAAGTGAAAAACCTTATGTAAATGCTCATTTTGCGTAGTCATATATTTTAATTAGAAAATACAAAAACTATGAAAACAACTACATTATATTCTACAATCATGAGGGTATATAAACAAATCAATCAATTGACACTTAATTTGATTATTTGAACATATGTCTAAAACATGCACATAAGTTAGATTTAAAGACTAGAAACACATAATCAAATGATGTAAAAATCAGTACAAAATCATGTTTTCATCTTGTGAATTTTGCATGTGAGAATGATATTTTTGCAAATTTCTTCACTAATATATTTTTTAAACATTTGATATCACCATGAAAGTTTGAAATATGATTGGATCTCATTTATTTTTGTAAAATTCCTCTCCAAAAATGATTTTTGGTCAGATTTGCAAACTGGAAAAAATTAAAAATGACTCAAAGTAAAAATCAGCATATATGTATGTTTTCTTTGCTATGAATTTCACATGTGGGAAATAATTTCATCTGAATTATTTCACTAATGTATTATCCTCACATATGGATTTGATCCTAAAAAATTTCAAGTAAATTAAATACAATCATACCCTACAAAAATAGGTTGCAAGAGTGTACACTGACCATATATGGTAACTGGGAAGATGTAGAAATCAACGCAGAAGACAATTTTGATTACTGCTCAATTTTAAAATGGAAAATAATTTCATGTGATTTTATTTATTATTTAATTCTTCCTAGATTTGAATATTTTTAAGAAATATCTTTCTCATAATTTTACTTGATTTGGTTGTGTGAAATTAATTGTGAAGAGTTCACACTTGGTATTTTTACAACTTAAAGCATAAAAACAATGCAAAAGGCATTTTTCATCACTACAAATTTAATATGTGAGAATTTAGTTTAGATGGAATTCATGATCATAGTATCCTAATGTAATTTTTATATCCTCATGTAAAATTCTTTTAAGGTTTGACTTCCTTTAGTTGTATAAAATTAAATGTGAAGAGTGTGCACCGATAGAGTAGTTTTGATCACTATGTATTTAACATGTGACAAAATTTTATTTTATGGTTTTGTCCATCATATTTTAATGACATTGGGATAATATCCTAAAATATATCAGAGGAAATGTATTTCTTTTGACTATGCAAAATGCACCCAAAAAGTGGTTATTATCAAAATTTGAAAACCTGAAACATAAAAAAATGACTACATAAAAATCAATTCAAATGCTAGTTTTTATAAATGTGTATTTAGTATGTGGAAAATAATTACCTATGAATTTATTCACCTTCAAAAAAAATTCATATTTTTCTACCATGTTGGAAATTTTTATGATAAATGAATACAGTTAGACCATGCAAAATACCTTCCAACAAGTGATTTCTAGTAAGATTTACAAATTTGAAAAACATAGAAATCAACATATGATTATTTCTTGATGGTGAATCATAGGTCCTGATTTGAAATACATCAAGCAAAAATACAACACATAATTTTATCCAAAAATACTGCACTACTCACTCTTATGGACTGTGAAAACATCAAAAATATTATTTGTTTTTATTATTGCGAATTTATCACAGGAGTTTTATTTGATTTATTTTACCATTTAATTTTAATAACATTTTATTATCATCGTGTAAATTTTTCTTAGAACTACGTTTGAAAAGTGCCTAGTGGTAACAAATAGAAGCTGCATTACGCATCCCAAAATAATTTAAAATTTGTATTTGAAAGTAAAACCATATTTCAAAAGATTAATAAAAAGAGGGGTACCATGATTTTTTAATATGAAATTAAGGCATGTTGTGAAAGCAATAAAAAATGATGTCTCTGCTAGAAAATACCCCTAAGTATTTTGAAACAAAAAAAAAAACCCATGAACCCAAAATCTTTGGATTTTAAAAAATGCATGAAATATGAAATAACTCATGAAAGAATAATAAAGGAATGTCTATAAATAAAATCAAATATTTACATTGACTATTGTGTGCAAATATATTCATTCCCCTTTTAAAATTTACAAGGACTAGTTACTATAGTTGAGATCATCAAGATAGTGAATTTTACCTTAGGGTGAATCCCTGGACATTGCTCTACTTCCAACCATGCATCAATATCTCAAAAAAAAAAAATCTTTAATCCCACTCAGAGCCTTATTCTAATTTCAGTTGGGCATCACCTAACCCTAGTAGAGTTTACTTGAATCACCAAGAAATAGAGTTTTTTAGATAATAATTATCTTTTCTTTTCTTTCTTTACTTTTTTCTTTTTTTTCTTTGATTATCTCAATTCTTAGTTAGGGACCACCATGGAAAACTAGAGGTAAAATTATTATTTTTTCACTCTAGATCTTGGCTACAACAATTTCATCCAAGAAAACCTAAAATTATTAAAGTGTATTTTTTGTGTAAGGTTTCAAGAAAATATCTTCAAAAGTCAAAAATGGTTTATTAAAACTTATAAAACCATGACTAAATATAGTATATGTAATATTCTAATCCTTTGAAACTAAATTCATAAATAAAATCTTACATAAAAAAATAGGTATAGTACTTCATCAACAAAATAGAAATTGAGGTGATTTACCAACCAATTCATTTCATTTTTCTATAATCAACAGGTTCTACATGATTCTAAAAAAGACTAGATCAAAATTGAAGAAAATGTTGAGGATAAACAAAAAAAAACTAACATCAAACAAAACCAAAACATCAAACACATAAAACAACACACACACACACACAAATTAAAACCTATGTACAAGGCCACAAGAGGCTAGCTCATTCTTATAAATAGTTCTTGAGGAATTGCCCATTAGCATTCTTAGTAGTTAAACTATTGACTTTGAAAGTATTCTCACCTAAGATTTCAAAATTTTGGAATGGACCCAACCAAAGGGCATTGATTTTATTATGTTTTCCTTTTCTCTCATGAGCCTTATCCTACATCTAGATAAGACTAGCAATCCTAAAGGTTTTTATTTTTGTTCTCTTGTTATACCATCACTTGACATCTCATTAATTTTTTTTAAAGTACAATAATATTTCATATCACTTTTCTTCTAATTTTATTAAGTTCATAAGCTTGGCTTCTATCTTGTCATCAATTTTAAGATATGTTTTTCATGAATTACAATGTAAGGATTCTCAAATGCATAGAGAAACTTGGTTCTTGAGCATACACCAAGTGGTTTGGAAAAGTATGTAGGAAGGACTTGATTCTAATTATATGAGACTAAAGTGCAAATTTTAGCATGTTATGCCAATCATGAGGAATCTTATCTAAGATTTCCTTTACCACATCAAGTAATTTTTTTTTGTAGATTCATCAACATTATAACCTTGTAGATAATACTTAGAGTATAACTTGAGGATTAGATTGTAATCATATTCCCATTATATAATTTTAAAGTAAGATAATTCAAGACCATTATAACATACCAGAGTAAATGGGATTCCAAACTTGGTGATGATATGCTACTTAAAGAAGTTGATTACCACTCTTGTTGTGTAATTTTTGAATACTTAAACCTCAGTCCAACAAGTATAATGGTCATTTTATATAAAGATAAATTTGTGTTCAACCAAATAATTAACATTCATATCTCCAAAAAAATTCAATGCCCACTTTACAAAAGGATGAACCTCAATAACAAGATGCAAAGGCATAGCAAGGTTGTATTGTCTATATATTACAATTTCACAAGTATGACAACTTCTCACATGTTCATGAACATCCTTGAAAGTATGTGACCAATAGAAACCTTTCCGTAGGATTTGGTGTGGTGTATCACTCGATGAACCATGTCCATTTGTATATTTTTCATGAAAAAGTTTAAGTACTTCATTTGCTTTATTTTTATTTACACATCTTAGGTAAATATCATCATGATTATTTCTATATAAAATCATTGATTTAATCATTAAATTGCTTCTATTAGTGTAGGTTTTTATTTTTACCTATTTATTAATTAGGAAAATTGTATTTCTTATGCATACATGGAGTTTTCCTACATTTGTGGGATAGGCTAGCTTATGTGGAGGTGTGTGTCATAGATGTGTCATAGGTGTCATAAGAATGTCATAAGTAACTCCCTTGATGGGAGTTACTTTTCTATTCTTAGCACCTTATCACTACCTTTCATGGAGGAGTTACTGACTATTCTTGGTGTGCCTTGTCCACCTTTTGTGGAGGAGTTACTTTCGTACTCTCCTATTTGTAGTCTTCACTTTGGCCATCTCATGTTAATCAGAGTTTGGTTTTCTCCATTTTGTCTTCTGCAATTTCTCTTATTGTGTTATTTTCAAATTGCTTTGGCATCTATGTGGTGTGCACTTGTTCATCTTGTGTGATCACGTCTTCATTGCACTCGCATTATCCAGATTTTGGCAACAACTCTGATATGGTATCAGAGCTAACCCAGTAATCTTGTGTGTGATTATGCTTTTAGCTTATTTTGAAATCAAGAGGAGTGGAGTTTTCTTTATTTTTTATTCTAAATTTGGTCTAAAATAAAATAAAATAAATCTATCAATATCACTTATGGTATCTTTTCCTTGGGAATCCTTGGCCTTTGGTTGTCTTCACTTTAGAACAGCATTCAACAGTAGAAGGAGTTGCATCAACAGCAGAAGGAGGAAGGTTGGCGCTTAGTTTCTGCCTTCAGTTCCAACAAGGTGCAATAGTAGCTTTCTTCCAGCAAGGCACCTTCTACAACATCTTCCTTTTTGCAACGCCTTTAGCACTTCTGTTTGCCATGCCACTCAGCTAAATTTTTCTTGTTTACAGTGCCTTAAGCCATACAATGCCCAGGTCTGCAGGTTAGTTTTGCTTTTTTGCTAAAAACTCAAAACTGCGCCTTTTTAGATGCCACTGCTGCATCTATTTTGCTGTCTAAAAAAATAGAAGTGCACCCTCTTTTCTGGTAAATAAATTTTGCTACTTCTTTCCAGCAAGGCACCTCAGTCAGGCCATACACCACGCAGCAAGTCTGCATTTAATTTTTTGTCTTTTCTAAGTCAAAATTTTGGACTGTTTGCTTTTGGATGCCCCTTCCTTACTTGGCATCCTATTTGTCACCCCTTGGACACGTGGCATTCATCAAAACTGTCTTTGCCTAATTTTTTTGAGTTAATATTAACTTGTAAAACAAAAATTAGTCAATTTGACTAAATTTTAAAGTTTTTAGACAGTTTTGTATTTTGGGGATTTTCAATTAAAACTTGTATCTTCGACCTACGAAGATGAAGGGTGAGGCCCGGATTGGTAGGAGGCCAATTCCCCCTCACAAAAACCTCCTTTGGATTCCTCATTCCATGCCGAATCCAACGAGTGGTTGGAAGGCCACTTTCTCTCCCCATAACGGGCATTTTTTTAATGTTTTAGTGCTTTTTTTTGCAAAAATACTAGTTTACGAGAAAATTGTAAGTTTAATATCTTGCAAATGGTAGCTCATTTTTTGGGTGCCATTTTTTGCAAAAGTGCTTTTAATTCAATTCTCCACAGTGTAGACTTGTTATTTTTCAAAAATGCACTAGTTTATAAAGTGCCAAAAATTTGGGTCTCTTGGAACGCATTTTCGGCTGAGTCTGACGTCCTGTTTGCTTTAGTCTTGCACTGATTTCTCTAAGACGCATTTTTGGCTGAGTTCTATGTCTTTTGAGTGTGCACTTGCATATTTAGGGGGGCTCAATATTTTGGGGTGGTGTGATTGCTTTTTCACAACTTGCAAATTTTCACTTTCATTCTCCTCTCTCCATAAATTCACAACTTGAAATCAACACAACTTCACCTAAATTTAGCTAAAAAAATGGATTCTTTTCAACTTAAACCTCTAACACCCTTCAACTATCATAAATGTAAGGTTAAAATGTCAATCATTCTTAGAAGCAAAGGGTTTTATAGGATCACCATGGGTACTAAAATAGAACCCAACACTGATGTTGAAAAGGTTAAGTGGTACAACCGTAGTGATGAAGCCTTTGGATTACTGAGCTTGTCTATGTCTCCAGAACTTCTCTTCCACTTAGAATCCTACCAAATTCATAATGACATATGGGACACCTTAGAAAAGTTGTTTGGGAAGCTTGATGAGATGAGAGGTCATGAGCTCGAAAACGAACTCATAAGTCTAAGTCCTAGCAACTTTGACACCCTATAAGACTTCTTCACTAAGTTTAAGGCCCTTAGATTGCAATTGAAAGAATGAGGGATAGATAAGAAATATGACCAAATCATACTTTCTATTCTCACAAAGTTAGGTCCAAGCTATTCAATCTTTGTCTCCACTTTCCATGCCACAAAAAGTGCCCTTGGCACTACATGGAAAATGCCTTCTTTGGATTCATTCATTGCCAACTTGACTAGGGAGCAAGATAATATAATTCAAATGAGCATAATGAATTCTACTCAACCCCAAGCCTTGATATCTGAAAATGGTAATGATAAGACTTCAACAAAGGAGAAGAAGAAAAAGAACAAGGATCAGGAGAAGAAGAAAGAAAACACCAATCCTGCCAAAAACAACACTGAGACTTCCTCTTCCAATGCTAAACCTAAGAAGGAGAAGGTTAAGTGTGCCTATTGTAAAAAGATAGGGCATGATGAACACAAGTGCATGAAGAAACAAATAGATCACCTAACTCATCTTCTAGAGAAGAACAACATAGGTGTTCCTGAGTCCATCAAGCAAAATTCATCTACCCAAGATTCTACTAAGGCAAAAGGCAATGGTGAGGAGAAAGAAAAGGGCAAGGCCCTTGTAGCAACTGTAACTTCTACATCTTCATGGGTCATAAACTTGGGTGCTTCTCAGCACATGGGCTCTTCACTAGTTGAGTTTTCATTTTTAGAGCCTTGTAGCATGACTTCAATTAGTTTGGGTGATGACACATCAGTTTCCATTGCAGGGAGAGGGTCAGTTGAAATGGAAGGAGGAACATTCAATAATGTTCTAAGTGTTCCTTCTCTTTTAACCAATCTCCTATCAGTGTACCAAATCACTCACATTGGTCAGGGCATGAGAGTTGAGTATTCACTAGATTCAGTGGCTATCAGAGAGTTGCATAGTGATACTACAGTAGCAGTGGGTAGGGCAAATCACCAAGCCAGGTTATACACCTCACATTTTTTATCAGATTCTTCTCCAACAGCATTGCTAACTCATTCAGATGGAGTTAGAAAATTGTGGCATGTGTAGTTTGGCCACCTTAACTACCACTACCTTGAGCAAATTTGCAAACATGACATGGTCATTGGCTTTCCTCGTGTCCAATTCTCAAAAGGACTTTGTGAGGGGTGCTCCCTTGGGAAGCATCCCGAAGCAAAATTTGACAAAGGCAAAGCTTGGAAGGCTTCACAACCTTTGGAGTTAGTCCACAGTGATGTATTGGGACCCTTTCCCAAACCATCTTTCATAAGGGCCAAGTACATCCTCACTTTCATTGATGATTTCTCTAGGTACACTTGGATATATTTTCTCAAACAAAAGTCTCAAGTGTTTGAAAATTTTCTAGACTTCAAGGCTCTTGTTGAGAAACAGAGTGAGAAATCCATCAAGGTTCTTCGAACTGATAATGGAGGGGAGTATGTCAGCAGCAAATTTAAGCAGTTTTGCACTATAGAGGGGATTAATTTGTAGTGCATAGTAACTAACAGTCCTTCATAGAATGGGGTTGTAAAATGCAAGAATAGGTTCTTGAAAGAGATGGATAGCTATATGATTCACTCTAAATCCTTAACACCACAGTACTAGGCTGAAGCTATCAATTATGCTTGCTACATTCAAAATATGGTTCCTCACAAAGCTTTGAAAGGGATAACACCCTTTGAAGCTTGGCATAAAAAGAAACCTGATGTTGAGCACCTTAGAGTTTTTGGATCCCTAGCCATGGCTCACATTTCGAAGAAGAAATGCAAATCTATGGAACATCAGTCCAAACCTTACATCTTTGTAGGATATCCAGATGGTATTAAGGGATATCACCTTCTAGATCCAGTCACTCATAAATTTTTCATTGAGAGAAGTGTCCATTTTCAAGAGAGTCCTATAGACTCAACACTTGACACTTCTTCTCCCTCATTAAATCTACTTCTTTATGATGATTCCTCATCAAATTCAGATCAACCATAGCTAGTTCTTGAGCTAGAGACATCTTCTTCTTTGAGTTCAGACAATGAGGATAGTGATGCAGAGTCATCCACCTCTAGTCAATTAGAGGATGAGGAGTTGGCACCTGACTCACCCACTTTTGGGCCACTTTGGGCTAGACAGACACTTGAGAGTGTTGGTGCTTGGGTAGGAGATCCCATAGATGATAGACATACTAGGGGGATTTTTAGAGAGATCCACATGCCTTCTTTGCTTCAGTTTTATCTCCACACACTTTTCGAGAGGCATCATGGGTACTTGAGTGGGATAATGCTATGGAGGAAGAATATTCTTCCTTAATAAAAAATCACACTTGGGATTTGACTTCACTTCCTAAGGGAAGAAATATGGTTCAATGTAGGTGGATATATTAGACCAAGTTTTTAGCAGATGGGTTAGTCGATAAGTATAAGGCACAATTGGTCGCCAAGGGTTTCTCACAAGTGGCAGGCATTGACTACTCAGAGACCTTTGCACCCGTTGCAAAGATGACTTCTATCTGACTCACCTTGGCTATTGTCGTAGCACATGGTTGGGATGTGCATCAGATGGATGTGAAGAGTGTCTTTCTTCACAGAGACCTAGAGGAGGAGATCTACATGGAGCAGCCGCCAAGATTTGTTCAAGATTCTTCTTTAGTATGTAGACTTAGGAAATCTATCTATGGCCTCAAATAGGCCCCTCAGGCTTGGTATGACAAGATGGATTCCTTTCTTCTCATAGTGGGTTTCACTAGGTGCCATTCTGATCCCAATGTCTACTTTTTGTGGCAGTATGATTCACTCTTGATTTTGGTTCTATATGTTGACAACCTTTTGATCACCAGGAGTTCTTCATTAGCTATTTTAGTGGTGAAGGCATCTCTTTAGGATAGATTTGACATGACAGACTTGGGTTTATTTCACTACTTCCTTAGCATCGAGATCTCATAGTTAGATTCAAGGATTTCTCTTACACAGCCTAAGTATGCTCTTGACTTATTGGCTCGGTTTCACATGGCTGATTGCAAGCCATCTCTGACTCCCTTTCTATCAGGAGTCAAGCTTGAGGCTGATTGTTCTTCACCATTGGTTGATGCCACTCAGTATTGACAACTTGTTGGTAGTCTCATCTACTTGACTCACACTAAGCCTGACATATCATATACAGTGGGACTTGTCTCTAGATTCATGCAGGAACCCCATGAGTTGCATTGGAAAGTAGCTAAGAGGATCTTAAATTACATATAGGGTTCACATAGATATGGGATTCATTATAGATATTGACTTGGTTGGATATACAGATTCAAATTGGGCTAGTGATTCACAAAATCACAAGTCCACTTCTGGTTACAGTTTCTCTCTAGGTTCTAGTCCTATCAGTTGGTCTAGCAAGAAGCAGCATGTTATTGCTATATCATCCACAGAGGTGGAGTACAGGGGAGCTATTAATGTAGCTACTGAGGCTATTTGGCTTTAAGGGATTCTTTCTAAGCTTGGCATTCCCATCAGGTAGCCCACCATCATTTATTGTGACAACCAGAGTACCATTCAGATTTGTAGGAATCCAGTTCAGTACCAGCAGACCAAGCACATAGAGATGCATTTCATTTGAGAGCTTATTCATAGTTAGGTCATTGACTTGATATTTTGCTAGTCTTCAGAGTAGGTTGTAGACATCTTCACCAAACCTTTCACTGAGAGCAAGTTCATTCATCTACGAGCTCTTCTTCGGGTGTGGTCCACATCTGCAGTAGCATCATCTTCTGGAGGGGCCTTCTAGCCTCTTCTTTTCTTTTATGTCTCTCTTTTGGGGGGGAATTTTTTCCTACAGGTTTTCTCCTTTTCTCTATCTTATGGGAGATTGCATTTGTACATGGGTACTTCATCAAGCCTAGTTGTCGGGACCCATTTTATATTTCCACACTGCCCACCTAAGCTATGTTTATGGGGGGTATTATTGTAGGTTTTTATTTTTTCCTATTTATTAATTAAGGAAATTGTATTTCTTGTGCATACATGGACTTTTCCTACATTTGTGGGATAGGCTAGATTATGTGGAGGTGTGTGTCATAGATGTGTCATAGGTGTCATAAGAATGTAATAAGTAACTCCCTTGATGGGAGTTACTTCTCTATTCTTAGCACCTTGTCACCACCTTTCATGGAAGAGTTACTGACTATTCTTGGTGTGCCTTGTCCACCTTTTGTGGAGGAGTTACTTTCATACTCTCCTATTTGTAGTCCTCACTTTAGCCATCTCATGTTAATCAGAGTTTGGTTTTATCCATTTTGTCTTGTGCAATTTCTTTTATTGTATTATTTTTAAATTGCTTTGGCATCTCTGTGGTGTGTACTTATTCATGTTGTGTGATCACGTCTCCATTGCACTCGTATTATCCAAATTCTAGAAACAAATCCGTTAGCTTCTCTTTAAGCATAATGATCTTCTATGAATAGAGTTTAAGTAAATGAGATAATTATTATTCAATAGATAATAAATTATGTCTTTATACCACTAATCATTGGTGATGGAATGCATTGTGTACTACTGACATACAATATGAGCATCAAAGTCATCCATCATTTTACACAATCCTTGACCTCTTACTATCTTCACCAGATGAATTTATAAATAAAATTACTTTAAAATATTTATCCACTTACCTCTAAGTTCACCTAACTCATTTATATTCAAAATTGCCTTTACAAGAGGATCAATTACAATCACAAACACTTTGATACATAAAATATAATTTCTAAACTTTTTAACTACTTTGATCAAAGTGAAGGCTTGTTTATCAATGGTAAATAGCTGATTTGAGCATTTTTGAGTGGATAAATCATGAAAGATACTAGTATCTTATCACTAACTTCTTCTCTCTGAATTAGAACATCAACACTTTAATACTATAAGGTAAAATAATAAATATAGAAGGGCTGAATATAATCTAGGTTGAGTTAAAATAATTGATATAGTTAGAAATATACAAAAAAGTGTATTACATTATTTGATATGATTGGAAGAAATACAAAATGTATTGGTTGACCAATATAATTATTAAGACTAATTAATGGTATTTTTTTATGATAAAGTTAGAATGAAGGATATATGATGATTTCAATGATATTTCTAATGAAATAAAAGTAAAAACATGGAATTGATCCAATAAAAAGTGGCATATGGTTCACATTAGGTTCATCAGAATGTATGTATGGGCTAGGATGACCAACAAATATCCTCTTTATCTCAATATACTAGGACTTGAATAAGGTTCATCAAATAGATATTGTGTATACTTGGATGATCTAGTAAAGACTAATAATATCTATATATTTATAAGAGGGTAACCTACAACTCAAATATCAATATGAAATGATTCCAAAGCCCAATCATGTGACATAAGAATATAGATATCACTACACCTCAAAAAATGTAAATGATTGTAAAATATGGTAATAAATATGCAAGTAATGTAAATGTTTGTAAATTGGTAAAAAGTAAATTAAATCAAAAATTACATGGTTGTAAATGGATAAAATGAAATGGTAAACCAAATGGGGGTCTATGAAACCTAAGGTGATAAATGTAAAGATAATAAATCTTATATCTACACTAGCTTATCTAGTATAATGAAGATCCTAAGCAAGGATACACACATACATACACAATGCAATAAACAAATCAATTCCTAATCTACTAAATAAAGAAAGGAAAGAGTGTAGGGATAGAAATACTTATTTTGGGGTGGACCCATTGATATTCCAATCTTCCCTTTGGCTCAAGTGTAGATTTTCAAGATAATGTTTTAGTTGAATACCTCTAATGGTTGATTAAAACTCTATATATCATCAGTTAGAAACTCCTAATGACTCTTATTGAGATTCAATGACACCATAAGACAAGATCTTTTAGATAAGGCTCTAAACCACTAACTCTCCTAAGTAATTCCTTAGTATATAAATGTGATTGTAATAAGAGTGTATGAATTTGATACAATATGTTTGGAATGAAATATGACAATTGCATATACTCTTCCAATACCCTAAACTCCACTATGATGGTATCAACTAGGCTGATATAGTTGGAAGATGTCAACTAGCACAATATGGCATCCACTATACCAATACATTAATAATTCTAAAAGATAGACTCAAGGCTATACTAGGTAGGTTGATATAGTACATGAAGGATAAAGGCACAAAATAAATGGTATCATCTAGGTCGATGTTGTGAGATATATGAAAGTTAGCAAATCTAGATAAGTAGATAAAAGGGATTGACGAATATGAAATTGGAAGATTTTAGACTGATAGTAGTGAATGTGTAACATGATAGTATGAAAACATCGCATGCAAGTATCATGAGCTGATCACACCTTATTCTTGGTGTAACCTTTAAGGTTTATAATAAGTGAGATTGATGTGTCAACATGCCCTAGTAAAAGAAAACATCAATATAGTGATAAAGTGGAAATATTATTGGTATATAGTTAGGCTCACCTCAACTCATTTTTTTAAATCTATTTTTATAAGTAAACATGAAAGTGAAGCCAGGGTTTTAAGGTGAAGGAGAAATAATTTTGGAATGGTGCATAAAAATGCATCATTAATATTGCACCAAAAAATAATTTATAAATATTCTCAATAATCTATGATGGAGTAGTCTGACACATTTAATAGAGACATTTCTCATATATATAATATGCATTTGGGTGCGACATGTGTCCAAGTGATATTAGATACATCTAGGCAAGTTCAAATAATCAATTTCTAAATCCAAATGACTCCAAATCTAATTAAAGTCATTTCTAATATCTATACATAGTCTCAGATCTATATAGAGTATTAACAAGCTAAGTACCCTAATCTTATTACTCATTTATATAAATAGTAAATTACAAGTAACATCTAATTTTACATTCAAGTATGCATATTTTAGATATACTCTATATAATTTGATTATTCATAGTTTTAAACTTGTTTAGGTCATTAATCCAAAGTAAGGTAAAACACTACATGGAGTGTCTCTTAAAATTTCCTTAGTATTAAAAAAATTAAATGGAAAACACAATCATTGTATGTCTTTACTCTCTTTTTATAGTGTTCACAGGTGCAACTGATGTTGAATGTATACTGATAGTTTTGCAAACACCGTGGTGGTCTTGACACCATTGTGGCAATATAATCACTGGTTAATGTAGTCTCACACTTCCATTATCCTTCATGTAGATTTAGTTAAGTATCCACTTAACGAATGAAACTTTCTCTTCTGTAATATTGGGAGTTTGGTAGGTCTTACAAGCCTTTAAGAACATTGACATGAGTACTCTTCCATGTGATAAGAATAAAACACAAAACAAATGAAAAGATAAATATATACATATTTTTTTGTTGATGCAACATTTCCCAATAAATCCCAAATGTTTTTGCATCACTTCTTCATGTCCATGTCCATATCAACATCTTAATATGTGTATGTGTGAGTGAAAAATGATATGAGAAAAATAAAAATAGGTTGAAAGTATCAAGTAGAAGGAATGAAAGATGTAGTGGAGCTAATAAAACAACATGCTATTGAGGTTTATTTCGCAAAAAAAAAGATAGGGTGGAATATACATACATACATATGTATGTATTAAAAAATCAAATGAGAAAATTAAAAATAGGTCAAAAGTATAAAGTAGAAGGAATGAAAGATGCAGTGGAGCTAATAAAATAACATGCTATTGAGGTTTCTTTTGCAAACAAAACTAGGGTGGAATTTAACCAATAACATATAAAAATATATGATTGGAGAAAAAAAGTCCTTGGTTCCCATCAAGTCGATGTTGGTAAAATTTGTGTGATAAAAGAGTTAACATTGGTGGATGGATACATTTGATAGTCTTACTTTGTCTGAAATAAATGTTAGTTCTATCAATAATGTTAATACTCTACATCTATTTTTATAAGGTGTATTTTGAATCTATCTTTCATTGTGTGATATCTATACTTTTTGTTGAAATTCTTAAAAGTTTAAAGCTCTTTTGTAAGCGAGGCTCTTACAACCCCCATTTTACGTATATGTTTAAATGTTTCCACCTTTGATTGTATTTTTTTTAAACCTACCAACTAAACCTCTTATTTCTTCTTAAAAATATTTTTTTTAAAAAACCTTTAACCTAAATATTAAAACATTAGAAAAAAAATTATTTACTTCACTAATTAGTTTTAAGAAATCCATTCTTCCTTGCCACTTTTATACATTAATATACTTAAATAAATATGTTTGGCAACTTAATTATTCAAAATCTCTTTTAATGGTGAAGAAATTGTGTTTCTAATAGGGATCACAAGTTCAAATTCCATAAAGGGATAAGTTATGTATGCCTCGTATTTGAGAAATATGAACAAAATATCCTTTATCAAGAAATTTCAATGGAAAATAAATTGTTGCCTATAAGAATCCCCTCCCAAATGCTTAACCGATAATCAAACTGAATAGCATTTTAGAGTAAATAAATCATGGCATGTTGTATAGTTGCTTTGAAGAAATAAAAGTAGTTAAAGGAGGTAACAGATAAGACAAGAATCAAATATCATAGAAATTTTTAAGAGGAGCGACAAGCCTATTAGACATTGGTGAACAATTTCAGCTTGAGACAATGAAAATATAGTCCTTCATGTTTGGCTAGATTTTAATATCCAACGTTTCAAGATCAAAGTGAAAGCCGAAGTCAAGATAACATGGATTTTTTATTTTTTTAAAAAGTCATTCAGATCTAATGCAAAGTTATTGCTAAGAGGATAGTGTCAAAGATAGATGGTGGTTAAATCTAAAGCTTTCAACCCAATCCATGTGAGAATATTTGAAGTGTCTGAAGGATTTGTATTTACAAATTCACCCAAGTAAGAGAGTCATGTTCATATGAAACCATAGAGATATTGCCTGTGTCAACAAACCTAGAGAAAATTCAACTATAGAAGCGGATCTTTTTACATTTAGAGAAGCATTCTAAATCCATAGCATGGATGGATTAGATAGTAAAAGTTGGCAACATCCTCCAACATTTAATTAATAAAACTATAACATCTGGACAAATAAGATGACAATGGTAATGGTAGAGAATCATTTATGGGAGTGTGTGGTCACCGAATAAATAAATATGACTGACCAAGTTGCCTACATTGCATCGACAAGGGATTCAAATAAGTACTCAAAGATAAATGGATCTACAAAACCAAGAGCATAGCAGAAGGGAAAATTGATAGGCATAAATCAAGGTTGTTGTTAAGGGATATAAACAACAACCTGTAACAGATTATGATGAGAAATATACTCCTATTGAAAGAATGAAAACCATGTGGGTTGTCTTAGAAATAAATGCCCAACATAATTGGAAGTTATATCAAATGGACGTGAAATATGTCTTCCTAAATGAGTACTAAAGAAGATATCCATGTTGATAAACCACCTAGATATGAAGTCCTAGGATAGGAAAACAAGGTGTATAGGCTCAAGAAAGCACTCTATGGGCTTAAGCAAAAACCAAGGACTTGGTACAATAGAATTGATTCATACTTTACTACCAATGGATTCAGTAAAAGAGATAACGAGCCCACACTTTACATCAAGGCAAACCATGATAATATTTTGATTATTATGTTATATGTAGATAACCCAATTTATACAAGAAATGATGACCCTTTCATTGTTGAGTTCAAGGAAACAATGAAAATGGAATTTGAAATGACAGACTTGGGTTTGTTAAGGTACTTCCTTTGTGTATAAGTATAATAGGTGGATCATGGCATATTCATCTCTCAGTAGTAATATGCTTCACAAATCTTTAAGAATTTCAATATGTTGAACAGTAATCCTGCACCAACATCAACAACCACAAGTCTAAAATTGAGTAAGGAAGATTGCAGCAATGAGGTGAATCCAATGTTATATAAGAGCATGGTTGGAATTTTAATGTACTTGAAAACATCTAGCCCTAAAATAATCTATGCAATAAGAATAGTTACCAGATTCATGGAGATACCTAAGGATACAAATTGGCAGGCAAGTAAGAGAATTTTTAATATGTCAATGTAACTAATAAATTGGGCATCATCTATACTGCATCAAGTCATTATGATTTAGTTGGATATAAACACAATAATTTGGTAGGTAGTGCAGATGACGTGAAAAACACATCAGGATATGTGTTTCACATGGGTTTAGAAGCCATTTCATGGGCATCCAAGAAATAACCCAATGGTGCTCTTTCCATAGTATCAGTTAGTTATATTGTATCAAATGTAATAGTATGTCATTTCATTTGGCTAAGGATAATTCTAGCTAATATGAATAAGGAATAAGGAGATGGTAAGATAATATATTGTGATAACATATATTCAATAGTCTTGACAAAGAATCCAATGTTCCATGGACAAAGCAAGCATATTCAGATCCAGTATCATTTCATAAGAGAATTGGTTGAAAATGGTGAAATAAATTTATCATTTTGAAAATATAAAGATCAATTAGCTGATATTTTTACAAAGTACTTGCTAAGGAGAACTTTGAGCACCTAAGATAGAGTTTAGGAATTATGGATTTTATAACGGCTAGTGGAATAAATTAAAAGGGAGTGTTGGAAATTATAATTTCTTCCTCCAACCATAATCCTTCAATTAATAATTTTTGTAGGGAAACATTTAGTATCAGTTGTTAGTCAAATTTAGTGGGTTTATACTTTTAGTTATTTGTCAAAGCTAGTGAGATACTAATAATAGGAAATAAAACCTCTTTAAAATGAGGCACTTGTAAATTGTTTTCTATCAAAGCAATCAAAGAGAAATCACAAGGAGAAGTGTTTATGTATTTTTTGTGAATTTTGTAGCACTCCATTTGTGTTGTGTTTATATTTTGCTTTCAATGTGGTAGTTGCATAATCATTGGTTAATGCAGTCCAACACTTTCATCATCCTTCAAGGAACACTCAGATTGGTCCTTACATACATAATGAAAATTTTCTTTTCTAATATTAGGATTGTAGAGGACCTTAAAAGTCTTAGAGAATGCTAACATGAGTACTTTTCCACATGTAATAAGAAGGAAACACACAACAAAGACAAAAAAAAAAAACATACACATATTTCTTTGCTCAAGGTTGGCCTAAAATAAATTTCTTTGCTTGGGAAGTTATGCATAGGAGTTGTCTAACCTTTGATAACCTTATGAATAAAGGTTTTCATGGTCCTTCAAATTAAATTATGTGTAATTCTCATAAGGATAAGTTTTATCTTTTATTATTTGAATTTGTTTTTTATTATGATTTGTAGAGCAATTGGTTAAAACTCTTTAAATTTCAACTAGGTTTTCAACTGAATCTTACAAATATCTAATAGAAATGGAAATTTAGAAAATTTATAAATATCTCTATTCATATGAGCTAGTCCTTAGGCCTGAGTTTCATTTAGTAGCACATTTGGCTAGAAATAAATTATATAATTTTTCATGTGAAATTCAATCCATGGGAGTCAATTTGGAATAAAATTATTAGTAAGGTTTTTGAAACCATTTAAGCTCATCATAAGGGCAAGAAATTCTAAGAGTATAAGGGGAATCCCAAATCATTGATTTTGGACAAATAGAAACCTCCTCCCTAAGAATGGGCAAAGATAAATTTAGATGGTGTTGTTAAATATAATATAGGGGCTACTGGAATTGGTTTTTCTTAGATGAGACATTACAGAGAAAATCCTACATTGGGAGATCAAGTGACTTAGAATGGCTACTAATGGTGAAGCTGAAGGGTTAGCTATCAGGGAATGTTCTATTAATGCTTGGGAGTATGGAGTTCAAAATATTCTAGTTGAATTTGATTCTCAAATCATAATACATTTGTTATGGATGGAATGTTGACTGAGGGATGATCTTGGCTATAAATATTTGGAAAGGGAAGGCCAAATGAAAATGTAATAGGGTTGGGATCAAGTCGACCAAATATTCAAGTAGGTATGGTAATTAGGATGGACTTATTAGTGGGAACAAGGTTATTATTCTCAAAGATTTGATGATTTTTTCCCATGGGATATGGATAGTTGTAGTGATAGAGTGTATTAGGCCCCTTAATTCTTATAATTTCTCTTGGATTCCCCTTCACTTTACCTCTTAGATTTGGTACAGCTCAAGCTCCTGTTGCAAGTCACGTGATGCAACTATCTACCCATTCGATGGGAGTTGAGATCTGATATTATCACTATTTGATTCAACACAAGATCCCATTCATATATGAAAATTTCATTCCTAATATATCTCCTTTACACACTTATAATGTGTGATTCATGGCTCCATTTAATGTTGGTAACAAGCCCTACCTTGAACACTGCACTCTTCTTAGAAAATCATAACTGCACATTAAATAAAATATTTTAATTCCTTAGTGAATGTGAAAGATATTATAAGTTATAAAAACACATTATTTAAAATCAATAGAGTCCTATGGTTAAAATACCAGTCCATGTTTTGCATATTGTATTTCTCCAATTTTAAACTAGCACCATTGCGAATATGGAAAAACTAGATTTCCAACTTAATAAATGACATAAAAAATGGATTTGAAAATCAAAATATATGGATTAAAATCCAATATGAATGTGTGAACAACCAAATAAATACCTTCAGAATAAGCTCAAATATAAATTTGTAAGATAAAGCATGATCAATACTTATTATATCTTATATTTCTAGAAAGCTCTCGAAAAGATGCTCAAAAGGGTATTTTAATTTTTTTGAAAAAGAAATTTAATCCCTATGTATTACCCTTTAATTATATTATAATTAAAATTTGGTCAAGTGACAAACCTTTTTTAAGAGGTCATTTTGTGCTTTCATATCTTTTAGTTGGAAAATACAAAAACTATGAAAATAATTGCATTATATTCTACAATCATGAGGGTATTATAAAAAAAAATTAAGTTAAGAAATAATTTTATTATGTGAACATATGTTTGAAACATTCACATAAGTTATATTTGAAAACTAGAAACATGGAAAATGTTGATGTAAAAATTAGTGCAAAATCATATTTTCATCACTGTGAATTTTGCATGTGAGAATGATTTGTTCACAAATTTCTTTACTAATATTTATTTAAAACATTTGAATATCATCATGAAAGTTTTAAAGATGATTTTATCTCATTTATTTTTGTATAATTCCTCTTGAAAAGTTATTTTTAGTTAGATTTTCAAACTATAAAAGATTGAAAATGACTCAAGAAAAAATAAACATAGATGTATGTTTTCATTGCTTTTAATTTCACATGTGGGAAAGAATTTCATGTGACATCATTCACTAAGGTATTATCCTCAAATATGGATGTGATCATGAAAAAAACCAAGTAAATTAGATACAATTAGACCCTAAAAAATAGGTTTGAAGAGTGTGCACTGACAATATATGGTAACTGCAAAAATGTAGAAATCAACACTGAAGACAGTTTCGATTACTACATAATTTTAAAATGGAAAATAATTTCATGAAATTTTATTTAATATTGAATTATTCATAGATTTTACTATCTTAAATAAATATTTTTTTCATAATTTTACTTTATTTGGTTATGTGAAATTAATTATGAAGAGTGCACATTTGGTAGATTTTACAACTAAAAGTGTCCAAACAATGAAAAAATCATTTTTAATCATATAAATTTAATACTTGAGAATGTATACTAATGAAATTTTTATATCCTCATGTAAAATTTTCATAGGTTTTAAATTCATTTGGTTGTGAAAAATCAAGTGTGAAAAGTATGCATCAATAGATTTTACAACTAAAATTATAGAAACAGTGGAGAATGCAGTTTTGATCATTGTGCATTTGACACATGATAATGTATTTTTTGTGATGGTTTTATCCATGGTATTCTAATGAAATTTGGATACTATCCTAAAAATATCATAGGAAATGTACGTCTTTTGAATATGTAAAGTTCACCCCAAAAAGTGTTTATTAGTAAAATTTGAAAACTAGAAACGTAGAAAAATGACAAGTAAAAACTAGTTCAAATGCTAGTTTTTATATATACATATCTATTATGTTGAAAATAATTTATTGTTAACTTATTCATTGATTATATCAGAATATGGCTCATTATTGACATGTTATTTCCCTCAATTCATCTCTTGAAGGATATTATCTTATGCAAATCTTAGATTGTTAGATATCTATTACATGGAAAATAGATATTTGTCTTGTTTATATTGAACCAATGACTAAACCTTTATTTTGTCATTAATGTCTAATACATAGCATGTTTTAAGTGATTTTTTTTGTGAATAATGCTTATAAAAAAGACATATGTGATGCATAGTGAATGTGCAATTTTGATCTCCATCCAGCAGAACTATGAACTCCACAGGGTTGCTTCTACGGACTCTGCAGGCTTCTTTCTATGGACTCTACAAGCTTGTTTCTATAGACTCCACAGGCTTGTTTCTATGGAATTCATATTCTTATTTATATGGACTCCATAGGTTTATTTCTACGGACTCCATAGGTTCATTCCTACCGACTCTGCAAGGTCAATTCCAAGAATTTTGTAAGGACAAAGCTATAAATGGGGAAGCTGGCGGCCATATAGGATAAGAGAGAATCATTCCAGATGGAATGAAATAAGGAAAATAACCACCTACTATTTTTTAGAATTTTCTTTTGATAAAGTTGTATATATATTTGATCTTAGGACTATTATAGGATAGGATATCTATTTCATCAGAATAATTGGATCTCTTGGAAATCCAATCTCCTATCTTTGGATGAATGGATCGACCAAGGAATCCTATTCCTTTGCATCCTATTTTGAGTTGATTATATTAGTATAAAATGTAATATTTTCATATATAATTATATATAGATATCAGATGATAGAGAGAAGATAATAGAGAAAAATTTGTACGAGCATATTATAGGTTTTAGCTAGATTGTAATCATTTTAGTTTTATGAATTAATACTTCAGTTTCTAGTATTGATTAATTTTTGTTCCTGAGTTTGAGAGAAGCAAGGTTCCACTCTCCTTGGAACCAGGAACTGTGTATGGTATTTATGTTATGTTTTACCAATTCATTGTTATAATTAATTAGAATATTTTAATATTTACATTTATTCATAAAAACATTAAATTAAATTCACAGTTTAAAAAACATTTTCTTATTTCAAAGTCATTTCCTTCTAAGAAATATGTGTTTTCCTTTACAAAAAATGTGTGAAAGAAATTTCCTTTTGTTAGTGAAGAGTGTGATTTTACTTTCCACATAAGTGTAAATAAGAGTGTGATTTTTAATTTTAGCAAAAGAGTGGATTGATTTGATTTATTCCTTTTCAACAAAAGAGTGAATTACGTAGTTTAAGACACATTTATTTCTTTAGTCAAAGTTAGAATAGCATAATCAAACACCCCCATAAGCAACCTTCTAGATCTACCATCCCATACCTTACTACAGACAGCTTTGGACACCAGCCCTGGTTGATAAGAAATCAATTGCATATTGATTAAATAAGGAGTTAAATGACACTCATCATTTTTGGTGCCATTTATGGGGACATAAGGTGTTAGTAAGGTAATAATTATTTGTCTAGAGTGAAAAATTAAAAAATATTGTAAAAACCCACAAAATCTCATAAAAATTCAATAAATTGATGTACCATCCTAGAGTTTCTAAAGGATGATTCATCCCAAAGTTTCCACCAAGAATACAAGTTGACACTCCTTCAACATCTATGAGTAGTGAACCAGAAGTTACAAGTGAACCTATCTGCAAGAATCTTCTAAAACTTGGATAGAAACTAGGCCATTGGCACAAGCAAGTCCCATAGGACAAATTCCTCAGGATCAATCTCTTACAGGAAGACGCTATTTAGAATTTGCCAAGGATTTAGAAGAAGCATTTCAAAAATCTATAATTGAAGAAAATTTTGAAAATTTTGAACAACCCATAACTAATATCATAAATATTTAGTGGGAAGATCATCCAAGCTGTGAAACATCATAAGAAGAAGAAATGGCTCTCCAACAAAATCAACAACTTACACAACTAGGTAGGACTTTCTCCTTTCCTATTGTTGTCGATCCTAATGATCAAACCCCCATGAAAAATATTTCACCAACTAATCTACCAAATGTTTGGGGAAGATCTATAGAAGATTTTGATCAATTTTTTTTTAAGGTACTATGTCAAACCTATGATTACACAATAGATGGCCATAAATTAAAACTATTTCCCTCTACACTTAAAGATGTAGCTATGAGATGGTTCATGGATTTACCTGGTGATTCTATTAGAACATGGGATGACATGAAAATAGAATTATTGAAAAAATACCAAGATTACTGCTAAGTGTGAGAAAGAAAAGAGGATTTCTTCAAAATCAAATAGAATGAGGATGAATCTTTAGAGGATTATTTGGATAGATTCATGTTCACTCATAAAAGAATCAATTATCCAATCACTGAAGATGTTCAAAAATTAGTTTTCTTAAAAGGGTTAGATGAATATACTACAGATGCCTTAAATTTGATGGGAGGAGGAGATATAAATAAGTTGACTTTTGATCAGATTTATGACCTTTGTACCAACTACTCTTGAATGAAACCTGGAATTAAGAAAGGAAGATTTGGGAAATCTAATGAAGTGGGTATAACCAGATAATGGTAATAGCTGAATATCAAGATAAAACCACATTTACCTACCTTTGGGGAACTTTTTCTTACTGTGTACTTCCATTTGGACTCTGTAATGCTCCAACAACCTTCTAAAGAGCAGTTCTGGTAATATTCTCTAACCTTACAAATAATTGCATTGAATTATATATGGATGATTTTATCATTTATGGTGAAACTTACGAAGAGGATCTTACCAACTTGGAAAGATTATTGATCAGATGTGAGGAGCATCTGATTTGAGCAACAATTTAGGCGACAATTTGGGTGAAAGTTCCACCCCAGTTGATGACAGAACTTTTGGGAGCCATAACTTTTGCACCGTAGCTCCAATTGACTCTATTGGAAAGCTAATAATGAGAATAACATCGTGATATGGCATTGAGATTTTCTCAATGAAGTTTGACCCTTGAAAACCCAATAGAAGTGCCCCAAATTTCAATTTTAGTAGTGCAGTCTAAAAATAGTAAGTTTCTAAAAATAGTAATTCCTAAAATTTTGTATTGTTTTAAATCTTGGAAGTCAAACCACTTAATATCCCTTGATATTTGTGACCATCCACATCCTTCCCATGCTTTCAAAATATGTATAAATGAAGAGGTAACCTAAAATGTGAAGATATACATCTCTTCCCAAAGATAAGCATATATTTGTATTGCGATCTTGAGTAATACTACATCTCTTCTCAGAGAATTCATTGTTACTGTGTTATTTCTATGCTATTGAAATATTTATCAACTAGAACTTATGAGTTTTAGATCAACATCAATTATCTTTGAGCCATGAAAAATGTTTATTGATTATGGATGAAGAAATAGTCAAAATACATTTTTGCAAAAGGCATTCAAGTAGATCCAAAGAAAGTCAAAATAATCTCCAATTTACCCATTTCATAAACACAAACTAAAATTAAGAGTTTTTTAGGACATGATGGTTACTAAAAACACTTCATAGATAAGTTTAGCCAAATATTTTCCCCTATATTTGCCTTGCTTACAAAAGACAGTACATTCAAATGGAGTGATAGTTGTCAATAGGCTTTTAAGATCATCAAAGCTAAATTTGTTACTACCCCAATATTGAGAGGACCAGATTGGACTAATCCATTCCATATATACATAGATACTTCGAATACAGCACTAGGATTAGTCCTTGGACAAAAATATGAAGAGGGAAACATGTATGCTATATATTATATTAGAAAAAACATGACACTTGTTGAAAGAAATTACGCCACAACTGAGAGAGAATTCCTAGCTATATTTTATGCAATTAATAAATTTAGACACTACATAACAGGCTACAAGGTATTTGTCTATACAGACCATTCATCTATTAGATATCTTACCAACAAACCAATTATGGGAGGTAGGATCATTAGATGGTTGTTGCTCTTACAAGAATTTGATGCTACTATTATAGATAAACCAGGGAAGTTTAATGTGGTGGTTGATTTCTTGTCAAGAATGAACACTACAAGTGAAGAAGAACTAGTGGAAGATGACTTTCCAGATGAACAACTATTTTCTATTTCATCAAAATCTTTGTGGTTTGCTAATATATCAAATTATCTCACCACAAAAAAGTTTCCTCTATAATTTTCACAAAAATAAAAGAAACATTTAATCAAAGAAAGCTCTTCTTTTAAATGGACTAATGGAATGTTATTTAAGCTTGGACCTGACCATATGTTTCACAAGTGTGTGACAAATGGTGAAGCTTATGATATTATCAGAGCTTATCATGATGAACTAGGAGGATTTCATTACTCAGCTCAAAGAACCATACATAAAATATTGGGAACATGATACTATTAGCCTCACCTTCATTAGCAAGTAAAAATATATGTCAGACACTATGATGCTTTTTAGAGAATTGGATAGCCTACTCTTTCTATAGATATGCCTCTACACGCTCATCCTCAATTGGCTTTAGATCCATTTGAGAAATGGGGAATTGATTTTATAGGTCCTGTGGATCCTCCTTCTAGAGGAAGAGAATATCTCCTAGTATCTACAAACTATGTGACCAAGTGGGTAGAAATGGAAGCATTAAATCATGTAAGATAAGAGATGGTAGCTAATTTCTTATATTTTAAAATCATGCAAAAATTTGGTGCTCCAACAGAGATAGTCTCAAATCAAGGACCGCAGTTCATGTCAAACATGATAAATCACTTCATGCAAGTATATCAAACTCGGCATAGAAAAACATATCCATACCATCTATAGGCTAATGGGCAAGTTGAAGTCACCAACAGAGAACTAGAAACCATTTTAATTACAGTTGTTAATTCCAATAGAATGGATTGGGTAGATAAGGTACCAGAAGCTGTTTGGGCCTATAATACTACTTGGAAAACAACAACTAGATTTTCACCATATAATTTGGTTTATGGTAAGAAGCCTTTATTCTTTATTGAATTTGAATTACAAACTCTGAAAACAACTATTGAAGTAAGAATTGAATTAGAAGAAATATAGAAATAAAGAGTCCTATAGCTTAATCAACTTGATGAGATGAGGATGGAAGCACTACAAAGAACTGAATAGGTACAACATCAAAGAAAATTTTAGCATAATTCACAAATCAAGTAATGAAAGTTTCAAAAAGGAGATTGGGCATTGTTGTTTGATTCCAAATTTCAACAATTTAAAGGAAAACTACAAATGACATGGTTAGGACCTTATCAGATTGAGGAGGTCTTTGAAAATGGTTTTGTTAAGCTGATACCTATTGATGACAGTAGAAGAGCTCTATTAGTCAATGGACATAGATTGAAGCTCTATTAGAAACCTCTCAATAAAGAATAATTTATGCAAAAGGTAAAGGATCAAGTAGCTATTTTGGAGAGCTCTGCTTCTTCCAGAGAGCATGCTCCTTGATAATCCTATAGTCCTATATATATATATATATATATATATATATATATATATATATATATATATATATATATATATATATATATATATATATATATATATATATATATATATATATATATATATATATATATATATATATATAGTGAAAATCCTTCCAGGGATGTTATTTACAATACATGCCCAGAAAACCAGCTTGCTGACTGGCTATGCATTACAAAAAGGGCTTTGGCTAGAAAACCAACAATGGCTGGCCAAAGGGCAAAAACAAAATTTATAATAAAATCTCATCATGTCACTATGATTGGTCATCTCCATGTAATAAACTAATCCATGCAAACTTATTTGTATAGGACACATGGCGAGCAAAGGATAACATCTAAGGTCAAAGTAAGTAAGACATATTTTATTTATCTATGTTTAGTTAACTAATTATCTTTGATTTAATTAAGACTTATTGTATGTAGATGACCCAAATTTGAATCTTTCAAAACAAAATGACATGACACATGCCATAATGATAAAAACATGCAACTGAGCCACTAAAGGTGTGTGGATAAGTGTGCAGCTTTGATATAATCAATTGATTCATCAATTATCATAATGATGGGACATCAGGGTTTTAAATGAAGTAATGAATCATTATCACCTTCAATGTGACATGTCATCATTTCACCCAACTTGTATTAATGAGACAAAATCGCTAGCACACTCCATAGAAATGTGTGGTGCCTAACTATATAAATTCATCATATCAAACTATGAACTCATGCAGTTGTAGCATTTCGTATGAACCATTTCATTTCTATAGACTTCAACAGAAGCTAGTCTACATATCCTTCATGATTATCACCTACAAATCCTCAGTGACTATTGCCTACCAATTTCAACAAAAGACTAGTCTACACCTCAATCAGAGTTAAAGGAACATAGTTGACTATAAATCTGAATAGAAATGGGATAGAAGATGAGATCAGAGCTGAAAAATATAGTTAAGTTTCATAAAGACAAAGCTTCTATGGTAGTGTTTAGAGCCAATGGCTGGCTACCTTTCATTGAAAAGTTCTAGGGTTTTGATGAACTAAATGGTAAGTGAATTCATCACTAATCTCACCCCTAAATTTTCAATTGTAAAAGACATTGTTATTCCTATTATAACTCAAGCTATAAGCCAAATTATACAAGTTTTAGAAGAGGGAATGAGAGATACATGTAGAATTTCATTTAGTGATTTAATTAGTCAGTTTAATGGTAATGAGCAGACTAGAACTTCATGTCTAGTAGATTATAAGGGAAAATCAAAATGGATTAGTATAAATTCACTTCATGAACCCTATAAATATGTAGCCAAGTGGGTACTCAAGTATATCATTTGTGAATGGGCAACATGGTCTTTTAGGGGGAGACACCATGAAAATGATTATACATCTTAAACATGGGAGACAAAACCTTCAATATAAAATTAACCTCCCATCCTTATTATATGGTGCTCTGAAAGTTATGTCTATAACCCCTAATGTTTCTCTTAGGCATCATGGCCTCATTTATCTCATTATCCAACATCAATTCCTTCAGCAAGGACAAGAGGTCTGGGATGAATTTTAGAACAATAGAGCACAAAAAATTCCAAATTTGTCTGCATAAGAAACCCCAAATTTACTATAAGAACACTCATGTCCACCTACTAGATCAGCTGAGAAAACAACACCAAGGAAGAAATCACAGACTGTGGTCCCAATAGAAATTCCTTCTTCTTCTTCAAGAAGAAGAAGAATCACAAGGTGTCAAATCCCTAAAGTTTTAAGGTCTCCACAAGAACCTCATGAATCTATAGTACAACCAATTACATTGTTAAGAAGAAAAAAATTGAGATGAAAGGTTGCTACAGAACCTGAGAAGACCAAGGGATTGATGGTTGAGAAGGAAAGCCAACCAAGTGTAGCTCAAAGAGTGACCAAAAGAAAGAGAAGGCTCATTCTGAAAGATGAAAATGAAAAAGAAGCTATAGACATTCTGGAAAGTCTTAAAATGGTATCTCATTCCCCCATACATCAAAATATCCCTACACCTATAGATATTGGATAAATTCATTCCAAAATGAACTCTCTAATCATATTGGAAGAGCCAAATCCAGAGGAAGAACTACACACGACAAAGAAATCAAGTATGGTAGAACAACCACCTATTCCAGTTAAAATTACATTGGATAAAGGGAAAACTATATGTACCAATGAGAAAGACAAATCATCTAATCTGAATGATCTTATTATGCAATTGACTTTGCAACTTTCTCAAGCTCAAGCCCTTGAGTAATAACAAACAACTAACATTGTCGACTTGATCAGTCAATTGCAAAACAAGGATCATCTCAACTCATTGTTGGTACACAAATTAGATATAGCATCTGTTAATCATGTAGGAAAAGTTCACAAATTAGAGGAAATAATAAAGGAACATGAAAGTGAACAAATATATCTTTGGCTATATGTATAAAATTTAAAGAAGGAAAATAGGAGATTGCAGAGTTTGGTAAACTCTTCTAGAGCACCTGATGTTGCACCTACTCCTAAGGTATTTGTTGACCATAGTTGTCAAATAAGTGATCTAGGTATTCCTCCCTTGAAAATACTACATCAAATTGAAGAAGAATATTCTGTACTTAAACAAAAAAAAACAAATATGCAACTTCTTCAAACAAACTCTTGGAAAATGAAAAGAAAGAATTAGAAGCTAAAGTCCAAGATTTAGAAGAAAATTTGCAGGATGCATGCAAATTGGGGGAATATCTTTTGGCATGTAGGAATCCTTCTCCTACATATATTTTGTTTTTATTTGAACAATTTTATAGATGGTAGCTTCTATGGATCTCTTGTCATCTTCCTTACAAAATTTTACAGCCAACAATATTTTTGTAAATTTTCTATAGTGCTAAATCTGATCAACAGGATTTGCTTTGTGAATTTTATTTGCATGATTTTATTCTAAGAGACCATGAGCACAATAAATTTTTGATAAACCTTCATGTAGGATAAGTTCAATTGAGGGCATTACATTCTACATTAAAAAATCAAATAGCATGGAAAAGCAAATTTGAGGACTATACAAATCATGCTAAGACTACAGGATTGTGTGTTAGACCAGCCTTTTCTATTCCCAGATTGATAAAATATAATTTTAACTATGCTTTGTTAGATGATGAGGTTAAAATGCATTATTTATAAGCTTTATGTGATTTTGTTATTTCTTTTGATTTCTTTTCAAGATAGAGTTTTGATTCAGTGGTGGCTGCAAGTATAAATAAATGGGACCAACTTTCAGTACCTCTTAAAAGATGAGAGGTCATGTCCCCAAATAACTTAATATGGAGTATGAGGAGAGCATCATAAATTTTGGAAATATTAATAGAGGTAATAACTTTTGGGGAGAGCAAAAATGGATTGGCATGAGATATAGACCCCCTTTGTTGATCATACTTATTCCAGGATGGCAAAGTTGGGCTCTACAATCAGAGGAGCAATTCAATATATGGAAACAAATGATTTAAACACATCAGGGATTTACAAGCAATTTAAATAATCATATAATAGATGAATTTAATGAATATAATTTGAGTCAGAATGTTGAAAGTAGAAGCTAGAGCTATGAATGCCAATAAATGTTTGCAATGGGACTTGTAAAAGGTAAAGCTTGGGGGAGATGATGAGCTCAGAATATGACATGTTATTTCTCTCAATTCATCTCTCAAAGGATATTATCTTATGCAAATCTTAGATTTCTAGATAGTTATTACATGGAAAATAGATATGTCTTGTTTATATTGAACTAAAGACTAAACCTTTATTTTTTCATTAATGTCTAGTACATAGCATGTTTTAAGTGATTTTTGTTGTGAAGAATGCTAAAAAAAAAGACACAGGTGATGTATAGTGAACGTGCAATTTTAATCTCCATCTAGAAGAACTACGGACTCTGTAGGCTTGCTTCTACAGACTCTATAGGCTTATTTCTATGGACTCTACAAGATTATTTCTATGGAATCCATAGGATTATTTCTATGGACTCCATAGGATTATTTCTATGGACTCCATAGGCTTGTTCCTATGGATTCCACAGGGTTGTTTCTATGGACTCTATAGGTTCATTCCTACTGACTCTGCAAGGTCAATTCCAAGAATTATGTAAGGACAAAGCTACAAATAGGGAAGTTGGTGGCCAAATAGGATAAGCGATAATCATTCCAGCTGGAATCAAATAAGGAAAATATACACCTGTTATTTTATAGAATTTTCTTTTGATAAAGTTGTATATATATTTGATCTTAGGACTATTATAGGATATGATATCTATTTCATCAGAATAATTAGATCTCTTAGAAATCTAATCTCCTATCTTTAGATGAATGGATCGACTAAGGAATCATATTCCTTTGCATCCTATTTTGAGTTGATTATATTAGTATAAAATGTAAGATTTTCATATATAATTATATATAGATATCAAATGATAGAGAGCAGATAATAGAGGAAATTTTGTATGAGCATATTATAGGTTTTAGCTAGATTGTAATCATTTCAGTTTTATGAATTAATACTTCAATTTCTAGCATTGATTAATATTTGTTCTTGAGTCCTAGAGGAGCAAGGCCCCACTCTCTTTGAAACCAGGAATTGTGTACAGTATTTATGTTATGTTTTACCAATTCATTGTTATAACTAATTAAAATCTTGTTAATATTTACATTTATTCACAAAAACATCAAAATAAATTCACAGTTTAAAAAACATTTTCTTATTTCAAAGTCATTTCCTTCTAAGCAATGTGTGTTTTCCTTTACAACAAACATGTGAAACAAATTTCTTTTTGTTAGTGAAGAGTGTGATTTTACTTTCCATGCAAGTGTAAATAGGAGTGTGATTTTTAATTTCAGCAAAAGAATGGATTGATTTGATTTCTTCCTTTTCAGAAAAAGAGTGAATCACATAGTTTAGGATACATTTATTTCTTTAGTCAAATTTATAATAGGACAATCAAACACCCCCATAAGCAACCTTCTAGATCTACCATCCCATACCTTACTGCAAGCATCTTTGGAAACCATCCCTGGTTGATAAGACATCAATTGAATATTGATTAAATGAGGAGTTAAACAACACTCATCATTCATCTTAAAATATTTTCCATATTTTTCTATTGTCTTAAATTTTTTCATGATAAATGGATACAACTTGACTATACAAAATTCCTCCTGAAAAGTGCTTTCTAGTAAGATTTATAAATTAGAAAGACACATAAATCAACGTATAAGTTTTTATTATTATTGCATATTAAGAATGTGGAAAGGAGTTTTCATTTTAAAAAATTACTATTTAATTTTAATACTATTTTACTATCATCGTGTATTTCACAAAACTACATTTGAAAAGTGCCTAGTGGTAACAAATGGAAACTACATTGCACACCCCAAAACACTTTAAAAACTATATTTTAAAGTAAAATCATGTTTCAAAAGATTAAAAAAAAGGAGTACCGTGATTTATCAATGTAAAATTAGGACATGTGCAAACAACAAAAAATGATGTCTCTATTTGAAAATACCCATGGGTATTTTGAAATAGAAAATGTGTCTACAAACCTAGAATATTTGGCTTAAAACAATGCATGGAATATGAAATAACTCATGAAAGGATGATAAGAGAATGGATGTAGGACAAAATCATATATTTATATTGAATAGTGCATGTGCAAATGTATTCATTCCCTTTTAAAATTTACAAGGACTATTTACTACAACTAAGATCATCAAGCTAGTGAATTTTACCTTATGATGAATACTTGGACATTGCTCCACTTCTATCCAAGTATCCATATCTCTAAAATAATTATCTCTAATCCCAGTCAAAGCCTTAATTTAATTCTATTTGGGCATCACCTAGCTCCAGTAGAGGTTAATTGAATCACCTAGAAATTAAGTTTTTTAGATAATAGATTTTTTTTCTTTTCTTTCTCTTCTTTTTATTTTATTTTATTTGAGTTTCTCAATTTTGGGTTAGGGACCACCATGGTAAATTAGAGGTAAAATTAAAACATTTTCACTCTATATCTTGGATGCAATATTTTCATCCAAGAATTATTAAACTATATTTTGTGGATAATGCTTCGAGAAAATATCTTCTAAAGTCAAAAATCATTTACCCAATCTTATCAAAACAGGAATAAATTCAGCATATGAAATAGTCCAATCATTTAAAATTAAATTCATAAAAAAAATTGCATAAAATAATAGGTAGAGTAATTCATCAAAAAAATAAAATGAGGTGATTTACCAACCAACACATTTCTTTTTTAGATAATCAACATGTTACATATGAGTCAAAATAAGACTAGATCAAAATGGAGGCAAATATTAAGGATGGACCAATAAAAAACTAACAATAAACCAAACTAAAATAGAAAACACAAAAAATAACAAACCAAATTAAAAAAATAAACACACAAAAAATAAAAAACTATGTATAAGGCCATAGGAGGCTAGCTCAGGCTTGGAAATAGTGCTTGATAAATTGCCCATTACCAGACAGTGAGACTTCCTCAGAAGTCAAATTCTTGACTTTGAAAGCATTCTCACATAATATTTCAAAAATTTGGAATGGACCCAACCAAAGGGCATTTAATTCAATAGGTTGTCCTTTTTTCTCCCAAAATTTATCCCACAACAAGACTAGATCAACAATCCTAGAGGTTTTTATTTTGGATCTCTTGTCAAACCATCACTTGACATCTCCTTAATATTTTTTAAAATACAATAAAGTTGTATCTTGATTTTCTTGTAATTTTTTTAAGTTCATAATCCTATCTTCAATATTGTCATCATTTTCAAGATATTTTTTCATATATTGCAAGGTAAGGATTCTAACATGTATAGAGAAAATTGGCTCTTGATCGTACAACAAGGGTGTATGTAAAACTACTTAGGGCGGACTTGATTCTAATTATATGAGACTAAAGTGCAAATTTTATCTTATTATGACAATCCCAAAGGTTCTTATTCAAAATTTTCTTAACCACGTCAAGAAAATTTTTATTTGTAGATTCAACAACACCATCACCTTGTTGATAATAATTAGAGGAGAACTTGAGTATTACCTTGTTATTGTATGCCCATTATATGAATTGAAAGTAATATAATTTAAGATAGTTATGACATACCAAATTAAATGGCATTCCAAAATTAGTGATGATATGTTCCTCAACGAAGTTGATTATCACTTTCATTGTATAATTTCTAAATACTCTAACATTAGTCCAATGAGTATAATAGTCATTTGCTATCAAGATAAACTTATGTGCAGCTAAATAATTAACATTGATAGCTCCAACAAATTCCAATGCCCATTTTAAAGAAGATCAAACCTCAATAATAGGATGCAAATGCATAACAGGGTTGTGTTCTCTATGTGTTATAATTTGACATGTATGACAACTTCTCACATGTGCATGAGCATTCTTGAAAACATGTGACTAATAGTAACCTTCCAATAGGATTTGGTGGGCTTTATCACTCCATAAATCATGTCCATTTATATACTTTTCATGAAAATATTTAAGTACTTTAGTTTTGTTTGTTCTATTTACACATCATAGGTAAATACCATAATGATTATTTTTATATAAAATCATTGATTTTAGCATTAAATTGATTTATTAAAGCCTAATGCTCTAATATGAGTGGACATCAAGTATTTGAGATAACATATATTCAATAAGTAATAGATTATGTCTTGATACCACTCATCATTGGTGATGAAATGTAGTGTGTACTACTGACATACAATCTGAGAATCAAATTCAATGATCATTTTACTCAATACTTGACCTCTTACCATATTTATCAGCTAAATTCGTAAATAAAATTCCTTTACAATATTTTTCCACTTACCTATATGTTCACCTAACTCATTTAACATCATGATTGCCTTTCTAATAGGATCAAGTACAATGGCAAACACTTTATGATGTAAAATATAATGTCTAAACTTTTTAATTACTTTGATCAAAGTGAATGCTATTTTATCAATGGTAGAATACTTGAGTTAAACATTTATGAGTAGGGAACTCATGAAAAATATTGGTCTTTCATAACCAACCTCTTTTCTCTACATTAGAATAGTGGCACTTGATTGCTCTAAGGTAAAATAACTAATGTAGAAGTGCTAAATATAATCTGGGTTGACTTAGAATAGCTGATATAGTTATAAATATACACAAAATTATATTATTGTAATAGATATAATTGGAAGAAATAAAAAAAGTATTGGGTTGACTAATACAATTGTTAGGACTAATTAATAGTATTTTATTGGATGATATAGTTAGAATGAAGGATATATAATGATTTCGATGATGTTTATAATAAATTAAAAGGAAAGACATGAAACTGATCCAACTAAAAGCTGGATAAGATTCACTAGAATGTATGCATGGGCTAAGATGACCTACAAATATCCTCTTTATCTCAATATACTAGGAATCAAATAAGATTCATCAAATAGATATTGTGTATACTTGGATGATTTGGCAAAGGCTAATGATATTTTTATATTCATCAAAGGGAAACCTACAACTCAAATGTCAATATGAAATTATACCAAATCGTAAGAATATGAACAAGGATATAGATATCACCTCACCTCAAAAAATGTCAATGATTGTAAAATATGGTAATAAATATGCAAGTAAAGTAAATGGTTGTAAATTGGTACAAAGTAAATTAAATGATAAGTTAGATGGTTGTAAATAGATAAAGTGAAATGGTCAACCAAATGGGGTTATATCAAACCTAAGGTGAGAAATGTAAAGATAATAAATCTTATATCTACACCAACTTAATCAATATAATGGAGAACTTAAGTAGGGCTACACACATACATCCACAATGCAATAAACAAATCAATGTGTACTCTACTAAATAAAGGAAATAGTATAATGATAGAAATATTTATATTTGGGTGTACCCATTGATGCTTCAATTCCCCCCTTAGCTCAAGCAGAGCTTTACAAAATAATGTTGTAATTGAAGACCTCTAATGGTTGATTAAATTTCTAGATATTCTTAGGTAGGAACTCCCAATGACTCCTATTGAGATTCAATGACACCATAAGATAAGATCTCTAAGATAAGGATCTAAACCACTAACTATCCCAAGTACTTCCTTAGGATATAAATGTGAGTGAAAAAAGAGGGTATGGATGTGATATTATATGTTTGGAACTAAATATTATAACTATATATACTCTTCCAATCCCCTAAAATCCAATATGATGGTACCAGCTAGGTCAATACAATTGGAAGATGGCAGATACCATAATATGGTATCGACCATGTCAATACATTAAAAATGCTAAAAGATAGACTCAATAATATACTAGGTATGACAATATAGTACATGAAGGATAAATCCAAAAAATAGATAATATCAATTAGGTTGATGTTGAGGGATATAATGATGCTAGCAAATATAGATAGGAAGTAGACTAAAGGGATAGATGAGTATAAAATTGGAGGTCTTTAGACTGATGGCAGTGATTGTGTAAGAAGATATTATGAAAACATCTCTTACAAGTATCATGAGTTGATCACACCCCATTCTTGGAGCACCCTTTAAGGTGTGCACTAAGGGAGATTGATATGTCAACGTACCCCAATAAGAGAAAGCATCAATAAAGTGTAAATATTATGTGTATATAGTTAGGCTCACCTCAACTAATTTTTTCCAATCCATTTTTATAAGTAACCCTAAAAGTGAAGCCAAGGTTTCAAGATGAAGGTGAAATAATATTGGAACTATGCATAGAAATGAGTCATTGATGTTGCACACACACACACACACACACACACACACACACACACACACACACACACACACACACACACACACACACACACACACACACACACACACACACACACACACACACATATATATATATATATATATATATAGTCTTAATGATGTATGATGGAATCATCTAACACATTTGATAGAGGAATTTATCATGTATATGGTATGAATTTGGGTACCACATGTGTCTATTGCTATTGGATACATCTAGGCTAGTTCAAACAACCAGTTTCCAAATCCAAACAACTTCAAATCTAGTTTAAGTCATTTCTAATATCTATACACAGTCTCAAACCTGAATAGAATATTAACAAGATAATTACCCTAATATTCTTACTTATTTCTATAAATATTAAATAAAAAGTAACGGATAATTTTACATTCAAGTATGCATATTTTAGATATACTTTATATAATCTAAATATTCATAGTTTTATACTTGCCTAGATCATTAATGCAAAGTAAGGTAAAACACTACATGAAAGAGTGCCTCTTAAAATTTCCTTATTATAAAAAAAAATGGAAAACACCATCACTCTATGTATTTACTCTTTTTTTACAGTGTTCATAGGAGAAATTAATGTTAAATGCAGACTGATAGTTTCACAACCATTATGGTGGTTTTGACACCATTGTGGTAGTTACATAGTCACTAGTTAATGTAGTCTCACACTTGCATTGTTCTTAAGGAAGAACTTAGTTTAGTCTTTGCTTAAAGAATGAAACTTTCTCTTCTTTTATATTGGAATTTTGGTAGGGATTAAATGCTTTTAATAACATTGACATGAGTACTCTTCCACATGATAAGAATAAAACACATAACAAATAAAAAGATAAATATACACATATTTTTTATTGACGCATGATTTCCCATGAAATCCCAAGTGCTTTTGCATCACTTATGCATGTACATGTTCATATCAACATCCTAAAATACCAAAAACAAAATTAATGCACACACACATATGTACCTACATACATACGTGTGTGTGTGTGTGTGTGTGTGTGTGTGTGTGTGTGTGTGTGTGTGTGTGTGTGTGTGTGAAATAGAAATAGGTTAAAAGTATCAAGCAAAAGGAATGAAAGATGTAGTGGAGCTAACAACATGCTATTGAGGTTTCATTTGCAAACAAAGCTAGGGTGGAATTTAATAAATAACATATAAAAATATGTGAGTAGAGAAAAAGAAGCCTTGATTCCCATCACGTGTTGATGCTGGTAAAATTTGTGTGATAAAAGAGTTAACATTGATGGATGGATACATTGGATGGTCTTACTTTGTCTGAAAGAAATGTTGGTTCTATCAATAATGTTAATACTCAAAATCTATGTTTAGAAGGTGCAATTGGAATCAATCCTTCATTATGTGATATCTATACTTTTTATTGAAATTATTAAAGTTTAAAGGTCTTTTGTAAGAAAGGTTCTTACAACCCTCAGTTTACCTATATGTTTAAGTGTTTCCACCTTTAATTTTTTTTTTTTAAAAAACTCACCAACTAAACCTCTTATTTATTCTTAAAAAACTAATTTTAAAACCTTTAACCGAAATATTAAAAATATTAGGAAAAAAAATTTAATTACTTCATTAATTAGTTTGAAGAAATCCATTCTTCCTTGCCAATTTTATACATTACTATACTCAAATAAATATGTTTGGCAAGTTAATTATTTTTAAAAAAAAAATTGATGATGAATAAATTGTGTTCTTAGAAGAGAGGTCACAAGTTCAAATTTATAAGGGGATAAGTTATGTACAAATCATATTTGGAAAGTCTTAAAATAAATATCCTTTACCAAAAACTTTTAATGGAATATAGATTATTACATATAGGAATTTTCCTCCAAAATACTTAACTTGTAATCAAATTGAACCTCAATCTCCAACATTTAAATGATTTGTCAGATCTTTTGTAATAACATTTGCATCCTTCTCGAATACAATAAAATACACATACATGTAGTATGGAGAAGTCATTTGAAGCCAATATTTTTCAACAGCTTGAATATCAGGAAAGAGTGCAAGATTTAAAACATTGAATGCTATATTTTTCCATAAAGAACCTAGAAATACCACCTATATTAATTAAGAACATATTAAGATCTATGACAATAGAGAGAAAAATAACACTATGATAATACTCACAATATTATTCAAAACTATAGGTAATGTTTCCAAACTTCTCTCAGGGTGGTTAATGTTTTAATGAAAAAGAGTTGCATAGTATTAGGCATAGAGTAGTTAATAGTAACTTTTTTTTCATATGCATGTATTAAACAAATTGGAGAAATAGAAGAATTAGTTTTGTTTTTAGATTTTATAGATTTTTTTTTAATTGATGATATTTTTTCTTCCAATTGTCTTCTTTGTATTTTGTGTACCACTACAATGGTTTTTATATGTTGTAGTGTAGGGTGCATTAGTGTTGTAGGATTTGGGTTGCATTGGTAAGTTTATTTGTTTGGTTGTAGTTTTTTGGTTTGCATCACTTCAATATTTTTAGAAGTACCTCTTCAAATTTTGTTGTATTTGAAAAATATGCAAATGGAACATATTATCATTTCAGGTCATCAATTTATTTTTGTAATTATCACTTGAGAAACTACTACAAAATGTAAATTGTAGACACCTAAATCTAGCCACCGATAACCTCCAACCAAGATTTTGACCAATTTCCACCTAAAATGAACAATTTAGCCTAAAAACACTAAAATAAGTTAAATTATGTGAAGCTGATATATTCAAGTGCCAATTTTGGCTACGGTATCCCCCTAAATGGGCCAATGTAATTTATGGGCTAGCTAACTTTGATTAGATCATTTCAAGTCAAAATACCAATTTTACACCTAGGTACTCTCGATTGCTCCTTCCTATCAAATCTCTTGCACAAGACATGTGCCTTCATTATTTTTTGTTGGTAACATCCTAAATGGGATAACAGATCCAATGCATCTGACATTGCCTTCCAATTCCAATCCAGTTGAATTTTGGACCAATAACAAGGCAATATGATCAATTTGAGTAATTTGTGCATGAAGTGCTTAAACATGCTTAAGAGATAATTAACCCAAATCAAGGCCTAATTAAAAATTCCATGGAAAATTGTTGAATACTTATTTTTGAAAATGAATATTGAATATTTGCATCATCAGGTGACCTCATTTCTTGGGAAGACATCCCTAGCCTTAAATGCCACAAATATCAGGATTCATGCCTCCCATGCCTCATAAAATCCCTCCATGCCTCTTAATTGCTCCTCTATCACAAACATTGATGAGCCTATTTATCAATGTTAATTGTAAAATTGAATTAATCCTCAACCACACATCTCAATCTCAAGATAGATGGTTTAGGATGATTCTAGACATTCTCAAAAATATATAAATAAAGAGGCCATGAACATCATTTCTAAGCTATTTTGGTGAAAATTTATTATTTTCAAATATCTTCAAGGTCATGATTATGCAAATTTATAATGCATAATTAATTACAAAGCTTCAAGCAACTAGTGTTACAATGCCAAATTGATTCCAAGCCAAGCCAAGCCAAAGCCCAAGGTGCCAAAGAGAGATGGAGGTAGTCAAGTTTCCATTGCCAAAGACTTCATGAACACAAGCTGAGCAAGACATTAAAATAAGCATTTTAGAGCATCCAAGGAAGGTAAAAGAAGGTTTATTTTGCATTTTAGTTGTGTGTTTTATTCATGTTTGTTAACTAAGCTCTCCCTAGTGTCTAGGCCTAGATATGTTATACTAGTTATTGAGTTTATTTTATTTTATTTTTATTTTGAAACTAACACGATACTAACCATCCTATCTTGAGTCAAATTCCTATATTCACATATGGCATGCCCGGTGAGATGAGACACATCCCACACATGAAAAAGATCATTTTGTAGCTTTAAAATATTTATTTGGATCATTAAAACTCTTTTAAATTGATTTTCTAACTTTGTTTTGCCATTTTTTGTTTTCCATAGGTTTACATATTAACTGACTTCAATTAATAAAACCATTGGTTGGATAGCTATACTCAGTTACATTAGTATAACCGATGTTGGTTAGATAATAGTCATCAGTTAGCAAATGTAACCATTGTCAGTTATATAACTGATGTCAGTGACTATGTTTTTCTTAAAACATAGACCTGAGATTTCTTTTTCTAAAGTTCATTGTTTCAAACCCAAAAGAGCTTCAAGGTTAAATAACATGCTAACATTTTTGTTGTAGGACCAAGCTTGAAATTTTCTAAAAACATGTTTAGATCACCTTTTGCATGCTTAAAATGAATTAGGAATGTTATTTTGGGTGCTTACAGTAATATTTAGGTGTTTAAGTGAGTTTTGAGCATTAGTTTCAAAGTTACAACTAAGACCAAGGGGTCAAATGAACACCACCTCATTTTCCATTTGGGATTAAAAATGAGCTCACTTTCCAAGCTTTTTTTGTATTTACTTAGTTGTTTAAGTTAGATTTTGTTTTGCAAAAAGAGGGATGCCATATTTATGATCTTCCATTTTCCCCCTTTAGGGAACCCTTAGAATCAAAAGCACCATTCCTATTGCAAAAATCTTAGTCTACGGCTTAGAAAGAATGTCATCTAAAGCACTCCCCAAAACCTTGTCAAAGTTTGGGTGACCTTGAAAATGACCCTAAAGTCTTTCTTTTTTATGTCTTTCATTTCATTGCATCTTGGCTTGCGAGGGGGATGTCATTACCTCCTACAAGTTCTTTAGGGAAGATTTGACCCAGGGTTTCATCTCCTAACATTGACTTCAGTTGCTCATTTTGGAGTTACACATGGGACATATCTGCATTTGGACATCGCACTACACTGAGAAAACAATAGGATGTAGTGGTTATAAAAAGGACTAGACCTTTTTACAACTAGCCAATGCCATGGTCACCCAATTTTCATGATTATCTTTTGCATCTTTTGATGTGAAAGTCATTATGCAATTTATTCCCTTAGAATTTTTGAAAGCTTGTTAGTTTATTCAACCCCACATTGCTATACCCTTGCTAGGATTTGGATGATTATACTTAGTGTATTTTTGGATCATTTTCTCATTTGGTATGTTTTGAGACTAAAACTTGTTTATTTGTTTATAAATCCATGTCAAGACCAATTTGTCTATAAATCACTCTTTTGTCTAAAGAGGTGTTATGCTAGCCATTTTACACCACACTTATGCCTTGAAATTTTTGATAAACTTGTTTGTGTGTGTGTCATTTGAGTTGTGAAGGGTAACATTATGCTACCCAAATCATGTTAAAATATTTTGAGATTTTTAATTATTTGAGACATAACATTGACCACATTATTCAAGTATTCTTATGCCATTAGGCTACTCAATTTGTTTCAAGACTTGTTTACCATTGTATCAAAAATAGTTTGTTTCGAACCATTTCACATCAACCATTTGGACTTTTGTCTTGTGCCGTAACATTGTCCAATCTTGTCTACCTTGTTTGGTCAAATCATAGTTTTCACCATTGAGTTATCAATTATCCTTGTCAAGTTTGGATTCAAACATTGATTGATTTATATTTAGGCCTTAATTCATGGGGTTGATACATAGATATTTCTCTTTTGGGTTGCAGAACTTCAGTTAATCAATTACCCAAATTTGAAAATTATTGATGGTTTGTTTCTTCAATACCTATCCTTATCATTGCTTGTGATTTTATTTGAGAAAACACAATATTTCTCTAAAATCTTTTTTCCTTATGCCTTATGCCAATTGATCATGTTTATGTTTGATTCCATGTGATGGGTCTATGTCAAAATTGTTTCCAAACTTGTTAGATTAAATCAAATCATGTTATGCTTTTATTTTAAGTCTAGGTTTTCATGCCATTTGCCCAAAATTCCTAGTGCATGCCTTTTTTTTTAGCCTAGATTTTGACTTCGCATTTGGATAGAATACCTAGCAAATCAAATTTTTCCTTTCCTAGTTTAGACCTTATTTGAAACACTTTGACCTAGACCTTTGACATGTCAGTTTTTATTCAAATGCTTGATCTTTTGTGCATATGACATTTGACATTAGACATTTTATGTTTGATTTTTTTATGCCAAGTCTTAACACAAATCATTTTGGAGATGTAGCTCCACCCCTTTGACCAAGTTGGACCAAGTTTGAACCATTTGTCTTTTGGATCATTTTTTAGAGTTTGTAAAACTCTAAGCCTTTTTATTTTTAGAGATTTCATCATTTATGTAGATATGTATAGCTACACTTATGGTGGATTCATGTACAATCCAACTTATGATAGAATGGCCACACAAAGTCCCACTAGGAACCCCTATACAGAAAGATTTTCTAAGGAGTTTTATTATTCTCCCTACAATACTCCATATGGGGAACATAGTCAAAATCCACAAAATCCAAATCAAAACCTTGATTAGCATGAAGAGGCTTGTGAGGAGAACTTCGAAGACCCAATTAAAAATAATGTTGTTTGGTATATAGATCCATACCTTCTTTTCAATAATCAGTACATGGAACATAGTCAAGAACCAGCTTATGAGCCAACTCACGACTGGGATAATATGGTTTATGAGGAAGACCAGGATGCTTTCGCTTATGTGAGTAATCAAGCTCTAACACATCATACCATTTCTATTCTATGACCACAATGTCACACCATTCCCATACCAAGACCTCATCATTTGGTTTGTGTAAGCAACCAAACTCCATAATGCCCAACTATTTCTATATCAGGACCTCATCCTTTGGTTTATGTGAACAATCAAGATCCAAAATACTCCGTTATCATTCCAAGACCTAGTCCTTTAGCTTGTGTGGGAAATCAAGCTCCACATCTCCCTATCATTACCATCTCAGGACTTCATCCTTTGGCTCATGCAAGCAATCATGCTCCATAATGCCCTACCATTATCTAACCTTAAGTCATTCCTCATCGAGTACCAATCCCATCCAACCCTCAATTGATCTAATCCTTCGAAGACCAAGCTATGTTCAAAACTAGTATTTTCCAACTCATTGGAAACCAAGGCCAAGAGAACCAACCAATCTGGGATGTTTCTATTGAATCAACCATTTGTGATAAGTTAGCCTATGATGAATCACCTATTGATCTTATCTTGGTTGTTGAGGAGTCTCACTCTGATGAGCCAGTCTTTGTTGAGTCACTTCTTAATATTATAATCACCTTTAAAAAAATCATTACTTTGACCATGTGCCTATTTTTTAAGAGCCTCCTATTGATAAGCCAATCTCTAAGGAGTTGTCTCTTGACCTTTTTCATATCCTAGAAAAGTCTTAATTTGATAAACTAGTCTTAGTGGAGCCCATCATGTCATTATAGGTTATTACTTATCCAATACTAAACATTCAACAAGACATCATTGTAACAGAGTACCCATAAGATGAAGAATTAGAGTTAGAATCAAGTTCTATTCTTGAATCGACATCAAATTTACCATCAAAATCTGAATCAACATCAATCTCAACATTGGATTTAGAGTCCCTTGAGATAGAATTAGATTTAAAAGAAGAATATGTTCATGGTTGTTACAACATTGGTTATGCATGCCTTGTAGATCAATTTGAATACATTTATGATCCTTCTATAATTTTTTAGGATGAGTACTTCAAGTTCAAGACAAGTTATCCTAGTATCTTCTACGAGGATTGTGCAGCCTCTCCCCATTCCATTTTTGTTCCATAGACCATTACCATCAACCAAAATAGCCATATCATTGACATTCCATCTCTCACAAGTGTCAATTGGTATCGATAGAATCACACTTTTTTTAATTTCATCCATGGCGACATAGTAGTTGAAGAAGAGCAAGGAGGCTAAGACCACATTCATGTAGCAGAAGAACACTCTCCTAGTGAAACATTTTTAGAGGCATTAGGGGACAATCAAAGTCACAAATTATCATCTTCTAGTGAAACTTTTTTGGAAGCGTTAGAAGAAAATTAAATTCAAAAGTCAACATTACTTAGTGAAACCTTCTCGAAGGTGTTATGGGAAAATCAAGACAACTTCATTGGTGAAAACCTCTTTGAGGCACTAATAACTGAGCAAAAAATTTATTCAATGCTTGATGAAGATAAAATTAAAGATCAAATCTAAATAACTTCTAATATATAACCTAATCAGATGGTAGCTACTCTCAGGCCCAAATAATAGATAAATTTGATGCTCCTATCGAGAGAACAAGTCTTCAGCCCTACCATAACCAAAATTATGTTGAATCCAACATCAATAGTATTACATGTGACTAAATGTCCCAATCTTCATTTGTTTCCCCACCATTATACATTCCATTATCATCTACCATTGTATTTTATAATCAAACCTACCATCCATTATTTTTCCTTGTTTACCATCTATGACTGCACTTTCCTTTGTAGAGTCTACAAAGATACCTTGTCTCGACACTTGAAGGAATCAAAATCAATGACCAATGAAGATCATACAAGCATTCTTAGAATCCAAATCTATATTGAGTTCTTGATAGAGAAACTATTCAAACAAGGTATGGGCTAGTATTTAACATGATCAAGTATTCTATTTGTATCATTTTTTGATTATGATGTGTATCTCCCCATCAACAAGAACAACTGAATCAAAAACCACACCTAGGCCAAAAATATGTACCATGCCATTTCATCGCCATGCTATTGCCATTGTTACGTATACTTCTGACATTGTCATGTATCATGCCATTCACCCCATCACCTGGGGACAACCCTCTTACCATTTTATCCAATTTATCAAACCATCATTATCCTAGAGCAAGACTGTGCCATTCTATCATTCTGTTCTTATCTAGACCAAAGCCTAATTTTAGTCATCCTACCCAATCCTATTTTGATCATGGTTCATTTAGTTCTTCTCACACCTTTTTGTGGGGGCATTTTGATCAAGTTTCAATAATCAATCCAATCCATGTTTACAATGATAGTCTATGAAAGTACTTTGATACTTGATCTAGAAAGATATCTTTCATCCTATCAAGTTTGTTTATGTGAGCCTGATTATAACCACCTATGGGAAAATCAATGTTTCACCAATCTTGTGACTAATTATAACCACCTATGGGAAAATTAGTATCATTGACCTATGCCATTGTATCCTACTTATAACTACCTATGGGAAAACTAGGGGCAACATTTGTTTATCATGCATTGCCACATCACTTTGCCATCATTATTTTTATTTGACTAGCCATTTGCCAGATTTGAGAACTTGTTGGGACCTAGTTGGTTTTTCTTCACCTTTTGTGTGGATGGAATTACTATGACTTGAGGTCATTTTAGGACTATGTGGGTCATGCTCAATTCATGTTGAGGTCACCTCATTCCCCCTTTCCATATGCTCTCACCATTTTGTGAGAAACCTAAGCCAAATGCTCTCACCATTCTATGATTAGGTATCTTATCATTCTCTAACGAGTTAAGATACCCTCAAAATTCTAAAAACATTCAAATACTTCAAAAAATCCAAAAATATTTGTCCTATCTAAGCCTAGTCAGTTATCCTTGATCCACCTTACTGGGGCATTATCATGTTAGGATGCTTTCTTTTGCTTTTGTTTTTAGGCTTTCTATTTATTTATTTTTCAAGTTGTTTGTTTATTTGTTTGTTTTTTTTTCTTTTTATTTTTTTGGCTTGCCTATTTGTTTATTTCTAGCACTATTACCTTGACTTAGTCTATATGTGTTCATTGGGTGATTCCTTGAGCACATTATTCTTGAGTCCATCCATATTCATCCATTAACATTTTCATCATGGTTTTTATCATTGGTGAATTATTTTCAAGTGTTTATTGGATTGGGAGTCAGTGTTTATGCATATTTTGGCCAAGTCTTCATGGTGTTCTATCATGATGCCTACCATCATAAGATATAACAAAAATAAGCTTCAAGAAGGTTTACAATCAATGGAGCCACAAAGTTTCTCTTTGGCACCTTGGCAAATCATTACATCCCACCCTTGATCAAATTATCCCATTGGCCATTCTAGTTGTATTGTTGCTAATCAAGATGAGCATCTCCTCATTGGTAGGTACAACTGAATCATTCAAACTGATCAATCTTATTATTCTATTCATCTATTTCATCACTTTTCACCCACTTATCTTTAATATATATTCTACGTTATATCCTTGAGTTATGCTTACCAATCAACCCTAACTAGGGCATAATCATCTTTAGCCAATCCAAGTCCTTTTAAATGATTATAATTGCCTATGGGAAAATCATTATTTTGACTTTTATTCTTGATTATAACTGCCTTTGGGCGAATCAACATCCTTTTTACATCAATGCATGCAAGCATTTTCTCATTTGGATTAATCTCAACCATGGATTAATTCTACCTTTCTTCTTGTTTATTTTCGAGGGACCATCTATCAACAAATGTGACAGCCTCTCCCTTGAGGGGGCATCATCATAGGCTTTCCAAAACTATGTAGATATTTGTTCTTCAATCATCATTTTATTTTTGGCATACAAGGCATTTCTCATTATTTTAGAATACATTTCTTTGCCTATTGTTTGTAACATCTTCCCAAATAGGGGAAAACTATAGACACCTAAATCTGGCCACTGATAACCTCCAACCAAGATTTTAACCAATTTCCACCTAAAATGCACAATTTGTCTTAAAAACACTAAAACACGCTAAATTATGTGAAGTTAACATATTCAAGTGTCTATTTTGGCCAAGGTATCCCTAAATAGGGCAATGCAATTTATAGGCTAGCTAACCTTGATCAAATCATTTTGAGTTGAAATGCCAATTTTACACCTACGTACTCTCAATTGATCCTTCCTATCAAATCTCTTGCATAAGACATGTGTCTTCATAATTTGTTTTTGGTAACATCCTAAATGGGATAATGGATCCAATGCATCTGAAATTACCTTCCAATTCTAATCCAATCAAATTTTAGACCAATAACAAGGCATTTTGATCAATTTGAGTAATTTGTACACGAAGTGCTTAAACATGCTTAAGAGCTAATTAAACCAAATCAATGCCTAATTAAGAATTCCATGGAAACTTGTTGAATACTTATTTTTGGAAATGAATATTGAATATTTGCATCATCAAATGACCTCATTTCTTGGAAAGACATCCTTAGGCCATAAATACCACAAATATCAAGATTCATGCCTCCCATGCCTCTTAATTTCTCCTCTATCCCAAATATTGATGAGCCTATTTATCAATTTTTATTGAAAAATTGAATTAATCCTCAACCACACATCTCAATCTCAAGATGGATGGTTCTGGTTGATTCTAGACATTCTCTAAAATCTATAAATAGAGAGGCCATGAACATCATTTCTAATCTATTTTGGTGCATAGTTATTATGCTTAAATATCTTCAACATCATGATTATGCAAAGTTATAATGTAGAATTAATTACAAAGTAGTGTTACCATGCCAAATTGATTCCAAGCCAAGCCAAGACAAAGCCTTAAGGTGCCAAGGAGAGATGAAGGTAGCCAAACTTCCATTGCCAAAGACTTCATGAGCACAAGCCGAGCAAGCCACTACAACAATCATTTTGGAGCATATAAGGAAGGTAAAAGAAGGTTTATTTTGCCTTTTAGTTGTGTGTTTTATTCATGTTTGTTAAATAAGTTATCCCTAGTGGCTAGGCCTAGAGATGTTATGCTAGTTGGTGAGTTTCTTTCATTTTGTTTTCATTTTGAAACTAACATGAGACTAACTATCCTCTCTTGAGTCAAATTCCTAGATTTGCAAAAATTAGTGGCTTCATAACTATCAAGGTAGTTTTGACACTGATGCATGCTAGAAATCATAATTTATTACTCCACTCATAATGCTTCATGCAATAATTATTTTAGAGAAACATTTAGTATCAAGTTTTAGGCATATTTAGTAGGTTACTAATAATAGGAAATAAGACCTCTTTATAATGAGGCACTTGTAAGTTGTATTCTAACAAGCAATTGAAAAGAAATCACAAAGAGAAATATATATGTTCCTTTTAGTGAATGCTATAGCATTTCTTTTCTGTTATGCTTATATTTTTATTTCAGTTTGGTATCAAAGCCTATAGATTTAGGTAGAACCATAGCTAAGGATATTAGAGAAGGAAGTAGTTCTATCTACTACCAAATTGAATCAAATAGTCAACCTCCAGCCAAAGGTCAAATTGTTGGAAAATAGTAGCAAAAGCTAAAAATAAAGTGAATACAAATCTCAAGCATAGTATAATTTATGAGGAAAGAAATCTTGGCATGTGGTAATATTATTTGAAGCAATATAAGTAGTCAAAGGAGCTAGTCAATAATAAATGATTCAAATGACACAAAATTTTAAAAGGAGCAAAGAGCCTATGAGACATTGGTGAATAGTTTCATCCTGTGAGAATGAAAATAAAGTCCTTCATGTTTGGCCAAAGTTTATCAGCTAACATTTTAATATTAGAGTGAAATCCAAAGCCAAGAGATCATGGTTTTTTTTTTTTTTAAAGATGAGTCATTCAGATCTAAGTCAAAGTTTTTCATAAGAGGATAGTGCCAAAGATAGTTGGTGGCTAAATATAAAGCTTTCATCTAGTCTATATGAGAATATTTGAAGTGTTTTGAAGGAGCAAACAAAAAATAGATCAAAGAACAAATGTTATTGCATTACCATAAACAACTACAGCTATGATTCTAATTGATATCTAAATGCTTATACCATGAACAGCTATAGCTATGATTCTAATTGATATCTAAATTCTTACAGATGCCTCTATATGAAGAGGTCTTTCATAGACAATAGAATAACAAACTTTTTATTTTTAGACATTCTAACAGTTTCTAGAACAATATAATGAATAAAAAAATGCAAAATAGATTTACTAAATATAGTAATGGGAGAATTTATGAATTCCAACACTCTCCTTTAAATTCTTCCATTAGCTTCTACAACATCCATTACTCTTAAATTCTATCTCAAATGCTCGAAGGTCTCCTTTGCTAGTGCCTTCATGAAGATGTTTGCTAGCTAATATTCAAATCTGTAGAATGCCAATTTGATTTAATCATCTTCAACCAATTCTCTTATAAATTGATAATGAATTTGTATGTGCTTGCTTCATCCATGGAAAATTAGATTGTTCGTCAATGCTACTGAAGACATGTTATTACAAAATATGATTTTGTCATCTATTTTATTCTTCATCAAAAAAGTTAAGACTCTCCTTAGCCAAATAGCTTGGCATGCTGTTGCATTTGTTTTAATGTATTCAACTTCTACTATGGAAAGAGAAACTATGAGTTGCTTCTTGGATGCCTAAGAAATGGATCCTGAACCCATGTGAAATAGATAACTAGATGTGATTTTCCTGTCATCTACACTACTTACCCAATCATTATCTATATAGCCAACTAGATCAAAATCACTCAATGTTGTATAAAGAATACCATAGTTCTTAGTTCCATTGACATATCTTAGAATTCTCTTACCTACTTGCCAATGTGTATCCTTAGGTGTTTCCATAAATCTAGAAATTAAACTTACTACATACACTATATTAGTCCTATATGATGTCAAATACATGAGGCTACCTACCATGCTCTTATATAGATTTGAATTTACCTCATTACTGCAATCTTTCTTATTTAATTTGAGACCTGTAGTGGTTGTTGTTGGTGCAGGCTTTCTATTTAACATTTTAAACCTCTTCAAGATTTGTGAAGCAACTTAGAATGAAGGATGAAAATGCCATGATCCATCTATTGTACTCCTATACCAAGAAAATATCTTAACAAACCCAAGTCTATCATTTTAAATTCCCTTTTCATTTCTTCTTTGAACTCACCAATAAAAGCATCATCATTTCCTGTGAACATTAAATCATCTACATATAACACAACAATCAAAATATTACCATGGCTCTCCTTGATGTAAAGTGTGAGCTCACTACTACTTTTTCAACCATTTGTAGAGAAGTATGAATCAGTTCTACTATACCAAGTCCTTGGTACTTTCTTAAGTCCATACAGTGCTTTATTGAGCCTACACACCTTATTTTCTTTTTCTAGTACTTCATATCTAGGGGTTGATCAACATAGAATTATTCTTTGAGTACTCCATTTAGGAAGGCAAATTTCACATCCATTTGATATACCTTCCACTTGTGTTGGGCAGCTATTGCTAGGACAACCCACATGGTTTTCATTATTACAATAATGATCCAAGAGGATGTATATTTTGCATCAAAAAAATAAGTCACCAAATTGTAGATTGATCGATGTCATGGCATAGAGCTCATCGAGAGCTTTCTAGAATAATTTGTATGGGTCAATTTCAAGCCCGCAGGTGCAAGATATCACGTGTCAAAGATCAAGTAGGGAAATAATTTTTTTTGTTTGGATGGAACTTCCAGTTGGATGTCAATAATTAGTGAGTGGATGAAAAGTGGCAAGTGGACCACGTGATGGGTCCTCAAGCCACTACGTGGCTTATCACCACTATTTTACCATTTATCTATATGGTCTAATTTTGACTATATTGTAATTAATTATGCTTGAATGTTCCAAACAAACCCTATAACCTATCAATTCCATGTGACACATCCACGTCACATTGAATTTTCCACGTTCCATGCCATAAATGTCACAAGCCAAACCCACATGCCAGGTTTTAGCCACCCAACATCCACGTCAAACCAACATGCCCACTAAAATACATGGTAATGCCAATTAATTATCATGGTTAACTATGAAATTCATTGTATATAAACATCCAAAAAGCTACCCACTTACCAATGTTGGATTTTAGATTTCTATCAACCACCAAAAATAATGACAAAGGGATTCGAACCAAGCATTTTTGGTTAAAAGGATAAGCTCCCAACTGCTTGGGCTACTGGTGTAAATAGTATATAAAGGGGTCAAGGTTCATTTTAAAGCTAAGTTTTGGATGTGGAGACAAGGCATAAAAGAATGTTAGAGACTTGGAGATTGTATTAAGGCCTCAAACAAAATAATATTATTTCAAGAGTATCTCTTGGATAGAGTGAAGCCCATATAGACAATTTGAGATAACTTTTAAATAATTTGTAAAGTTATTTTTAAAATATTATAATAAGAGTGATCCCCATTGGAGTGGATCTGGAGACGTAGGATTTATAGTTGAACTCCGTTATCAAATTGTGTGTGGTATTTCTATCAATTTTTATCTCTTTAATTATTGCACTCATGAAATTCCAATTATCTTGGATATTTAAAATCCATTTTTTATTTTATAATCATTTTAAAAAACTGATTTTTATTAAATTATTAAATTAAGGTTCTGATCCATTACAAGTGTGTGTTCTACTATTACGACACTTGTTATATGTTGATTATGGATTAGATATTTTTAGTATCAAAGTAGAATTTGGTATTTAACTATGTGGATTGCTAGTGTATGTTGAAAAGGTCAAGATCTAAGTGGGGTGAAAGATAATTGGCCAAGTACAATCTAGAGTTTGGATCAAGACGTACTGCAAAAATGGGAGATAACTTTGAGTCTGAACAAGCCTTTCGACAAGCCTTCTTGGAAATTAAGAATATGGTAAATGATATTTACCATCAAAAATGATGGAAAGTAGAGCATGATGAAGGTGGTAAATTTTTTGGGAAACCTTCCTCCTCTTTGAATGATAATAAAGACTAAAAAGTCATTAAATCTTTCCCTTCACTAAAGCTAGATATTAAGTTTGAATTGCTGATGTTTAATGGTGAGATTAATGCAAAAAATTAAATAACTAGATAAAGTAAATTGAAGTATATTACAGGGTCTAAAATATTATGGATGATGAGGTGAAAATTCACCTAGCTAATCTTCAAATGGGAGGCACAAAGTTCATCTGGTGGGAGAGTAAGTTGAAGGAAAATGAGATTAAAACAAGTAACTTGATTCCAATTAGAGTGAATTTATTGATGAACTCAGAAAGCAATTTATCCTTTAGGCTATTTACAATAAGCTATGATGGTTTTGCAATATTTCATACAAACTAAAGTCCAAAATGTTCAAGATTATACATAAGAATTTAGGAAAAAGCTTTACTTTTAAATATTCCTCTTTATACACAAGACACACTACTTAAGTATATAAGTGGGTTTCATAGTTACTTGAAACATATGATTATGGCTCTTAATCCCACTAGTTTAGATGAAGCACATGTTAAATCCATTCACTTAGAAGCTAGAGGAAAATAGACAAAAGAATCTATTCCTAAAGTTAAAGGTAAGCAATCTGATGTTAAGCATTTTAAAGGGAAATTTATTGGAAAGGGTAAACAAAAATCCACTGTTAATATTCATAAAGAAGAGGGTAAGACATTTTGTAATCATTATAATAAAAATCATGATGAGTCTAAGTGTTGAAAATTACATCCTAAGTTAAGACCTTTTAACGAGTTTAAAAAGAAGGATAAGAAAACTAATACTATGGTTTAAGATCTAGGTTCAGATTCTAGGGATGAAACTAAGATCACAGTTATGAGTATGCATAATTGTTATTCTCTTTTTGTTTCTAGCACTAAGTAATATAATGTTGCTTCCTCTTCAAAATAAAAATATTTGCATGATGATAAGAAAATAAATGAGTTGTTTCACATTAGGGTTGTTGCAAAACATACTAATATTAATACTCTATTTGATAGTGGATCACAGGCAAACTTGATTTCTACAGAGATTTTTAAAAAGTTAAGCCTAAAAATAAATCCCCATCCAAAACCGTATCCACTTGTTTGGGTATGTGATAATGTAAAAATGCAAGTGACCAAAACTTGCATATTGAAATTTGCCATCGCATCTAAATTTGTGGATGAAGTTGATCTGGATGTAGTTCCTCTAGACGTATGTGGGATTGTTTTAGGAAGCCCTTATCTTTATGATAAAAAGGAAATGTTCTATAGGGATGAGAATAAGTACTTATTTGTTAAGGATGGAATTAAATATATAGTCAAAGAACATCATGTTAAGATGATTCTTTCTTTGGTTACAGTAGGGCAAATAAAAAAAACTAGTCAATTCAGTCAAGAATTTTTGTCTCATGTTGATTAAGTCTAAGGAAAGAGAATAATCCCAGGCTATGGAAAGTTTTGATCCTAAACATAAGAAAGAATTGGTTGAAATAATTTCTAGTTATGATGATGTGTTTTAGGATCCCAAAGGGTTACCCCCTAAAAGGAGAGTTCAACATTAAATTCAATTGTTACAGGATTCTCCTCTCCCTAACATTGGCATGTACAAGTTATTAGTGGTGGACAATGAGGAAATCAAAAATCAAGTAATGGAAATTTTAGAAAAGGGTGTTATTCATCCTAGTACATCTCCTATTAGTTCACCTATAATTTTGGTGCCAAATAAAGATGGTACATGGTGAATGTGTGTTGATTTACATGATTTGAATAAAATTACTATTAAGAATCATTACCCTCTTCCTCATATTGATGATTTGCTAGATCAGTTAATAAATATTATCTATTTCACTAAGTTAGACTTGAAAAGTGGTTATCATCAGGGTAAGATCAATGATGGTGATATTTTAAAATAGATTTTAAGACAAAACAAGGATTGTTTGAATGGTTTGTCATGCCTTTTGGATTATGCAATGCACCAACTACATTCATCTGTTTGATGAATGATGTTTGCAGACCATTCCTTGATGATTTTGTTAGAGTCTACTTAGATGATATTTTGATCTTTAGTCATTCTTTGGAAGATCACGTGATTCATATTAGGAAAGTCATGGATGCATTGAGAGGGAGAAACTATTTGAAATTGTCTAGATGTGAATTTGGCAAGACCTCTTTGATTTACTTGGGTTATATTGTAGGGCAAGGTGAATTTAAAATTGATCCTGCAAAAGTGGAGGTTATAGTTAAATGGCCTAAACCCAATAATGTAACTAAGGTTAGAAGTTTTATTGGCATAATTCAATATTAGAGGAAATTCATTGCTAATTTCTCACTTATTCAATCAAACTTGCATTCTTTGACTAGGAAAAAATAAGTTTTTCAATGGGAAGGCAAGCAGTAAAGGGCTTTCAACACTTTGAAGACAAATATTTGTACTACTCTTGTCTTGGCACTTCTTGATCTACAAAGGCCATTTGAGATCATGATGGATGTAAGTGATTATGCTATGGGAGTTATTATGATGCAAAGAAAGAAGCTAGTATGTTATCATCTTGAGACCTTCATAGGTGTGGTAAGAAACTATCCAACTTATGATAAGGAATTGTATGCATTGGTTCAAAGAGTTAAGAAGTGGACACATTACTTGATGGGCAAGGATACAGTGATACATACAGATCATCAACCCCTCTAGTATATATAGTCATAGGCCAAGCTACAATAGTCTAGGCATTTTTGTTGGATGGGTTTCCTATAACAATTTCATCTTGTGATCAAGTATAATAAAGTATTCAAAATAAATTTATTGACATGCTTTCTAGGCCTCCTATGGTAGTTGCATCTATTCTTTTACAACATAGTTCTTTGACTCGTGAAAGTTATAAAGAACAATATAATGATGATGTTGACTTTAAGGATGTGTACAAAGACTTGATGAGTGGTAAATAGGTAGAAGAACCAGAATATCATGTGCATAATGGACTTTTGTATTATTTGGGTAAAGTTTGCATTCCTCAAAATTAAAGGTTGCACATGATTAGGGAAGCACATACTTCTCTTATTTCTAGTCATTTTGGAGTTGGTAAAATAGTAGCACATTTGAGAATGTATTGTTATTGACCTCATATGCAAGAAAATGTTTCCAAATATAAAAAGGGGTGTGTTCTTTGTGCCACAAGCAAGCCTAGTAATAGGAAACTGGGACTTTACACTCCCTTACCTATTCATACCCATCCATGGGAAATTATTTCCATGGACTTTGTATGGGGTTTGCCTATGTCATGGAGGAAACACAATTACTTGTATGTGTTAGTGGATAGATTTAGAAAGATGTGTGTTTTGATCCCTTATAATAAGAATATTATAGGGGAAGGTATAACACACTTGTTCTTTCAGCATGTATGGGTTTATTTTTGTTTACCCACTTCTATTGTTTCTAATCAAGATTCTTGGTTTCTTGGGGAATTTTGGTCAACACTATGGGAATTAATGGACACTTAGTTGAATAAGAGCAGTAAATTTCATCGATAGATTGATGGTCAGATAGAAGTTTTGAACCACACTGTGGTACATTTTCTCAAAGGTTATTGTAGAAAACATCCCAAGTTATGGGATGAGCATTTATGCTATATACAACATATTTACAACCATGCACTTCATTCTTCTACTATGAAATCTACTTTTTGAAGTTTGTTATGGATATTTACCTAAATCTCCTCTAGATGTTTGTTATGGATATGATTTAGCTACTGATGAATGTAATGATAATGTTAAATTCAAGAATTTCATTGAAAAGATATAGTAAGTACACTAAACTGTTCGAGATCAGTTAGAAAAAATTTAGGCAAAGTATAAAGTAAGACATGACAAACATCATGTTGATCACTAGTTTGTTATAGGTGATTTGGTATGGCTTCACATCAGTAAGGAAAGGATAACTGATGAAGGTAAAAATTTGAAACCAATCTAGTATGGTCCTTTTTGGATTATAGAAAAGATTGGTAAACATACTTTCTAGTTAGATTTGCCATCTTATATGCAAATTTATTTCAGTTGTGAATATGGAAAATCTAAAATTGTATGAGCCTTCGATGATTTTAGATCATGATAAGAGCGTATCCATTCCTTTTGTTTATGATTTTTCTCCTAAGTATCTAATAGAATTGTAGGAAGATATAATACTTGATAGGAAGCTTTGAACTTCATGAAGGGGAGATGTTAAATATCTTCATGTTGGTCTTAAAGGGATGTACCTGAACAAGGCCAAATGGATGGAATCCAGAAGTGTGAGGGAGAAATAAACTCACCTCTTTACCAATTAATCAAATTTTGGAGGTTCAAAAGCTCTTAGTGGGGAGGATTGATCTAGGAGGATCTATATTTTACTTCAAAATAATCAGTCACCAAATTGTGGATTGATCAATGTTATGGTGTAGAGCTCACCGAAAGCTTTCTAGCACAATTTGAATAGGTCTATTTCAAGCCCATATGTGTAATATATAATCCATCAAACATCAAGAAAGGCAATAAAAAAATTTGGTTTGGATGGAACATCCAATTGGATGTCAACAATTGGTGAGTGGACCACGTGGTGGGTCCTCAAGCCACCATGTGGTTTTCCACCACTTAATTATTTTACCATTTATCTTTATGGTCCAATTTTGAATATATTGTAATTAAGTATCATTGAATGTTCCAAAAAAACCATATAACCTATCACTTCCACGTGACACATCCATGTAACAATGAAGTTTCCGTGTTCCATGCCACAAATGTCACAAGCCAAACCCACATGCAATGTTCTTGTCAATATCCTACTGCCCACTAAGGGCACACTTGATTACCTTTGTATTAGCAACTAAACATGAAATTTAACCAGAATGAATAAGTAACTAGAAATATGAAACAACACGAAATATGAGAGACAATACCCAATTGTATTAATACTCATTCAGAAGAAAATACAATAAAGAAGATGCCACACTTCTTCTTCCCACACCTCTAGAGCTCCCACACTTCTAAGGTTCACCAGTAATTCTCCTTCAACAGTTCACTCTCTCAATTATGGTCACAACAATCAACTCAAACACAGAGTTGTTGTTCACCTCCACCAGTCAGTAACACCACTGCTAGTACACCAAGTACACAACCATACTCCAAGTAGATCTCCCTAATCTTGCTCCTTGCCGTGTTGCCCGTTTCCTTTGACCTTGTTATCTTGCTGATCCACCTTAGACCTTGCACACACAAACCCCTGCAAATCAACCAATCTTACTTACCATGTAGATATCTCTACACCCTGAAGAACCCTTGTCCTTGCCTCACCAAGTCCTTATGATTCTCCAAACCAGTACCCCGGTGGATCTTCTCCCAAAACTTGCACACCCTACAACTCTACCAGATCATACACACTCAGCACCCCTTTGGAACTAGGAGGAGCTACTCTTGCTCTCTCTACAAGCACAATGGCTTTCTAGCACACTTTATAATATAGCCCATGAGTCTATTATATAGATCTCATGCATACAATAATTAGACTTTCTTAATTACAATAATTAGACTCGCAACTCAAGACCAAAAATAGTCTTTACATGCAAACTGCCTGTCCAAAAATAGACTAGTCTGGAACCCACATGCAAGTTGCATGCACACATAGGTTGCCGACATCGATTCCTTCCTGACCGATGTCGACCGAATCATAACCGACGTCAGTTTCTTTTACACTGTAATCTGACTGACGTCAGTTGGCCTGACCGATGTTGGTTCCTCTATAACTCACTCTACAACTTAGTAACCCAACAACCTCCTCCATGTTTGCATCACTGAAGCTTTTAGCTCCACAACCTAACAATCTCCCACTTGGAGATAAATAGCTACACCTGTACCTATACTTGTACACTATCTAATTTTTTCTTGGCTTGTATCCCTCTTCAAGCTCAATCCTGAAGACCAACCACCACACAACCTGTGGTGCACCTCCTATCATCCAAGCAACCTGCCACATCCAAACCTACAACTCCATGTAGTGAGGTCCCTGACCCTGCATAGCATGAATCCCTACTGTTGGTCCCTCTCAAACACCTGAGAACCCACTGAAATGCTTTCCAGTGCTTCTTCCCCGAATTGGCTCTGAACTCTCTGACAACTCCCACTGCTTGGGAAAACTCAGGTCTACACTCGACCTCATGTGATTTTGAACACTGTTCTAAGCTCAGCTTGAACTATCTAGCCCTTGGTGTGCTTACCGATTCTGCATCCTACATATTTAACCCCGCCAATGCCTTCTTTACATCAGCTCCCACTGGAGACAAAATCAACCTGTGATCTTCCATGTCTCTTATGCCAAAGAATTTCACTGCTCCCAAATTCTTCATGACATACCTCTGAACTAACTTTACCTTAAGCTCAGAAACTCCCTGCATGTGTAACCCTGGAACAAGCAACCACACCACATACAATAATAGGATCCACCTAGTAAAGAAAACACAATGATTACAATGACCTTGACTAAAGCCATGCTTTGTCATACTCCTATCAAACCTGTACCACTATCCTGTAGCTTCCTCAAGACCATATACCTTGGCCTTCCGTCTCACGTGTCCATTCACTCTCTTCTTTAACCTGGGAATCCATTCATCTGTCAGTGCTTTCATCCTCACTAGTAACTCTACCAAATCTCCTGCTTGGTTCTCTTTTGAAGAATTCATGCCATGCTCCCACTATTTCCTGGATTCTACCTGCATTGCCTCTTCACATCTTCCTATTTCTTGACCATCGGTGAGCAACAAGTAGTATAAAGAAGGAAAATAATGAATATGAGGCTCACTTACCCTTTCAATCCTCCACATGGGTGTTTGAGACTCCTTGACAGCGTGATATCTGCCCAACATCCATTCTAGTGACTGATCTCAACCATCTCCCAATCTACACCCTACTGACGTCGATTCCTTGTGACTGACCCTGACTGCCGACGTTGGTTGCCACTTGCCCGACACTACTGACTCTACTGGTCTGCACATGACTGACATCGATACCTATCTGTTCGACGTCAGTTTCTCCTGACCGATGTTGGTACCTGTGTTCTCTTGTGAGTGATGATCTTTTTACCCGTGAGCTCCCTTGGATCAAAACCCTGTCCAAATCAACACAGCCCTGCTCAGAATAATCCAGCCTTCTCCACTGATCTCTATCCGTCATCTCCATGAACACTAAGGCTTTCTAGTTCTTAAATTTATCAAAAACATCTATCTTCCACTTAAAAACATGCATTCCCTTCTTACACATGTGACCAAGCCTACAAAGCCACATCTTTGCAACAGAAGGTGAATTAGTAATATAAGTAGATAGATAAAGGATACCTACTTTCTTACCACCGTCTAATTCAAGTGCATCCACTGTGAGAGTTACTGTGCATCTCTCATCACCCAATTTTCCTAAAAAAATTAGACTCATCTCCAAGACTAGGACCTGCATGACCTCCTTCAACACCCGTGTGTTACCCATCTATAATTTCAGCTTCACTTCCCCTTTGCCAACAATCTGACAAGGCTCACCAACCCCTAAATAAATCTCTCCAAAGTCTCCCTAGACATAATCATGAAAATATCCTCTATTTCGGGCTGCATGGAAAGAGGCAACATAATCTATAATCCAAGATTCTAATTTATCCAGAGCATCCTGTGCAACAACACCTACAACATTTGCTTCTTCATGCTAATCTACTACCAACCAACAATCTTTCTTTATCTGCTCTTTCTTTCCATCAATCTGACCATTCGTGCTATTCAATTTCTCCATTCATAGCTTACTTTCTTCTGCCATTGCTATACTCCCACTCAATCTAAAACCTCTGAGAGTGACCTGTAATCAACAAAACACTTAACACGCTGTAACCACTTGTTAGTGTACTTAACCACGCTTTGATACCACTTATCAATATTGGTACCAACCTGGTCCACCTGCTCTGACACCACTTGTCAGGATCCTACTACCCATTAAGGGCACACTTGATTACCTTTATATTAGCAACAAAACACAAAATTTAACCAGAATGAATAAGTAACTATAAATATGAAACAACACAAAATATGAGAGACAATACCCAATTGTATTAATACTCATTTAGAAGAAAATATAATAAAAAATATGCCACACTTCTTCTTCCCACACCTCTAGAGCTCCCACACTTCTAGGGTTCACCAGTAATTCTCCTTCAACAGTTCACTCTCTCAATTACGGTCACAACAATCAACTCAAACATAGAGTTGTTGTTCACCTCCACCAGTCAGTAACACCACTACTAGTACACCAAGTACATAACTATACTCCAAGTAGATCTCCCTGATCTTGCTCCTTGTTGTGTTGCCCATCTCCTTTGACCTTGCTATCTTGCTGATCCACCTTAGACCTTGCACACACAAACCCCTGCAAATCAACCGATCTTACTTACCATGTAGATATCTCTACACCCTAAATAACCCTTGTCCTTGCCTCACCAAGTCCTTATGATTCTCCAAACCAGTACCCCAGTGGATCTTCTCCCAAAATTTGCACACCATACAACTCTACCATATCATACACACTCAGCACCCCTTTGAAACTAGGAGGAGCTACTCTTGCTCTCTCTACAAGCACAATTGCTTTCTAGCACACTTTACAATATAGCCCATGAGTCTATTATATAAATCTCATGCATACAATAATTAGACTTTCCTAATTACAATAATTAGACTTGTAACTCAAGACCAAAAATAGTCTTTACATGTAAACTACCTGTCCAAAAATAGACCAGTCTAGAACCCGCATGCAAACTGCATGCACACACAGGTTGCCGATGTCGATTCCTTCCTAACTGATGTCAGTCGACTCATAACCGACGTCAGTTTCTTCTGCACTGTAATCTGACCGATGTTGGTTGGCCTGACTGACATCGATTCCTCTGCAACTCGCTCTGCAACTCAGCGACTTAGCAACCTCCTCCATGTTTGCATCAGTGAAGCTTTTAGCTCCACAACCTAACAGTTCTAACCACCCAAAATCCATGTGAAATCAATATGCACACTAAAATACATGGTAATGATAATTACTTGGCATGGTTAACCATGAACTTCATGGTATATAAATATCCAGAAAGCCACCCACTTACCAATGTGGAAATTTAGATTTCTATCGACCACGAAAAATGACACCAAAGGGATTTGAACCAAGCATTTTTGGTTAAAAGGATAAGTTCCCAACTACTTGGGTTATGGGTGTAAATATTATATAAAGGGGTCGAGGCTCATTTTAAAGCCAAATTGTGGAGGTGGAGACAAGGCATAAAGTAGTGTTAGAGACTTGGAGATTGTATTAAGGCTTCGAACAAAATAATATTATTTCAAGAGTATCTCTTGGATAGAGTGAAGCCCATATATAAAATTGAAGTGACTTATAAATAATTTGTAAAGAAATTTTTACAATATTATAATAGGAATGATCCCCATTAGAGTGGATCTAGAGATGTAGGCTTTATAGCCGAACTCTGTTATCAAATTGTGTGTGGTATTTATGTCAATTTTTGTCTCTTTAATTATATCACTCATGAAATTTGAATTATTTTCGATATTTATAAGCTTTTTTTATTTTTTAATCATTTAAAAAAAATTATTAAATCATTAAAATAAGGTTCCGATCCATTACAAGTGTGTTCCACTATTATGATACTTATTAGATTTCAATTACGGATCAAATAAGATCATAAGACTCATCATAGTCTCTACCAAGATGTTATGTGTATCCCTTAACATCCAATCTTGCTTTGTACGTATCAATTTTTCCTTCTATTGTGTTCTTGGCCTTATAGACCCACATCACTCCAATCACCTATTTACCCTTAGGTAAATCATCTAACTCTGATGTTTTGTTTCTTTCTATTGATTTTGTTTCCTCATTCATGGATTTACACCATTTTTATTCTTTTATTGCTTCTTCAAAACATGTAGGTTCTTCTAGAGAAAATAAATCAAAATTCAATTTTTCATCATCATGCCTTGAATCATCATATATCTCCCTCAAGCTCCTTATCTTTCTAGGCATAAGAGAAGTAAGAGTTGAATCTGAGCTGTTACTGGAGTTGCTTGATTGAGGACCATGTTGTGAAGGTGATGGAGGTGTTTTTGATGCTTCACCTTATTGAGCTGTGACTTTTTCAATTTGAGCATCTTCATTTCCATCATCTATGAGTATCAATTCTAAGATATTCAATGTAGTGTATCCCAAGTAAGAGATATGTGTTCATCTAAAAACGTAGAGAGTTACACCATTGGAATGAAGGGTATCATTAGATCAAGTGAAGACCCAATTGTAAAATTGGATCTATTTACATTTAGAGAAGCATTATAAATTCATAGCATGGTTAGATCAGACATTAAAAGCAAGAATCATCCACCATCATTTAACAAACAAAACTATGACATATAGATAAAGAAGTTGAAGGTGATAATGATAGCAAATGATTTGTGTTAGTATGTGGTCAATGGACTCATAGATGTGACTAACCAAGCTACCTACATTGCATTGATAAATACATAGAAGACCCAGCTAAAGGAAAGTAGGAGAAAGGATGTAAAATATTTAAATCTAATAGAGGCAATAATTTTTGAAGCCATATACCTGTGAATAATAGTAAACAATTACTTAAATGATGCATGGGATATTTTTTAAAACTATTACAAAGGCATTGATAAGGTTCAATTAGTCAAAACCCAATTTCTTAGGAGAGAATTTGAAATAATACAAATGAATGATGGTAAGTCCATTTCTAATTTTTATATAAGAGTTTCTAAATTAACCAATCAATTAAGAATTATAGGTGAATATATAGAACATCAAAGGATTGTTGAGAAAATACTTAGGATTTTCCCATTGATATATGATCCAATTGTAATTGTAATTAAGCAGGTTAAATAATTTTCAAAGATGATAGTGGATTAGTTGATGGGTTATCTACAAACCCATGAGCAATGGTTTAATAGATCTAGTCATTCTTTCTTAGAGCAAGCCTTCAAGGCTTAGGACAGTATGAAAGGCAGGGGAGAGAAAGAGATAATAAACGTAGAAGCTTCAGATGTAGAGGAAGATGAAGAAACTACAATGGAAGAAAAAACTCAAATAGTCATCAAGGAGAAAGCAGTTCACAATTAGATTTCTAAGATAGTAAGAGGAGTAGTACTCTAAACCAAATGTATGATAAAATTATTGTTCAATGTTATTATTTTCTAATAGTATGTTCATTTTACAAGTGAATTCATAAAAAGGCAGCATGGTCAATCAAGGCAAAGTGCAAATGTGGCTAATGAGAATGTAAGTGAACCTGAACATTTTCCAAACATGTTCATTATATGTAATGTTTCTGAGCAAAGCAATGTTGAGGTTTGGTATTTGGATAGTGCTTGTATTAACAGCATGAGTGGTAATGACAACTTATTTGCCTCCATGGATAAGAATATTTAGTTTGAGATTAAGATGGGGAATAATGAAAAAGTGCATGTTGTTGGCAGAGGGACTATCATCGTCTACACTAAGATGAAAGAAGTGAAATCCATGACATCTACTATGATCCAAATCTAAAACACAATCTATTGAGTATTATATAGTTGGTTCCAAAAGGATATAGAGTCTTGATGGAGAATGGACAGTGCATAATCTTTGATAAGGAAACAATAATATGATAGATACAATACAAATAGCAAGTTAATTACATGTTTCCTCTCAAGATGAAAATTGTTCCTACCAAGAGTATAATAGTACTATAAAAAACAACCTTCAAGACCATCATCAAAGACATATACAAACTTTGGAATTTAAAGTATGGCATTTAAGTTATTCTAGATCGGATCTTTTATTTAAGAAAAAATGGGTAGAGGTCTACCAATAATAGTAGAACTTGAAATAAAATGTGAGGCATGTATCTTAGGAAAACAACATAGGCACCCCTTTCACTCATGGATGTATAGGAGAGAAAACTTACCATTGGAGTTGGTGCACTCAGATTTGTGTGGTCCAATGAAAACTCTCACCCACTCCAAGAATGCATATTTCTTGACCTTCATAGATGATTACAGTAGGAAGACTTGGATTTATTTCCTAAAGAATAAATCTTAGGATTTCAAGAAATTCAAGTGGTCCAAGGCATTATTTGAGGAAAAGTGGGTACTCCATCAAGATCTTGAGATTAGATATAAGGGGAGAGTATGTATCTAAATAATTTCTAAATTTTTGCAATAATGAATGCATTGAAAAGCAATTCATAGCTAGATACAATTCACTACAAAATGGAGTGGTAGAAATAAAGAATAGGATCATCTATGATATGTTTAGAAGCATGTTAAATGCCAAAGTACTTTAAAAATAATTTTGGAGTGAAACTACACCAACAAAAATATACTTGTTAAATAGGTGTCCCATAAAGACTGTTCAAAATATGACTCCATAATAAGCATGGACAAATAGAAAATATAGTGTTGAGCAGCTAAGAATATTTGGGTGTGTGTTATATGTAAAAGTGCCAAAGGAGAAGAGGAAAAAAGTGTATATGAATTGGATATAATAAAGACACTAAATCATATTACAAACCTATTAAAAATAATATTATAATTAACAAGGATGTTGAATTCATTGAGAATGAATCATGGGCTGGCTCTATTGACAGTTCCTCAAGTATTTTGGTAAAGGTACCCATGGATGATATATAAGATGGATATGAATACAATGGAGTTGAACCAATCATATATAAACATGTTAAACCTCCATTTACATCAACTTCACAACATACACCTCATTCAAACAACTTCAATAGTATTTCAGATCTAACTCTCGCTTCTGTAATGCCTAGAAACATAAGGAGATTGAGAGAGATTTATGATAATGTAAGTTATGATGATCTTAATTAAAATATGAATTTTGATTTATTTTATCATGATGGTCCTAAATGTTTTGGATAAGTAGTAAAAGAAGAGAAATAGTTTAAGGCCATAGATGAGGAAATAGATTCAATTGAATGAAACAAAAAATGTGAGTTAGCTGACTTACCCAAGGATAAACAAGTAATTAGAGTTAAATGGGTCTAAAAGAACAAGATCACAATAGAAGTGAAATTTGATAGGCATAAAGCAAGGTTCATTGTTAAGGGATACAAATGCCACCTTGGAAGAGTTTATGATGATAAATATACAACTGTTTCAAGCATCAAAATTTTGTAGGTTGTCTTATCAATAGCTGCCCTGCACAAGTTGAAAGTATATCAAATGGATTTAAAATATGCCTTCTTGAGTAGAATACTTAGAGAAGATGTCTATGTTTATAAACCACCTAGATATGAAGTCTAAGGACAAGAAAATAAGGTGTATAGGCTCAAGAAAACATTTTATGGGCTTAAGCATGCACCAAGGACTTGGTACAATAGAATTAATTCATACTTTACTACTAGTGGCTTCATTTAAAGTAGTACCGAGCCCAAAATTTACATCAAGTCAAGCCATGGTAATATTTTAATTACTATGTTATATGTAGATTATCTATTTTTTACAAGAAATGATGATCCTTTCTGATCTGTAAATAGTAAATGACCCCCTCTTCTTAAAAGCTGTTTAAAAATGGATATTCTTTAAATATCAAAAATTCTTATCAAATTGCTTATAAATACATTAAAATCAGAAATATAACTAAAACAAAAAGAAATAAAAAAATTTACAAAAAAAATAGAGACAACATAACTCCAAAGTTGATAATAGAGTTCACCTAATCTGGGTTATGTCTCTGAGCCCTGCTCAAAGGTGGACCAATCAACTATTGATAACAAAATATCTTTGTACATCACCTTATCCCCAATAGGGATTCTTGACCTGTAAATAACTATTTTGATTCTACTGACTCTAGATTTGGCAACTCGCTCTGGCTCTGGCTCTAGCTCTGGCTCTGGATCTTGGCTCTCAACTCTGGATCTTGGCTCTCACTCTTGGATTTAGCACTTGCTTCAACTCTATCTCTCAACTTTGGCTCTTGGCTCTACTTGATTATTCTCAAGTCTTATGTGTTTTTATTCACACTTTGATTGTGATTAAAAATGATCCCTCCAGACCTTTTATATAGGTTCACAGGTCCACAAAAGATGGGATTCAATGATTATCTTTTCCTAATTTTAAATAATATTCATAATTATCCTAGGACCATTATTTGTGGGATTTAACATTATCCCCCCAATTATCCCATATATATGGGGTTTACCATTATCTATGCATTTAAATAAGGCTCATATGTGGGATGAAGGAAATAATAATTTATCTATTTATTTGAATGATCCACATTTGATAGTTTATGCCATGTGTCACCTCAAAATTTATCCACATGTCTCATGCTAATTTGTCCATGTCCCAACATTTAATTGGTCCATGTTGCCACATCATCATCTTTACAATAGCTACTTCAATTACAAGTATCAAGTAGGTACATTGAACATGTTCCAAATAAATTGCATATACTGCTATCAACTTCATAATGGAGTTAATTAAAATGTGAGAAAAACCAAGCATGATAAACCTGTCGTAAGATTCTCCTCATTTGGTTACTCCAAAAATATTCAAAGATAAAACATGGATTAATTTTTATTTCATCAATCATCTAAAATCCTAAATATGCTTTGAAAAACTTGCATGATAATCTATAATTCTAGCTATGCAAATATAAAACTAAGGAACTTCTTACCAACCCATTTTATTGGATTATCCCGTTTATGTGGTTTTATTTTCTCAATAAATACCTAGGTTAAATCATCAAATTGTGGTGGATTAAGAACTTCATTTACCTTTGGAATAGGTCTATATTCCATCTTCATCTTATTGTTTTGAAATGGATGAAGTCTCCAACACTGCTCAACTCTATGCCCACTCACATGACAATGAGCACAAAAGTTCCTCTTCTTAGATGAGGAAACATGTTTGTCATTTCTCACCTTTGAATGATGAGATTGGTATTTAGCACTAAGCTCATTAGGAAACCAATTATGCAAGAATGACTTTCTCTTCCAACAATACGCAACAAAATGATTACTTAACCCATAAAAATTACATGAAAAACTTGCATCATTTTTTGTATATTAAAACCATATTGTTTATAATGAAAGAGTTCATCATCAAAAAATTTACAATTTCCCTTATGTTTATGAATATAATTTGTGTAATAATGAGGAGGCGGAATCTCATTACATCTTCTCTAAAATTTATTCCATCTTTCATCATGTGATGATGAATCAATAATTTCCTATAAAGAATCTTCCTGCAGGACTAGTGGGGTAATCACTTGGCTGTCAGAAGCTTGTTTCCCTTGAGTGTTCTTGGATAACTCTCCAATTTAAGATCAAATTGAAATTCGAAGCCAAGAGATCATGGATTTTTTTTAAAAATAGGAGTCATTCAGATCTAATTCAATGTTTTTGATATGAGGATGGTGCCCAAGATAGTTGGTGATTAAATCTGGAGCTTTCAACCAATCCATATGAGAATATTTGAAGTGTTTTAAAGGAGCAAACAAAATATAGATCAAAGAACAAATTCTATTTCATTACCACAAAAATCTACAACTATGATTCTAATTGATATCTAAATGCTTACATGATGCCTCTATATGAAGAGGTCTTTCATAGACAATAGCATAACAAACTTTCTATTTTTAAACATTTTAACAACTTCCAAAATAATACAATGAATAATTAAAAAACAATGCAAAAAAATTACTAAATATAGCAATGGGAGAATTTATGAATTCCAACACCCCTTAAATTCTTCCACTAGATTTTACAACATCCATCACTCCTAAATTTTGTCTCAAATGCTTGAAGCTCTCCTTCACTAGTGCCTTCATGAAAATGTCTACTAACGAATATTCAGATCTACAGATTGCCAATTTGATTTCATCATCTTCAACTAATTCTCTTATAAAGTGATAACGAATCTGTATGTGCTTGCTTCATTCATGGAACACTAGATTTCTCATCAATGCTATTGAAGACATGTTATCATAAAATATGATTGTCATCTATTTGATTTTTCCTCAAATCTACTAAGACTCACCTTAGCCAAATAACTTGACATGTTGCCACATTTAATGCAATGTATTTAGCTTCTGATATGGAAAGATAAACTATGAGTTACTTCTTAGATGCCCAAGAAATGGCTCCTAAACCCATGTGAAATACATAACTAGATGGGTTTTTTCTGTCATCTACACTACCTTCCCAATTGATATTTATATAGCCAACTAGATTAAAATAACTTGATGTTGTATAAAGAATACCATTTTTCTTGGTTCCATTGATATATCTTAGAATTCTCTTACCTAATTGCCAATGTGTATCCTTAGGTGTTTCCATAAATCTAGAAATCAAACTTACTGCATACACTATATCAGTCTTAGATGTTGCTAAATACATGAGGCTACCTACTCTGCTCTTATATAGAGTTAAATTCACCTCATTATTGCAATCTTCCTTACTCAATTTGAGACTTGTAGTGCTTGGTGTTGGCCCAGGCTTGTTATTCAAAATTTTGAACCTCTTCAAGATTTCTGAAGCATACTTAGAATGAGAGATGAATATGCCATGATCCATATATTGTACTTCTATACTAATAAAATATCTTAACAAACCCAAGTCCATCATTTTAAATTCCCTTTTCATTTCTTCTTTTAACTCACCAATAAAATCATCATCATTTCTTGTGAAGATTAAATTATCTACATATAACATAGCAATCAAAATCTTACCATGACTCTCCTTGATGTAAAGTGTGGGCTCACTATTGTTTTTTCTAAAACCATTTTTAGTGAAGTATGAATCAATTCTACTATACCAAGTCCTTGGTGCTTGCTTAAGCCCATAGAGTGCTTTTTTGAGCCTATACACCTTGTTTTATTTTCCTGGTACTTCATATCTTGGTGGCTGATCAACATAGACTTTTTCTTTGAATATTCTATTTATGAAGACATATTTCACATCCATTTGATATAAATTCCACTTGTGTTAAGAAGCTATTGCTAAGACAACCCACACAATTTCCATTCTTGTAATAGGATCATAAGTCTCATCATAGTCTCTACCAAGATATTGTTTATATCCCTTAACAACCAATCTTGCTTTGTACCTGTCAATTTTACCTTATGTTTTGCTCTTGGCCTTGTAGACCCACTTCACTCCAATCACTTGTTTACCCTTAGGTAAATCATCTAACTCCCATGTTTTGTTTCTTTCTATTGCTTCTATTTCCTCATTCATGGCTTTACACCATTTTTCTTATTTAACTTCTTCAAAACATGTAGTTTAATCTATAGAAATTAAAGCAAAATTCAAGTTTTCATCATCATACCTTGAATCATTATATTTCTCCCTCAATCTCCTTCTCTTTCTAAGCATAAGAGAAGCAAGAGTTGAATCTGAGCTACTACTGGAGTTTCTTGATTGAGGACCATGATGTGAAGGTGATGGAGGTATTGCTAGTGGTTCACCTTATTTATCTGTGACTTGTTCAATTTGAGAATCTTCATTTCCATCATCTATGAGTATCTATTCTAAGATACCCAATGTAGTGTATCCCAAGTAATAAATATTTTCCCAAGTAAGAGATATGTGTTCATCTATAACTGTAGAGAGTTACACCATTGGAATGAAGGGTGTCATTAGACCAAGCAAAAATCCAATTGTAGAAGTGGATCTGTTTACATTTTGAAAAGCATTCTAAATCCATAGCATGGTTAGATCAAACATTAAAAGCTGACATTGTTTGCCAACATTTGATATAAAAAACTATGACATCTCGATAAATAATATGAAGGTGATAATGGTAGCAAATGATTTGTGGGAGTGTGTGGTCATTGGATTCATACATGTGATTGACCAATCTGCCTACATTGCATGGATAAATGCATAGAAGACCCAACTAAAGGAAAGTAGGAGAAAGGATGTAAAAACTTTAAATCTAATTAAGACAATAACTTTAGCAGCCATATACCTAAGAATAATGGCAACCAATTACTCAAATGATACATGGGAGATTATTTAAAACTATTACAAAGGCATTGATAAGGCTCAATTAGTCAAAGTCCAATTTCTTAGGAGAGAATTTGAAATAATGTAAATGAATGATGGTAAGTCTATTTCTAATTTTTATAAAAGAGATTCTAATTTAACCAATCAATTAAGAATTAAAGGTAAATTTATAGAACATCAAAGGATTGTTGAGAAAATACTTAAGATTTTTCCATTGATATATGATCTGATTATAATCGTAATTAGGCAAGTTAAATACCTTTCAACGATGATAATGGATGATTTGATGGGTTGTCTAAAAACCCATGAGCAATGGTTTAATAGATCTAGTCCTTCTTTCTTAGAGCAAGCCTTCAAGGCTCAGTTTAGTATGAGGGGGAGAGGAAGAGACAATAGGGGCATAAGCTTCAGAGGTAGAGGAAGATGAAGAAACTATAATGGAAGAACAAGCTCAAATAGTCATGAAGGATCAAACAATTCACAATTAGATTTCCAAGATAGTAAGAGGATCAATACTCCAAACCAAATGTATGATAGAATTATTCTTCAATGTTATTATTTTCACAAATATGTTCATTTTATTAGTGAATGCATAAAAATATAGCATGGTCAATGAAGGCAAAGTGTAAATGTGGTTAATGAGAATGTAAGTGAACCTAAACATTTTCCAAACATGTTCATTATATGTAATGTTGCTAAGTAAAGCAATGTTGAGGTTTAGTGATCCGGGCACCAATTTAGGCGACAATTCGGGTGATAATTCCACCCTAATTGATGACGGAACTTTCGGGAGCCATAACTTTTGCACCATAGTTCTAATTGACTTTTTGTTTGAACTGTTGGAAAGCTAAGAATGAGGAGAACATCGTGAAATGACATTGAGATCTGCTTGATGAAGTTTGACCCCTAAAAACCCAATGGAAGTGCCTCAAATTTCAATTTTAGTAGTGCAGTCTAAAAATAGTTAGTTTCTAAAAATAGTAATTCCTCGAATTTTGTATTGTTTTAAATCTTGGAAGTTGAACCACTTAATCTCCCTTGATATTGGTGACCTTCCACATCCTCCCCATGCTTTCAAAATGTGTATAAATGAAGAGGTAACCTGAAATGTGAAGACAGACATCTCTTCCCAGAGATAAGCATATATTTGTATTGTGATCTTGAGTAATACTACATCTCTTCTCAGAGAATTCATTGTTATTGTGTTATTTCTATGCTATTGAGATATTTATCAACGAAAACTTCTGAGTTTTGGATTATTGGTATCAGAGCTAGGTCTCGAGGTCGAGACCCACAGAAGCTGGTGGGCATGATCCACATCCCTTCTCAGGGATACATCTCCCCTCTGAGGCAATCATCACACGCCACATGTCTGACTGGGAATAACCTTAGGTGATTCATGGCTGGCCATATAGGGATTTTGAAGAGGACCCAGATCACTCCAGATCTTTTGGCGTGATGGCCACTCCTTACCATTTTGATGTGGGTGATAAGGTTTGGTTGCAGCTTCAGAAGGAATGACTTGTAGGCCCACACAAAAAGATTCAGCCTCTGTGATATGGTCCCTACACCATCACTAAAAGAGTTGGAGAAAATGATTTTGAGTTGAACCTACTAGCCTACCTTGGTCTGCATCCAATATTCAATGTGGAGCTCCTCAAACCATATCACCCACCTCTATTGGACACTTCAGTTGTAGCAGAACAACTAGACATTGATGAGTTTGATCCATAAAGTTTTGCTCGAGTAGAAGAGGATCAGATTGTGGATACCTAGATGAAGACAATAAGAGGATGCTCTATTCCACATTATCGAGTGGTCAAAAGGGACCAGCTTAGCCATCAAGGTGAGTGGCTCATAGAGAATCAAATCAAGAAACAACTACCACAGTTGATGTGGAACATTGACGCAATGGGGACCATTACTTTTCATGGAGGAAGGAATGATCCGAGCACCAATTTAGGTGACAATTTGAGTGATAGTTCCACCCCAATTGATGACGGAAATTTTGGGAGCCATAACTTTTACACCGTATCTCCAATTGATTCACCATTTGAATCGTTGGAAAGATAAGAATGAGGAGAACATTGTGAAATGGCATAGAGCTTTTCTCAATGAAGTTTGGCCCCCAAAAACCCAATGGAAGTGCCTCAAATTTCAATTTTAATGGTGAAATCTAAAAATAGTAAGTTTCTAAAAATAGTAATTCCTCGAATTATGTATTGTTTTAAATCTTGGAAGTCAAACCACTTAATCTCCCTCAAGATTGGTGACCTTCCACATCCTCCCCATGCTTTCAAAATGTGTATAAATGAAGAGGTAAACCAAAATGTGAAGACAGACATCTCTTCCCAGAGATAAGCATATATTTGTATTGCGATATTGAGTAATCCTACATCTCTTCTCATAGAATTCATTGTTACTATGTTATTTCTATGATATTGAGATATTTATCAACTAGAACTTCTAAGTTTTGGATCATTTAGTATTTGGATAGTGCTTTTAGTAACCACATGAGTGGTAATGAGAACCTGTTTGCCTCCATTGATAAGAATATTTAGTTTGAGATTAAGATAGGGAACAATGAAAAAGTGCATCTTGTTGGCAGAGGGGTTGTCATCATCTACACCAAGGAAGGTTAAAGAAGAGGAATCCATGACATCTACTATGCTCCAAATATAGAACATAATCTATTGAGTATTTTACAGTTGGTTCAAAAAGGATATAGAGTCTTGATGGATAATGGAGAGTTCATAATCTTTGTTAAGGAAGGAAACAATAATATGATAGATATAGTTCAAATGGAAAGTAATTTCATGTTTCCTCTCAAGATGAAAATTATTCTTGTCAAGAGTATAATAGTACTATAACAAACAACCTTCAAGACCATCATCAAAGACACATACAAATTTTGGAATTTAAAGTATGACATTTAAGCTATTATATATCATATCTTTTATTTAAGAAAAAATGGGTAGAGCTCTACCAAGAATAGTAGAACTTGAAAGAAAATGTGAGGCATGTATCTTAGGAAAACAACATAGCCACCCCTTTCAATCAAGGATGTCTAGGAGGGAAAACTCACCATTGGAGTTGGTGCACTCAAATTTGTGTGGTCCAATGAAAAATCTCGCCCACTCTAAGAATGCATATTTCTTGACCTTCATAGATGATTACATTAGGAAGACTTGGATTTATTTCCTAAAGAATAAATCTCAGGGTTTCAAGAAATTCAAGTTGTCTAAGGCATTAGTTGAGAAAAAGTGGGTACTCCATCAAGATCATGAGATGAAATAGAGGTGGAGAGTATATATCTAAATAATTTCTAAATTTTTGCAACAATGAAGGCATTGAAATTAGTTCATAGCTAGATACAATCCACTATAAAATGGAGTGGCAGAAAGAAAGAATAGGACCATCTATGAGATGTTTACAAGCATGTTGAATGCCAAAGTAATTTAAGAATAATTTTGGGATGAAGCTACACCAACAAAAATATACTTATTAAATAGGTGTCCTATAAAGGTTGTTCGAAATATGACTCCACAATAAGCATGGACAGATAGAAAATATAGTGTTGAGCACCTAAGAATATTTGGGTGTGTGTCATATGCACATGTGTCAAAGGAGAAGAGGAAAAAAATTGATAATGAAGGAAAAAAATGTATATTCATTGGATATAATGAAGACACTAAATCATATTACAACCCTGTTAAAAATAATATTATGATTAGTAGGGATGTTGAGTTCATTGAGAATGAATCATGGGTTGGTTCTATTGACACTTCCTCAAGTATTTTGGTAAATATACCCATGAATGATATATAAGATGGATATGAGTACAATGTAATTGAACCAATCATATATCAACATGCTAAACTTCCATCTACATCAACTTCACAACATACACCTCATTCAAATAACTTCAATAGTATTTCAGATCTAACTCTTGCTTCTGTAATGCCTAAAAACATAAGGAGATTGAGAGAGATTTATGATAATGAAAGTTATGGTGATCTTAATTAAAATATGAATTTTGATTTATTTTATCATGATGGTCCTATATGTTTTGAATAAGTAGTAAAATAAGAGAAATAGTGTAAGGCCATGGATGAGGAAATAGATTCAATTGAATGAAACAAAACATGTGAGTTAGCTGACTTACCCAAGGATAAATAAGTAATTAGAGTTAAATGGGTATACAAGACCAAGATCACAATAGAAGGTTATTTTGATAGGAATAAATCAAGGTTGGTTATTAAGGGATACAAGTACCAGCTTGGAAGAGTTTATGATGGTAAATATGCAACTATTTCAAGCATCAAAATTTTGCAGGTTATCTTATCAATAGCTGCCCTACACAAGTTGAAGTTATATCAAATGGATTAGAAATATGCATTCCTAAATAGATTACTTAGATAATATGTCTATGTTGATAAACCACATAGATATGAAGTCCAAGGACAAGAAAACAAGGTGTATATGCTCAAGAAAACACTATATGTGCTTAAGCATGCACCAAGGACTTGGTACAATAGAATTAATTCATACTTTACTTCCAGTGGCTTCATTAAAAGTAGTACCAAACCCACATTTTACATCAAGTCAAGCCATGGTAAGATTTTAATTACTATGTTATATGTAGATGATCTATTTTTTATAAGAAATGATGATCCTTTCTGATCTATAAACAGTAACCCCCTCTTCTGAAAAATTAATTAAAAATAGATATTCTTCAAATATCAAAAATTCTCATCAAATTACTTATAAATACATTAAAATCAGAAATATAATTGAAATAAAAATCAATATGAAAATTTACGGGTAAAAATAGAGACAACAAAAATCCAAAGTTGATAATGGAGTTCCCCTGATCTAGGCTATGTCTTTGAGTCCTGCTCAAAGGTGGAACCAATTGATTATTGATGGAAAAACTCTTTGTACATCACTTTATCCCTAGTAGGGGTTCTCAATATATAAATAAATATTTTGATTCTATAACTCTGGCTATGGAAACTAGCTCTAGCTACTGACTTTGGGTTTAGCTACTCGCTCTGGCTATTGGATTTAGCTCTCGCTCTTGGCTCTCACCTTTGGCTTTTGGATCTCACTCTTGGATTTATAATTCATTCTTGACTTTGGCTCTTGGCTCTACTTGATTACTCTCAAGTCTTGTGTGTTGTTCTTCACACTTCTCTGTTATGTTTTCACACTTTGATTATGATTTCAAATGACCCCTCCAAACCCTTTATATAGGTTTATAGGTCCAAAAAAGATGGGCTTGGATGATTATCCTTTTCCAATTTTAAATATTATTTATAATTATCCCAGGACCAATATTTATGAGATTTAACATTATCACCCAACTTATCCCATATATTTGGGGTTTACCATTATCTATGTCTTTAAATAAGGCTCATATGTGGGAGGGAAATAATAATTTATCTATCTATTTAAATGATCCACATTTGATAGTCTATGCCATGTGTCACCTCAAAATTTATCCACATGTCCCATGCTAAGTTGTCCATGTCCCAATATTTAATTGGTCCATGTTGCCACATCATCGTCTTTACTGGGTTTGACCAAAACTTTGATTGGCTATAACTTTCACATACACTCAGAATTGGTCCATTCAAAATAAGTTGAAAATATGTGACATGTTATATGCTATGAAACTAATTTATAAATATTTTAAGACCATCAATTTTAATAGTTTGACCAGCTTTGACCATCTGTTGACCAAACTTTGACCAATGATAATTGGAGCATACGATGTCCATTTTTTGTATTCTGATAATTGTCGAAAAGATCTTGATGATCTCTACACAATGAACCATGTTTAAATAAAATCAGGGAATATCTAAAAATATCCTTTGGATCACACCTCCCCACTGAAAAGGCTTTTGTTCCACCAAAAGCTGAAACATTTCTTTTTTAGTTACTAGATTCAGTTCTTTGCAATGCCTCATAGAAATATCTATAATGGACTATGTGGTATCTGAAATTGCTATTCTGATATGGGCAAGCTATGCCATTCTTTTCTTGTGTAAAATTGTCAATTCACTGTAAGCACAACATCACACAAAATGATCAGTTTTAAAAAGACATCTCAATGTCAAAGAGATAAGTGTCTGACTGATCTGGTGATCTGCCAATGAATAAGCTATCACGTATCGCATAGGGTTAACAAAATTTATCTATGTTACTGGTTGCATTCTCAAAATGGTGAACTTCCTGTAACTACAAAATATCACCTAGTACAATTGTAAATAAAATGATGCTCATGTATAGGTCTTGAACTGCATCCTACAAATTCTATCATCATATGCAATTTCATAACTACTTCAATTGTAATTATCAAGTAGATACATTGAACATGCCACAAACAACCTACGTATACTATTATCAGCTTCAAAATGGGGTTAATTAAAATGTGAGAAAAATCAAGCATGATAAACCTATCATAAGATTTTCCTCCTCTGGTTACTCCAAAAATATTCAAAGTTGAAACATTGGCTAATTTTATTTTCATCAATCATCAAAAATTTCAAAGATGCTTTGAAAAATTTACATGATAATCTATAATTTCAGCTATGTAAATATAAAACTAATGAACTTCTTACCAACCCATTTTATCAGATTATCCCATTTACGTGGTTTTATTTTCTCAGTAAATAACTAGATTAACTCATCAACTGGTGGTGGATTAAGAACTTCATTTACCTTTGCAATAGGTCTGTATTCCATCTTCGTCATATTGTTTTGAGATGGATGAAGTCTCCAACACTACTCAACCCGATGCCCATTCACATGACAATGAACACAAAAGTTCTTCTTCCTGGACTAGGAAACCTATTTGCTATTTCTCACCTTTGAATGATGAGATTGGTCTTTAGCACTAAGCTCATCAAAAAAACACTTCTGTAAGAATGAATTTTTTTTCTAACAATATGCAACAAAATGATTACTTAACCCACAAAAAGTACGTGGAAAATCATACATCATTTTTTGCATATTAAAGCCATATTGTTTGTACTAAAAGAGTGCATCATTAGAAATTTTACAATTTTCTTTATATTTATGATTATAATTTGTGTAAGAACAATAAGGTGTAATCTCATTACCTCTTCTCTGAAATTTCTTACATATTTCATCCTGTGATGATCAATCAATAATTCCCTGTAAAGAATCTTCCTACAGGACTAGTGGGGTAATCGCTTGGCTATCAGAAGCTTGTCTCCATTCAGCATTCTTGGAGCACTCTCCAATTCTCATTCCCACACTAGAATAACCCAAAACTACAAAATGAGAATGATCCTCTACCTATATTGGGTTAGAAATACCTTGGCTATTCTTACCAAGACCTCTTTCATCAAAATCCATTTTAAACAATAGTTTGAAGCCAATACCTCTGGTGTGTTTCTCAAAATCATTAAAAATAGTATCAACAACTAATTAAGATGAAGTGATATATGGTGAACTTACATTGCAATCATCCATCATGGTCTTTGCATCTGTGGTGGAAAGCAACTCCTTCTATTCACAACTCTACAACTGTGCCAAGAGCTCATCCTTGGTTTGCAAATTAACATTCAAGTGTTTGACCTCATCTTCTAAGGAGTGAAACTTGGATCTCATAAAAATATTCTCATCTTGGATTTGTCAATTGAACACTTCGAGCTCTTCAAGCCTTTCACACTTCAAGGCTTTGCCCATGGTTTCCTGCTCCAACAAACAACCTATATCTTCAACAACTAGACATTGCACTAGAAGATTAAACAAGTGAAAATTGTCTACAAATAATCCAACCAAATTGAAACTAAAATCAAATGTTTACACAATCAGAAGCTAATCCTTATATTCTAGCTGATCTGATACCAAACTTCATTTGTAAACAGTAAGCGACCCCCTCTTATTAAAAACTGTTTAAAAATAGATATTCTTTTAATATAAAAAATTCTCGTCAAATTGCTTATAAATCCATTAAAATCAGAAATATAATTGAAATGGAAAGCAATATGAAAATTTATGAGCAAAAATAGAAAAAATAAAACTCCAAAGTTGATAATAAAGTTCACTTGATCTTGGCTACGTCTCTGGGTCCTATTCAAAGGTAGAACCAATTGATTATTGAGAAAAATCTCTTTGTATATCACCTTATCCCCAGTAGGAGTTCTCCATCTATAAATAATTGTTTTGATGCTACTAACTCTAGCTCTAAAAACTAGCTCTAGCTCTAGCTCTGGCTACTGGTTCTGGCTTTGGCTCTTGGCTCTCAGTTATAGCTCTCAACTTTAGCTCTTACCTCTCACTCTTGACCCTAACACTCACTCTTGGCTATGGCTCTTAGCTCTACTTGATTATTCTCAAGTCTTGTGTGTTATTCTTAACACTTCTCTGTTGTGTTCTTCACACTTTGATTGTGATTTCAAATGACACCTCAAGACACTTTATATAGTTTTATGGGTCCATAAAAGGTGGGCTTGGATGATTATCCTTTTTAAATTTTGAATAATATTCATAATTATCTCAAGACCAATACTTATGAGATTTAACATTATCCCCCCACTTATCTCATATATATGTGATTCACCATTATCTATGTTTTTAAATAAGGCTCATATGTGGAATGAGGGAAATAATAATTTATTTATTTAAATGCTCTACATTTAACTAGTATATGCCATGTGTCACCTAAAAATTTGTCCATATGTCCCATGCTAATTTGTCCACGTGCCAGCATTTAATTGGCCCATGTTACCACGTCATCTCTTTTACCAAGTTTGACCATAACTTTGAATGGCCATAACTTTCACATACGAACTCAGAATTGGTCTGTTTAAAATACGTTGAAAAGATTGTGACTAGTTATAATCCATGTAACTAATTTAGAAATATTTCAAGACCAACTATTTTTTTAGTTTGACCAGATTTGACCACCTGTTGACCAAACTTTGACCAATGATAATTGGAGCATACAATGTCTATTTTTTGCATTCTAATAGTTGCCAGAAAGATCTTGATGATCTCTACACAATAAACCTTGTTTAAATAAAATTAGGAAACATCTAAAAATAACCTTTGGATCACTTTCATTATTGAGTTCAAAGAAGCAATGAAAATAGAATTTAAAATGATAGATTTGGATTTGTTAACGTACTTACTTTGTATATAAGTACAATAGAGGGATCGTGGCATATTCATCTCTCAGTATTAATATGCTTCACAAATCTTCAATGATTTCAAAATGTTGAACATTAAGCTTGCGCCAACACCAAAAACCATAGGTCTAAAATTATGTAAGAAAAATTGTAGCAATGAGGCGAATCCAACCTTATACAAGAGCATGGTTAGAAGTCTAATTTACTTGACAACATCTAACCCTGATATAATTTATGCAGTAAGCCTAATTTTTATATTCATGGAGACACTTAAGGATACACATTGGCAAGCAGGTAATTTGAGATATGTCAACAGAACTAAGAAATATGGCACCATCTATATTGCATCAAGTCATTTTGATTTAGTTGGCCTTTATAAATAGCAATTGGGAAGATAGTGTAGATGGCAGGAGAAACACATCAAGAGATATGTTTGACATGGGTTTAGGATCCATTTTATGGGAATCCAAGAAACAACTCATTATTGCTCTCTCCACAACAGAAGCTAAGTATATTTCACCAAATACAACATGTCAGGTTATTTGGCTAAGGAGAATTCTAGTTGATCTGAATAAAGAACAGGGAGATGGTGCAAAAATATATTTCGATAACATATTTTCAGGTAGTGTAGATGATAAGTAAAACACATCAAGATATGTTATTGACATGGGTTTAGGATCCATTTCATGGGCATCAAAGAAATAACCCATTGTTTATGTTTCCACAACAAAAGAGAATTTTGAGATATGTCAATGAAACCAATAAATATGGCATCATCCATACTGCATCAAGTCATTTTGATTTATTTGAATATATAGATAGAAATTGGGAAGGTAGTGTAGATGAAAGGAAAACACATTAGGATATGTGTTTGACATGGGTTTAGGTTCCATTTCATGGGCATCCAAGAAACAACCCATTGTTTCGCTTTCCTCAATAGAAGTTGAGTATATTGCAATAAATGTAACAACATGTCAAGCTATTTGGCTAAAAAGAATTCTAGTTGATCTGAACAAGGAACAAAGAAATGGTACAACAATATATTATGATAACATATATTCTATATCCTTGAGAAAGAATTTAGTGTTCCATGGATGAAGAAAACATGTTCATATTCAATATCGTTTAATAATAAAATTGGTGGAATATGGTGAAATCGATTTAGCATTTTACGAATCTAAAGACCATATAGCTAATATTTTCATGAAGGCAATAGCTAAGGAGAACTTTGAACACCTAAGACAGAATTAAGAATTTGGATGTTGTGATGGATAGTGGAAGAAATTAAAGGGGAGTGTTGGAAATTGTAATTTATTCCTCTGCCCATAATGCTTCATTTAATAATTATTGTAGGGAAACATTTAGTGTCAGTTGTTAGACATAGTTAGTGGGTTTCTATTTTTAGTTATCTGTCAGAATTAATGGGTTACTAATTATAGTAAATAAGACCTCCTTATAATGAGGAATTTGTAAGTTGTTTTCTATCAAAGAAATCGAAGAGAAATCACAAGGAGAATTATTTCTAGTTCTTATAGTGAATGTTGTAGCATTTCATTTGTGTTGTGTTTGTATTTTTCTTTTAATGCGATAGTTACATAATTGTTGGTTAGTGTAGTCTAAAAATTTCATCATCCTTCAAGGAACACTCAGATTGGTCCTTCCATATAGAATGAAACTATGATGTTAGGATTTTAGAGAACCTTAGAAGTCTTGGAGACTGCTGACATGTGTACTTTTTCACATGTAACAAAAAGGAAACACACAACAAATAAAAATAAAAATATACACATTTATTTTCTCAAAGTTGGCCTAAAATAAATTTCTTTGCTTGGGAATTTATGCATAAGATCTGTGTAACCTATGATAACCTTACGAAAATAGGTTTTTATGGTCCTTCAAAATCCACTATATGTAATTCCTATGAGGAGACACTTGATCATTTGTTGTTTGAATGTAATTTCACTTGTGAGTTTTAGAACTATTGGTTAAAAATCTCTAAAGTTAAACTAGGCTTTCAACTAAATCTTACAAATATTTGAGAGACTTGGAAATGTATAAAATTTAAAATATCTCTATTCAAATGGGCTGGTCCTTAGGTCCAAGTTTCATTTGTTGGCACAGTTGGCTAGAATGAAATTTTAGATTTTTTCACGAGGAATTTAATCCATGGGAGTTAATTTGGAATAAAATTATTTGTAAGGTTTTTAAAACCATTCGAGCTCATCATTAGGGCAATAAAATCCAATAGTATAAGGGCAATTCCAAATCACTAATTCTAGACAAATAGAAACCTCCTCCCTAAGGTTGGGAAAAGATAAATTCAAATGATGCTACTAGGCCACAATCAAAGGGCTGCTAGTATTGGTTTTCTTAGACAAGAATTTATAGGTAAAAACCTACATTGGCAGCTCGAGGATCTTGGAATAGCTACTAATACTGAAGCTTAAGTGTTAACTATCAAACAAGGTTCTCTCAATGCTTGAGAAGAGAGAATTCACTAGCTTTTAGTTGAATTTGATTCTCAAATTACGGTGAGTTTGTTAGATATTATTACTAATTTTGATTCGAAGGCTTGGAGAATAAGTAATTTGGTGATTCATATCAAATTAAATCTGATTGGTAATAGTTTGAGGATGGTATCATGGTCTATATTATTAGACAAAATAATGTTGCAACTGATATTTTGGCAAAATATGCTAGTGCAGGCCTAGTTGGATACAAATTGGCTTCTAATCAGGTTAGAGACATGTCATAGTGTCAAAAAGTGAATAAAATGGTTCTTCGGCTAGCCAGAACAGATTTATGTAAGGATCAAGATAACTCTTGAATTAACTAAGTTGTGGGGTTCTCTGGAGCCTAATTATTTGGGTGATAATTTCTATTATTTTCTTTGGATTGTAGAGCTTGCCAATATTGACATCTCTATATTTTCTTACACTCTGGATGCCCATCTCAACATCTTAAACTGAGAATTTGAAAAAAAAAAAAAACAAACAAACATACTATGGTAAATTTTTTTTTTTTTTTTTGGTTTTTAAAAGAAAAAGCTTGTATGAAACTTCACTCACAACATATAAAAATCTACAAGCGGAACAAAATGAGACTTAATTCCCATCACATGTTGAGGCCGGTAAAATTTGTATAATAAAAGAATTAGTATTGATGGATAGATGCATTGGATAGATGGTCTTACCTCGTTTCAAAGAAACTAAGGCAAGTGGGTGTTGTGCTATGGTACTACTGAAGTGTAGATTGTTATTCCAACAGATACAGACTATCTGCAAAGCAGGTTGCTAAAATTTCTGGAAACAGTGTGTATCCGCTAGGTTGGCTGGATTTACATTAGAATATCAGTAGATTATAGGTAAGTGTTGTTGAGCCTTTTGTTCATCTGATACTCTTACTATTTTTTTTTTGTTTATTCCATGAACTTGTACAGAATTGCAGTGAAGTAATCAATTGTAAAAATGCTAGTGCGAGTAGCAGCTAAAAATATTCTAAGATGAGGCTTATTAACCAGCACAAATCTGGTTAAATGAGGTCCTGGCAGCATGCAAAGAGAATTGAATCATTGTTGTTGTTGTTGTTTTGATGGAAATCAGGATTAAGCAGATGAAGGAAAGCCAAACATTTTTTATTATTAAAAACTTGTAGTGCACTGCATGAATAAAATAGAAAGATAATAAAACACAGATTATCACTACAAAATTTGAGGAGAAACATATCCTGCACAAGACAAGTTTTCCACAGTGATGGCGAAATTATTTATATACCTCCTTAATCTTGCGTTTCCTAACAGCATTCTTGTTAAATTTGCAAAACATACAAAAACATGTAAAATTTCAAAGATATTAATGAAAAACAAATGTTTCCACTTGATCTCAATTTTAAACATTTAAATAACTAAAGACTATTGTGACATCTGCGTGAAAGGCCACAAATGAGGTCCCATAAAAAAAAACAATAGTCACAATATGCTGTTCACTTTGGACATCCAAAGTGTAAGAAATGCGGAAGTATAGGTACCAAAAACACACAACAAGATTTGTAAAAATGTGAGCTGCCTTAAAGATTATGCAGCATGCAAGTCTAAAAGAAGCAACCTGCAAAAAATAATCTAAAAAAACTTGCAAACTATTTCTTCCAAAAGTCCTCAACCCTTATAGGAACAGTCTCTAGTTTTATGAATTTCATGTTCCAGGTTGGATCCCAATAGATGTTGAGAGCTGCTGCCAACAGCAGATGATGAAGCCCTTGAGATGGGAAGAAGACCTGAGTCCAGATGACTGTTGGAGGTTGATGTGTTTGATGGAGGTGCTTCAGCCAGTTGTTGAAGGTGTCGTGGAATGTTGACTAAGGGCTGATCTTGGCTATCAAGATTTGGAAAGGAAAGGCCAGATGAAGATGTAACAGGGTTGGGATCAGCTTGGTCAAAACTCACAGAAGGTATGATAATTAAGATGGACTTATCAGTGGGAACAAGGCTGTTATCCTCAGGGATGTGAAGATTGGGATCTGGATAGCTGCAGCGAGAGAGGTTACCATGCCCCCTACTTCTTCTACTTCCTCCTGGATGCCCTTCACTCTACCTCTCGGATTTGGTGCAGCTCGAGCTCCTGTCGTAACTTCATGTAACCCAACTGTCTGCCCAACTGATGGGAGTTGAGCTCCAATATTATCACTAGTCGGTGAGTTGTCCATTGATTCTTAACTTCTTTGAGGTGTCTCCAAAGTAAATCAAGGCCCCTGTTGGGACTAGGACTCCTGCAAGTGCTAACGGAATTTGTATGGGAACTGCTGCAATTGAAAATAATCTGAAATCATAACTAATTAGAACAGCAGAATGAATGATAAAAATGGAATGTGAAAATATAAATAAAATTGGGTGTATAAATTCTTGTAAATGCAAACAAGCTGAAATCATTCCTTATCAGAATTGCGAATATGCTGATTGCAACCATAGTATATGTGAAAATGTAGCTTAAGTACAATTGCCTATCTGGAGTTTAAATATTTAAAATATTTGTAGAAGCCAATTTATTTTGATACTTTTAAACCACGGAAAAATGGAGAAAACAAGCAAAATAAACATAGACACAGGAAAACAAACATAGAATAATTATCTTGCATTAATCTTTACCAAATGAGTTACTGATTTCAGTCCTTTATGCCAATTGAGCAGGGCTGTGTTGCTTTTCTTTATAATTATTTTCTGCATAGAAAACTACAAGAGCTTCACAGCATATATCTTTGCCTTCATACACTTTCTACTGCATACATACTGAAAACAGAGTATATTAAACTATTTTTACAAAGAATAATACGTAGCTTCGACTAGAAGCATCTAGATGAAGTGAGAGAGAGAGAGAGAAGAAATATTAAATGCGGTCGATGTAGCTGAAGAGAATTCGCTAGAAAAAGATATCAGAATGTTTGACGTGGTAGGGAAGATTAAATGCTTTGCTGCTGAGTTGGATACCACGTTTGCCAACACTCCCCTTTAATCTTTCACTACCATGCATATCAGTTATACCTATGCTTTCCAGGGGATGCTCAAACACATTCTTTGCAAGTGGCTTTGTAAAGATATCTGCTAGTTGCTCATCAGTTTTGCAAAACTCAAGATATATATCACGATCGATTAATAATTTATGGAGTGATATCTAGTATCTATATGTTTATTGATTTTATGAAACACATGATTTTTAGATAATGCAATCTCTGAAATATTATCACAATATATTTTTGTAGCTTCTTCTTGAGTATACATTAAATCTAAAAATACTCTTTTCATACACACTCCATGACAAGTTGTTGATATAATATCAACGTATTCTACTTCGGTTGATGAAAGTGTAACAATTAGTTGCTTCTTCGATGCCCAATAGATAGCACCTGATCCAAGATGAAAAACATAACCCGAATTATTTTTTCTATCATCTATGCTTCCTCCACAATCACTATGCATTTAACTAGTTAGCTTGAAATACTCTGAAGGTGTATACAAGATACCAAAACTCTTTGTTCTAACTATATGTATATCAGTGTTTTTTTTACAACCTTATAATGAGACTGTTTTGGATTATCCATAAATTTTGAGATAAGACTAACCCCATACATAATGTTTGGTCTTGTGGCAATTAGATACATGAGACTACAGACTAATCTCTTGAATAAAATTGCATCAATACTTAAGCTTTTGTACTCCTTGCTAAGTTTTAAATTCATTGCAACCGATGCAAGGTCTAAATTAATATTCAACATCTTGAACCTTTTCAACAAAGCATTAGCATACTTTGATTAACATATGCAAATTCCTTGCTCGGATTGACTTACTTCCATGTCAAAAAAATATCTCATAAACCCCAAATCTGTTATCTCAAATTCAGTTTTCATGTCTGCGTTAAATGATTCAATTGATAAATTTTGGATAAAAATCAAGTCATCCACATACAAACATACTATCAAGATTTGTCCTTCATCATTAACTTTGACATACAAAGTTGGTTCATTGCCATATTTACTAAATCCATTATTCACAAAATATAAATCTATTCTACTATACCATGTTCTAGGGGCTTGCCTCAATCCATATAAGACTTTTTTCAACGTGTATACTTTATGTGCTTCTCTTTGAACTTCATAACCAAGTGGATGTTTTATATAAACTTCTTCTAAAATGCCATTCAAGAATGTTGATTTGACATCTATTTGATCAACCTTCTAGCTATTTTGCCCTGCAATAGATAACGCCATTCTTATTATGTATAGTCTTGCTACAGGTGTAAAATTTTTGTTGTAATCTATGCCTAGCTATTGTGTAAAGCCCTTAGCTACTAGTCTTGCTTTGTGTTTCTCAACTTTCTCATCTACATTAAACTTTGTTTTGTAAATCCATTTTACTCCAATCACATCCTTTTCTTTAGGAAGCTCTACAAAATCTCATGTTTGATTATTTGCAATTGATTGAATTTCTTCATCCATATCTTCAATCCAATTGTCATTTTTAATTGCATCCTCAAAGTAAATTGGATCAGCGTGTCTTAAAAATGCAAAATCAAAACATAAATCCATATTTTTAGCTTCTTGTGACTCATCATAAATCTCCTTTAGACTACGGGTCTTTTCTGAAGTGGTTATTGACCATTATCTCAATGATGCAAGTGTTGGAGTAGATGATTCACTGTTATTATTACTAGCTGGAAAAGATGTATTCGGAGTGCTAGGTACTTTAGAAGGCATTGTAGCAACATTTTCATGTGGATCTTGAGGAACATTTTCTTGTGTAGTAAGATTCACACTTTGAATTTCATTGCCCTCATTCTCGTGTGGAACACTGCCTACAATTATAATTTTTTTCAATGCTTCCATCCCATGCTTCTTCAACAAATTTTACATCACGAATGATTATTACTTTCTTTGTAATCGAATTGTATAACTTGAATGCTTCAGATTGTTCACTATATCCCATAAAAATAAAATTTTTGCCTCTATCATCCAACTTTTTTCTCATTTTTTGAGGTATCAAAGAGTATGCTACACATCCAAAGACTATCAAATGTGAAACACTATGTTTATTCTTGCTCCAAACTTCTTGTGGTACCTTATTTATCACTACTTTTATTGGACAACAGTTCAAAATATATAATGTACATACAATTGCTTCAATGTAATATTCATTTGGTAGATGCTTAGCTTTTATTATGCTCCGTGTCATTTCCATAATTGCCCTATTCTTTCTTTCCACTACTCCATTTTATTGAGGTGTATATCTTATTGTGAATTGTTTTCTTATTTCTTTTGCCTTGCAAAAATTTAAAAAATTATTTGATATGTATTCAACAGCTTGATCAGTTCTCAATATTTTGATATAATATCTACTTTTTTTTTCAAATTTTGCTTTGAACTCCTTAAAAATAGCAAACACATCTGATTTGTATTTTAAGAAATACACCGAAGTTTTACAATAGAAATCATCAATGAATGTCAAAAAAAAAAAAAAATCACTTATGGATAGTGTTTGCATCAGTCCACAAAGCTCTAAATGGATTATTTCAAGTGGATGCCTTGCCCTATAAGATTTTCCCCCTGAAATTTTTTATTTATGTTGCTTTGTTAGTATGTAACTTTCACATGTTGTTTTAAGTGGCTTCATTGGTGGCAATCTATATACCATTATTTTTCTATACATTAGTTACAAACCTATTAAGTTTAAATGCCCAAATCTTAAGTGTCATAACCAAGATTGATCCTTGCATGAAATTCTAAATGCTTCTTCAACAATTATTTGCAATCCTTGAGGTTCTAAACATATTTCACTTTGGATCTTAAGTGAAAACATTCTGTTTCTCATCATTTTAAATTTTAAAATTACCCTATTGCTAGGTTTTTTATCCAAAATCACACATTCACTATTCTCGAAGTATATCCTATATCATTTTTGCACCAATTGACCAATGCTTATTAAATTATGTTTAAATCCAGGGACAATATACATTAGGGATATGTTTCTTTTCAACTTATTTAGTTCTTATGTTAATTGATCATTTCCCCATGACTAATACTTTGTGATCATTTCTCAATTTTACTTCTGATTTTATCAAATCATCTATTGTTGTAAATAACTCATTGCTTTCAGTCATATGATTTCTACACCCACTATATAAGAACCTACTTCTTTTGATCTCTCTTGTGAAACATTACATGTTATCAACATTGTGTTTTGTTCACTATTGTTGGACTCATTTTCATTTGTAAAATTTGTCTTTTGTTTATTCATATCATTGTTTTTTTTACATTTAGATGCAAAATACCCAAATCTTTTATAATAATGACATTGGATGTTGGATTTATCATACATTTCTCCTTGATAATGGCTAGATGTATACAAGGTTGATGTTGGTCTACTTTCAAATTGAGTAGATTCTCTACCTCCTCTTGAAGAAAAACAACCGCTACCTCTATTGTAATTTGATCTCCCTCTTGTTCTATTGACTAAAAGTTGAGTTTTGAATGCATTTTCCAATGAAGATGAACCTGAACGATTTAGTCTTTGCTCGTGTGAGAATAATGACCCCATCAATTCATCAACTGATAGCTAAATTAAATCCTTAAATTCTTCAATGGCCACTACAACCGAATCAAATTTTGTAGGCAAGCTTCTAAATACCCTTTCTACAACCTTATATTCTTCTATACTCTCACCATGAATTTTTATTTGATTCACAATGCCCATTACATGTGTAAAAAATGAATCTATATTATTTGATTCTTTCATATGAAGATTCTCAAAATCCCTCCTAAATATTTATAATTTGACAGTTTTAACTTTGCTTTTACCTTGGTATGTTGTTTGCAAGCTTTTACATGCTTGTTTTGACCTCATAGCAGTTGCAACATGTGGAAAGATTGAGTCCTCCATGGCTTGCTGCTGAAAAACAATGCTTTGGCATTCTCCTTATTTTCTGAGTAAATCCTTCTCTGCTTGTGATAATGCATGATATTTCTGTTGGTTTGCTAGTTCAAGGAATCCATTTTCAACTAAATCCCAAACATATTATGAGGAGAATAGGGTTTTCATTTTTATACTCCAAAAATCATAATTTTTCCTATTAAAATTGGTATCTAGGGTTGAAAAGTGCTACCAATTTCTATGGCTTCTCTAAAAACTAATCCCCTTCTATTTTCTTTCTGCACAGAGTTTATCATTTTAAAAATTTTGCCTACCTCTAAAGTTTTGTAAACATCTTCTAATGGAAAGGTATGAATAGCTACAACATCTCCTTAATAGATGTTTTTGTTTTGAAAGCAAACCCTTTGAAAATACTTTGATCTCTTCTCTTCATGATCTCTGCTATGCTCTGATACCAGTTTGATGGTTTTAAACCACAAAAAAAAATGAGAATACAAGCAAATAAACATAGACACAACAAAACAAACATAGATTAATTATCTTGCATTAATTTTTGCCAATTGAGCAGGGCCAGATTGCTTTCATTCACATTTATTTTCTGCATATAAAAATAGCATAGCTTAGCTGCTAATACAGTTTGCTACCATGTACAATGACCAGATAATTGTTTCAAAGGTGTATGAATTTTTTTTTATTAATTGTTTTCTTTCTTTTTCAATTAAAGAAAACAAGTCAATAGTACATTAAAAAACTCGCTGCTATTTAATTTTAATGATGTTTTGGGTCGCCTTTTATCATATAATATACCATTATATATAATCTTAATAATGTATTTTTTTCCCCAAAATAAGTTAGTTTTCATTATAATTATTTATTTATTAATAATTTTAAATACAATAAAATATTTTTTTATAAAAAGATTTTTTTTTTTTTTTTTAGATTGTAAAAAAATTGTCATTCATATAACTATAATTTTAAGTTTTTATGAAGATGTTAAATATTACATTAGAAAATATTAAAAATTATATATGATATTTTTGGAGGGTGTGTGAATAGATTGGGTAAAATAACTTTTAAGATCCTTTATCTATTGTATTTACTATAAGATGTACATATCTTTCAAAACCCTCTACCTATAATATCTTTGGAACATTTCCAAATATATTGGATGGAATAACTTTCAAGACTTTTTATCTTGTGTATTTAATATTGGATGATGGACCCTGATGTTATTATAATGCCCAGTTCCTGATGGGGAGCGGTGGGGGGAGCAGAGGGGGTGCAATGCCCCTTCCCCCTCCACTAGGGTCTCCCTGAAGCAAAATTTTGTTAACAATGCATTGTAAAATATTATAATTTTGTAGTAAATATGGACCGTTCACTATTAGGTTAGAGATCTAATAGTAGAAATTTTATTTGTGCATTTTTTTCCCTAATATGTAACCCTCATTTTATATGAGGACATTGTAATCATGAGGGCATACTATGTGTGAGTGAAAAAGATATTGCAGTAGATGTATGGTAGGTTTTTCACTTCATTTGTTGGACTGAATAATAAGGACTAGTTCTTTCTATGTGGACGTAGCCCATATTGGGTGATCCACATTAAATTTGTGTCTCTATTGTGTTGTCTTTTTTGCATTTTATTTCCATCTTTAATTCATTAATATTGATCTATGTTCTATATTCCTAACACTTAATGTGCACACAGTTTTCAAAGCCTCTACTTGTTGTGCTTAGAATATCATCAAGACCTTTAGACATAACTTTCAGAACCCTCCATACCATCAAGACCTTCTTCCACATAACTTTCAAAACCCTCCATTCGTTATACTTAATATAACATGTACTTATATGTCTCCCTTCCTGCTTATGGTCAATGATTTATAATATGGTGTGTATAACATTTTTTTGTTTGGGTCCTCTGAATTATATAGATATTGGATCTCTAACCTTAAGTAGATGATTCCAACAATTTAAGTGTGCATACACCTAAATTAGGGTTTCCTTTGACTAAAATGGCATGATTAAGGGGATTCATTCCATCAACATCACCTAAGAGCATATAAGTAAAACAAGTTTGGATAAATTTGGATGGATATTGGATCTCTATCCTTAAGTACAATGAATTGTGAGATTTTTGCACCCACCTTTTTTGAGTTATGGCATAATAAGATAATAACCATATTTTTTTGGTGTGTTCATGTTTTTAGAAAGTTCACTCACTAATGCTTGTGTCCTTTGTGTGTTTCCTTGATTTTCCTTCTCATTATTTGAAATACGAGGTATAACACATCTGAAATAACTTTTATTTATAAGATAGAAACTAAAATAAAAATGATATTTAATAGAAAATAATAAATTCATGACAAAAGTATTTAATATATTTTATTTATAAATTTTATTTTTTATAATGTTGGTAGTGTTTGTATGGATTCCACGTCTTAATATACAAGAGTTATCGATATAAAGAGATCTTTGCTTCTTTTAATTCATATTAATCATCTCCTTGATGGGCCATAAAGAGTGACCAAAAATATCTATTAAAAAATTTGTATATATAAATACTTACAAATAATATTGTGATATTAATTATTATTAATTTATAATTAATTTATTTCACTTATTTATGTTAATTAGCAATGTAAAAAGTAAGCAATATGCTCCCACATTGGTAAAAACCCTCTTGTGCATATAGGTTGTGTGTTCCCTTCTTTTTACAGCTCGTTATTTGAAATAAATTAGAATATTTAATGGAAAATAATAAATTTGTGACAAAAGTGTTATGTGTGTGTGTGTGTGTGTGTGTGTGTGTGTGTGTGTAATAGATTCCATATGTACATAGAGTTACCTATACAACTAGATCATTGCTTCTTGTAATTCATATCAATCATCCTTGCACTTATACATGTTAATTAACCCCATTAAAAGTAAGCAATATGGGACTATGTTGGTAAAACCTCATTTGTGCATTTCATATCCCTCTTACTAAACACTCTCATGCATTTTAGAAAGACCAAGTAATTATTAGAGTATTCATCATTGTTAAAACAAATATATTCAATGGAATATTACATTTTAGTGAACTTTATTTTAGTAAAATATTTTATTGAATCTTTAATTGTTGAATTCTATTATTTTTATCACTTGATTAACCAATTATATGATACTTTAACATATTATTTTTATTCTTTTATCCAATTTATATAATTTTCATGATTGTATTTATTTATTAAGCTTCTTTCCTTCCTTCCCTATACCATCCACTCCACCAACATGCAGTCTTCTTTTTTTATTTTTTAAGGGTTCATTCTCATGTGCATGCTTTTACATTCAAAGTCCCAACACTCACCCTCTTAACCATCTTGCTCATATCTCGTTGTCTTCTCTTCAAGCACTCACACTTGTTATTGCTTCACTTTCTCACATTATTTTTTACCTACACAACCCTATTGCATCCCTTTTCCATGTTGGTTGTAGAACAAGGCTACCAAAATCATAGTGTAATTGATGGACACATGTGTGACTTGCACTATTTTATCTTTTTCATATCTTTTTATATGTAATTGACCATTTTGAGCATAACAATAGACTTCAAAATACGAAGAGTCCTTCATTTGGGCATAGTGAAACGCTGGAATATGAAGTGATAACGCTTTGTAAAAATCTATATATAGTGCTCGATTCTATTTTGATATGGTTCAATGTGATAGATATTAATATGTCATTTTGAAATAGTTTTTCTAAGTGCCTTTTATCATTATTTTATGTGCAGTAAATACCATGTTTACTTAAATCTATCAATTATATAGTTTATACCAATTGCTTTGTTTCTAATATTTAGACATTTCTTAGTATAAAATCTTTACTTTGCCTATTAATGAATAGATTCAGTCTGAATTGTCATCTGTCTACATTTTTCATTTATTGTGCAAGTTATCCCTGTATTAACATGTTTTGAAGGGTTTTTCAAGGACCTCTGCTAAGAATGGTACGGTGAGCGTGAATTTTTTTATTGAAACATGTTGAGATGGATACCAGGGAAAAGAGATATAGGAAGATGGTTAGATGAAAGAATTCATAATTTTTTAGAAGAAGAAGTTAAAATAATAGGGAAGACTATAAAATAAATTATTTAGGAGTATATCTATAGAGAAATTTATGAAATCTTCAGGTGTGAATTGTTTGGGTTATTAGTTGTGTGATTATCTAGATTGGAGTATTAATGTTTTCAACCAAGAAGGATATAATTTATATCTTGGTTGGAATAAAATATGGACAACATTTAAAATCTGGATATTGATTAGACACGTGAAATAAACTATTGGGCCAAGACTACCATTGACGGTTATATCACAAAATTTACTGTATAAGGGTATTTAGCTTTTAAAGCTATGCCATACCTATTTATCAGAGGAGTCTATGTAAAGTTTCTTTAGTGACTACCTACTTTGATTAAAATGGTTGTCTAAAGGGCCATGGTTCCTAACCCTACCAACATGGAGAAGTTGCTTCGAGTGTTATGAGTAAGTGTGTGATACAGGAGTGAATGATGTAGAGCTGAGAAGAGGAACTTGAACCTAAACCCAAAATATGAAAAATCTAGAAATCTAGAGTGAGAATAAAATTATGAAATTAGAAGATAACTATGATAACAAATAAGATGGAATAAATTGAATAATCTAGATGAAACTACAAATAGGAATAGGAATAGATTAGAGGATATTGAAGAGAGGGGAGATCAGATAGAGGCTACATAAAATGTTAGAAGTGGATAATGTGGAAATTATGTAGAGTAAGGAATATAAGGTCCCAAGCTTAAATAAGAAAGAAATGGGGATAGTGAGGATATGGATTAGAGTGAAGGGGAAGAAGAAAGAGGATGAAAGTAAAGCAATTTGAGGAGAAGAGTAGATCATAGTTAAGAAGAGAGATATTATTTGGACCATGGAAGGAATATTATCTAGAGGAAATTATGTGCAATCAAAGAAGTATCACAAGTTCAAGATTATAGTTAGAATTTGAAGATAGAGATCATTTATTATTTGAGTACACATCCACTAAGCTCAATTTTTTTATTAGATAGAATAAAATAAATTGCATAGGAAGGGATGAGTACAATTTGGCTTGAATCATTTAAAGATAAATTTGGTAAAATTAGTGCATATAATAATAAATTAATAGATAATAAGAGGTTATAATAGGTTGTATTCACTTTTAAGACTATTTTTAAGACACTTATAAGACTAGTGCATAGAAACATGAAGTCATAGTTACTACTATGCAAAACCTGTAGTAGTTGTTACTAGTGCATGAAAGTCGGTAGTATCAATTACAAGTACACCAAATATGACATTGATTGCAAGCATGTTTATTAATTTTATGTTTTTGATTGCAAGCATGTTTCTTAACTGTGATCTAAATGGGTTGTTATCAAAGGTTCTTGAAACTACTCCAAAATATGTTAATTATAGAGATAACTTCCATGGTGGGGAGCAAACATAAACCATTATTGACCAAACAAACTTAAAATTCATCATTTACATACAAAATTTCACATAAAGGTTAGGAAGAACACAACTATAAAAAAACTAGTCCATAATGACATGACATATGTTAATAGATTAAAGTAAAATAGAGTAATTACTATGCACTAACCATACATAAAAGATGATTAGGAAAACCATATCATAACAATTCTATTAATCTTTATCAACACATTAGATCCATATTATATTAAAGCAAAGCGATATGTATAGCCTTTTTTAATTAGTTGTCTCTTCATACTCCATCCTTTCAAGATACAAAATTAAAGACTCTTCATATTCTTGTATTACCCAATTAGGCTTATCAGGCTGAATACATGTAAAATTTTATACAAAAGACAAAACTATATACTTCACACATGTGTCCTATTATAATTTAAAATTTTACCATGCTCTATTCCATGCTCAACACTTTCCTAAAATTAAATGTTTATCTCATCCAAAGACAAAGTCACAACCTATTTTGAGCTGAGATGAAAAAGTAATTCATAAACCAAAGTCCTAGAATCACTCTAAGTGTCGTTTACATGTTTCCACTTATTAAACACTACTTATCCACCCTTTCAGGTTTTTAACTAAGTATCATACTAGCCTACCACCCTTTTCAGTTTTTAATATACTAACCTAACTAGGTGGCCACCATTTCTGGGTTTTCAACTAGTCTGGCCCCATTCTTAATGTTTAGGCTATATTACAAAATTAAAAAAAAATTGAATTCAAAAAATTGGTATGCACATTAATTATTGTTTTGGTAGTGGAAAACATTGACTAAGATGTTGTAGAAGTTATTGTGATTGCTCAGCTGTTGACCCACTAGATTTTGGTGCACTCAATGGTGGAAGTTATTGTTGAGATCATGCCTTTGCATCTATCTTTTTTCTTTCTATAGATTTTGATGGAGCTACTACGTAGGAATGAATTCAAGATTATCTATTATTTTGGAAATAACGAGATCAACTTGAGATAGATATTACTTAAGCATTTTCCAATATGTGAGCACTTCACAAATAATGGAAATCAGAAAACATAGGGGCATCTAAATCAACATCATGTTTTACACATCTTCATCCTCTACAATGGTGATAATTACTTTAGCATTAGATAGCTTGATCTAGATATTCAATATGAGCTCATCCAAACTATCTATAGTCCTTTGGGATTGAATCGAGGCAAAGGTATTGTGCATTATTTTAAGTATGTCAAACTTGTAGTTTCTAATTTACAACATCCCTGGAATATAGAATTTGCTTGAGTTTCATACCCATTTCCTCTACAGTAATTGTATGTGTTAGGATCCTACTCCTAAGAGCACACTTGATTACCTTTGTATAAGCAACAAAACACAAAATTTAACCAGTAGTAATAAGTAACTAGAAATCAGAACCAACAAAGAATAGATGATATGAGAAACAATACAATCTATAGTAACACTCTTCCAGAAGGAAATACAATGAAGAAATCTCACTCTTCCCACATCTCTTGGGTGTCTAGTAATTCTCCCTCAAGAGTTCTCTCTCTCTCTCTCAATTACAATTAACAATCAACTCAATACCGACTTGTTGTTCCCTCCACTGACAATCAACTCAACCATTGTTGCCTACTCCCATGTTTGACAATCAACCCAATTGTTGTTGCCTCTAACCTTGACCAGCAGATCTTCTTGATCTTGCACCCTGCAGATCTTTCTGATCTTGCACCCTGCAGATCTAAGTGATCTTGCTTACTTGAGGATCTAATCCTTCTTAGTCCTTATGGTCAATGATTTATAATATGGTGTGTATAACATTTTTTTGTTTGGGTCCTTTGAATTATATAGATATTGGATCTCTAACCTTAAGTAGATGATTCCAACAATTTAAGTATGCATACACCTAAATTAGGGTTTCCTTTGACTAAAATGGCATGATTAAGGGGATTCATTCCATCAACATCACCTAAGAGCATATAAGTACAATAAGTTTGGATAAATTTGGATGGATATTGGATCTCTATCCTTAAGTACAATGAATTGTGAGAATTTTGCACCCACCTTTTTTGAGTTATGGCATAATAAGATAATAACCATATTTTTTTGGTGTGTTCATGCTTTTAGAAAGTTCACTCACTAATGCTTGTGTCCTTTGTGTGTTTCCTTGATTTTCCTTCTCATTATTTGAAATACGAGGTATAACACATCTGAAATAACTTTTATTTATAAGATAGAAACTAAAATAAAAATGATATTTAATAGAAAATAATAAATTCATGACAAAAGTATTTAATATATTTTATTTATACATTTTATTTTTTATATTTTTGGTAGTGTTTGTATGGATTCCATGTCTTAATATACAAGAGTTATCGATATAAAGAGATCTTTGCTTCTTTTAATTAATATCAAACATCTCCTTGATGGGCCATAAAGAGTGGCCTAAAATATCTATTAAAAAATTTGTATATATAAATACTTAGAAATAATATTGTGATATTAATTATTATTAATTTATTTCACTTATTTATGTTAATTAGCCATGTAAAAAGTAAGCAATATGCTCCCACATTGGTAAAAACCCTCTTGTGCATATAGGTTGTGTGTTCCCTTCTTTTTATGACTCATTATTTGAAATAAATTAGGATATTTAATGGAAAATAATAAATTTGTGACAAAAGTGTTATATATATATATATATATATATATATATATATATATATATATATATATATATATATATATATATATATATATATATATATATATATATATATATATATATATTTTTGTAATAGATTCCATATGTACATAGAGTTATCTATACAAGGAGATCATTGCTTCTTGTAATTCATATCAATCATCCTTGCACTTATACATGTTAATTAACCCCAATAAAAGTAAGCAATATGGGACTATGTTGGTAAAACCTCATTTGTGCATTTCATATCCCTCTTACTAAACACTCTCTTGCATTTTAGAAAGATCAAGCAATTATTAGAGTATTCATCATTGTTAAAATAAATATATTTAATGGAATACTACATTTTAGTGAACTTTATTTTATTAAAATATTTTATTGAATCTTTAATTGTTGAATTCTATTATTTTTCACACTTGATTAACCAATTATATGGTACTTTAACATATTATTTTTATTATTTAATCCAATTTATATAATTTTCATGATTGTATTTATTTATTAAGCTTCTTTCCTTCTTTCCCTATACCATCCACTCCACCAACATGCAATATTCTTTTTTATTTTTTAAGGGTTCATTCTCATGTGCATGATTTTACATTAAAAGTCCCAACACTCACCCTCTTAACCATCTTGCTCATCTCTTGTTGTCTTCTCTTCAAGCACTCACACTTGTTATTGCTTCACTTTCTCACCTTATTTTTTACCTACACAACCCTATTGCATCCCTTTTCCCTGTTGGTTGTAGAACAAGGCTACCAAAATCATAGTGTAATTGATGGACACATGTGTGACTTGCACTATTTTGTCTTTTGCATATCTTTTTATGTGTAATTGACCATTTTGAGCATAACAATAGACTTCAAAATACGAAGAGTCCTTCTTTTGGGCATAGTGAAAAGCTGGAATATGAAGTGATAACGCTTTGTAAAAATCTATATATAGTGTTCAATTCTATTTTGATATGGTTTCAATGTGATAGATATTAATATGTCATTTTGAAATAGTTTTTCTAAGTGCCTTTTATCATTATTTTATGTGCAGTAAGTACCATGTTTACTTAAATCTATCAATTATATAGTTTATACCAATTGTTTTGTTTCTAATAAGTAGACATTTCTTAGTATACAATCTTTACTTTGCCTATTAATGAATAGATTCAATTTGAATTGTCATCTGTCTATTTTTTTCATTTATTGTGCAAGTTATCCCTATATTAGCATGTTCTGAAGGGTTTTTCAGGAGCCTCTGCTAACAATGATACGGTGTGCATGAATTTTTTTGTTGAAACATGTTGAGATGGATACTAGGGAAAAGAGATATAGGAAGATGGTTAGATGAAAGAATTCATAATTTTTCAAAAGAAGAAGTTAAAATAATAGGGAAGACTATAAGATAAATTATTCAGGAGTATATCTATAGAGAGATTTATGAAATCTTCTAGTGTGAATTGTTTGGGTTATTTGTTGTGTGGTTATCTAGATTGGAGTATTAATATTTTCAGCCAAGAAGGATATAATTTATATCTTGGTTGGAATAAAATATGGACAACATTTAAAATATAGATATTGATTAGACACATGAAATAAACTATTGGGCCAAGACTACCATTGATGGTTATATCACAAAATTTACTGTATAAGGATATTTAGCTTTTGAAGCCATGCCAAACCTATTAATCAGAGGAGTCTATGCAAAGTTTCTTTAGTGACTACCTACTTTGATTAAAATGTTTGTGTAAAGGGCCATGGTTCCTAACCCTACCAACATGGAGTAGTTGCTTCAAGTGTTATGAGTAAGTGTGTGATATAGGAGTGAATGATGTAGAGCTGAGAAGAGGAACTTGAACCTAAACCCAAAATATGAAAAATCTAGAAATCTAGAGTGAGAATAAAATTATGAAATTAAAAGAAAACTATGATAAAAAATAAGATGGAATAAATTGAATAATCCAGATAAAACTACAAATAGGAATAGGAATAGATTAGAGGATATTAAAGAGAGGGGAGATCAGATAGAGGCTACATAAAATGTTAGAAGTGGATAATGTGGAAAGTATGTAGAGTAAGGAATATAAGGTCCCAAGATTAAAGAAGAAAGAAATGGGGATAGTGAGGATATGGATTAGAGTGAAGGGGAAGAGGAAAGAGGATAAAAGTAAAGCAATTTGAGGAGAAGAGTAGATCACAGTTAAGAAGAGAGATATTGTTTGGACCATGGAAGGAATATTATCTAGAGGAAATTATGTGCAATCAAAGAAGTATCACAGGTTCAAGATTATAGTTAGAATTTGAATATAGAGATCATTTATTATTTGAGTACACATCCACTAAGCTTATTTTTTTTTTAGATAGAATAAAATAAAGTGCATAGGAAGGGATAAGTACAATTTGGCTTGAATCATTTAAAGATAAATTTGGTAAAATTAGTGCATATAATAATAAATTAATAGATAATAAGAGGTTATAATAGGTTGTATTCACTTTCAAAACTATTTTTAAGACACTTATAAAACTAGTGCACAGAAACATGAAGTCACAGTTATTAGTGTGCAAAACCTATAGTAGTTGTTACTAGTGCATGGAAGTTGGTAGCATCAATTGAAAGTACACCACATATGACATTGATTGCAAGCATGTTTATTAATTTGACGTAATATGATGGGTTGTTATCAAAGGTTCCTGAAACTACTCCAAAATATGTTAATTATAGAGATAACTTGCATGGTGGGGAGCAAACATATCCCATAATTGACCAAACAAACTTAAAATTCATCATTTACATAAAAAATTTCACATACAAGTTATGAAGAACACAACTATAAAAAATCTAGTCCATAATGACATGACATATGTTAATAGATTAAAATAAAATAGAGTAATTACTATGCACTAACCATACGTAAAAGATGATTAGGAAAACCATATCATAAAATTTTTATTAATCTTTATCAATACATTAGATCCATATTATATTAAAGTAAAGTGCTATATATAGCCTTTTATAATTAGTTGTCTCTTCATACTCCATCCTTTCAAGATACAAAATTAAAGACTCTTCATATTCTTTTATTACCCAATTAGGCTTATCAAATTTAAACACATGTAAAATTTTATACAAAAGACAAAACTATATACTTCACACATGTGTCCTATTATAATTTAAAATTTTACCATGCTCTATTCCATGCTCAACACTTTCCTAAAATTAAATGTTTCTCTCATCCAGAGACAAAGTCACAACCTATTTTGAGCTGAGATGAAAAAATAATTCATAAACCAAAGTCACACTAATCACTCTAAGTGACGTTTACATGTTTTCACTTATTAAACACTACTTATCCACCCTTTCAGGTTTTTAACTAAGTATCATACTAGCCTACCACCCTTTTTAGTTTTTAATATACTAGCCTAACTAGGTGGCCACCATTTATGGGTTTTCAACTAGTCTGGCCCCATTCTTAATGTTTAGGCTATATTAGCAAAAAAAAAAAAAAAAATTAAAGTAAAAAGTTTGGTATGCACATTAATTATTGTTTTGGTAGTGGAAAACATTGACTAAGATGTTGTAGAAGTTATTGTGATTGCTCAGTTGTTGACCCACTAGATTTTGGTGCACTCAATGGTGGAAGTTATTATTGACATCGTGCCTTTGCATCCATATTTTTTTTCTATAGATTTTGATGGGGCTACTACGTAGGAATGAATTCAAGATCATCTATTATTTGGGAAATAACCAGATCAACTTGAGATAGATATTACTTAAGCATTTTCCAATATGTGAGCACTTCACAAATAATGGAAATCAGGAAGCATAGAGGCATCTAAATCAACATCATGTTTTGCACATCTTCATCCTCTATAATGGTGAGAATTACTTTAGCATTAGATAGCTTGATCTAGATATTCAATATGAGCTCATCCAAACTATCTATAGTCCTTTGGGCTTGAATCGAGGCAAAGGTATTGTGCATTATTTAAGTATGTCAAACTTGTAGTTTCTAATTTATAACATCCTTGGAATATAGAATTTGCTTGAGTTCCCTACCCATTGCCTCTACAGTAGTTGTATGGTGACCCATTATTGATTTATCTTTATCGTTAGTGAAAAAATCAATTTTTGTAATAGCCAATGGTTGATTGAGAGGTTGTCTCCAATTTAACATATCCTAGGATATTTTCTTGGCATGTTGCATAGCTATCTCTAAAACATGATAATATTCTTCAATAAGCTCATAGATAGTTTCTATTTAATTCCTGATAACATGCCCTTATGTGCATAATGTGAGAACTTTCTGCATGGCAACCCAATCCTTTGTAAGTTCCATCAAAAGAGTAGTGATTTCTTATCCTAAAACATTACTTGATCACTTAACACCTATGGAAAAGTGTTATTTATTAACTCACATGCCTTTGCCAAATGTTTTGCTATTTTACCCTTTTCCTTGCATAGCCTTAGAGCTTATTTCTCTAAGTCTGAAGCCTTCTGCATATTCAACTCCTAAAATGCAATTGTGTCTTCAATCTACTTTGAGAGAATAATTTGAGTCACATCCAAATATGTTTCCATCATAGTTTTAGTAATTTACATAGATGTGGTTTCTAGTGTCACATGATCTGGTGTAAATTGAGCCATTAGAATAAAAAATGTGGTTTTCCAAGTTTATGTTATTATGACATCCAACAACCATTGGCTATAGCTCTAAAATTTGGGCTAATATGCCTCTTATGTGGTCTTCATCTGGGTTGTGCTCTCAGATTCTACTTGTTATTCGGCCTCCTTATCCTTCTCTACCTAAATTACAACTTTAATTCTAGACTTAACATCTACTTTAGCTTGCACTTTGGCTTCCTTCATGATTTTATGTTTAGTATCAGTTTAAGAATTGGTTTTAGCATCTACCTCAGCCATAGCTTTGACTTAAATTTTAGCCTTATCTTTTTATTGAGTTGCTTGTGCATTCATCATGTACCTACATTATTCTTTAGTAGCCTTAGTTTTTCTTGTTATTTCACCTAATTTTGTTGTGTAGCTTGCACTTTTTATTGATCTTGGTGTGTTTTCTCTTGTTCTTTCCTCTTTTCCTCTACTTTCAGATTCCTTCTTTGTAGCTTATACTTCCTCATCTTTAATCCTTTTAGCCTCATATTTTTTGACCTACTTCTACAAAGCCTCCACTTCTTCAACTTTCTTTTGTCTTTCTTTCTCTTTAGCTTGCTTATTTTATTGTTTATCTTACAAAAATTCTTGTTATATTTATTGTGATTCCTACATAACCACTATTTATGTTGCTTCTCTTTTTATTTATTTTTCCTTCATCCTTTTTCTTTCCTCTTCCTTTTTCACTTCCTCAAGATCTAGTGTAAACTGTATAGTTTCTTATTCTCTTGCTATCTATCATAGTTGTGTCTTGGGGTTACTCAATAATTTCCACATCTAGTAGCTCAATTTATGACTTAGTATGTTCAAATTATCCTAATTCAACCACCTAAAATTTATACAAGCTTCTTATTTTTAGATTTGGCTAGAGGAGTGAGGATATATTTTTGCTTTTGTGAAACATGAGGTAGGGCATGTTATTATGTTAGTTGTGTCTATTGTGCACCACTTATTCCTATAGGTTCACTAAACAACACCATCCTTTATCTGATAATTTGTGATGTTTTGGCATTAGGGTGTGTATGTGGTCATCAACACAATGACTATGTAGGTCTGTCTATTTTGGTAGATTCACCACCTATGCATCTAATGATCTGTGTGGATGGATCAATTAGAAATATCTCTACCTCTATATTTCACTAAGCAGCTTCCTACACTATAGTATACATAAGAATATATGGAGGTGGTTGAGTAATTTCAACCCAGAGGTCTTTGTGTATGTTGTTTTTCACTTGATAAGTGCACATTGATTTCTAGAAGAAGAATTCCTTGTCTACCTCTTTATTTTAAACCTCCTTCTTGATATATTTAGACACTAATTTGAGGACTTCATGCTCATCGATTCCTAGCTCTGGTAGGTCACACTCACTAGCTATCTTGAAATCTATAGGATTATCCAACCATGAATTTTTTGTCATGTCCTTTTCTTTGGTGGTGTTGGTGAAGCACGCCACAAAGGTGCCTTATTTTTTCCTTTATCTTACGGTAGTGGAGCTTGTGGCTATTATAGTGGATGTTTTGGTTGTGCTTACACTGATTATGATTGTTACACCTATAGAGGAATAACTTGAAGAGGTGGAACTAACCTCATAGCTAAGGTTTTTTACCAATATACTTCACCCTATGCTTCTATCATATAAATAAAGAATGGCATCAGAGTCATAGGTTGCGATGCCAACTCATGGATTTTGATTTGAATGCCATTATGCAACTTGGTGACCAAATCATGTTATCCTAAATATTTCATAACATATTATGGTATACAAGGGTGTGTTCTGATCAAAGCTAGGGATTCTAGCCACCACATATTAAACCACCCCAATTGCTCATAATACTACCATGTTTTCATCAAAGTGATGTTTTCAAGGGTAGTAACGGGCCAAAAATTTGTAGTCACATTAACTGGTCTAAGTGGGGATTTTCACTATGTGAAGCACAATAACAATACCAAAAATTGGTACTAAAATGTTTGAATGGTTTTTTCAAGTACCTTCTAGATGTTGGTGGTGAGCTCAAATGCCAAAAAATTAGGCCATTTTAAGTCCTCTTGTAATTGTATCATTTGATACACAATATCAATTAACCCTCTCATTACTTGCTTTGACTATTTGGTAGTCTGCTAAGACCTTTTTGTGATGCATTGAACTAGAGTGCACATCAAATCATCCTCAATTAAATGAAATGGTGTTCCTTGGCCTGTTTGTGTGTTATATTTTTCCAAAATCTATGAATGTATTAGTGGTTCTCTAGATTTAGAAGGCATGTGACTCGCATCATTATTTGCGTAGTGATTCAAATTATGAGATCTTTGGATAAATGAATAGCCCTTTGATTTTAGAGACTCAACAAATTCATCGTGACCTCATCCATTTGCCCAAATATATGCAACTTATTTATCCTTTCTATGTCATAACCTCAAAGTGGATGTTAAAGTGTCAGGGATTGTGATTGTGTGGTTCCCTGAGGATATTAGGGAGACAAAGTAGTTTCTACTACATCAATAAAATCAAATAGATATGGGTCATTGTAATTGGTTTTGGTGTATACCTAACCCAATCCCCATATCCTCTTTCTACACATCTATGAGTAGGATCAATAATTGACCTCTATCCATGCATATATTAGTGATCTATGATGAATGGTTATTGTGCATGATCGGGCTCTAGTTTGAAATCTATTTATATGAATGTATTCTAAAAGTAAACTGTATAATTCTCTTATTATTTAGAGTCTATAATGTTTTGATATTGTCCATACCTTTCTCTTATATAGTTTTTGGCACCCAATTTTGTTTCACTGACTACGTTGAATGCACTAATTATTTTTACATGAGTGTTCTTGTTTCCAGTAATATCACTTTATATAAGTTACCCTGACAATGACATTTTATGCTTAAAATATTTTATTTATGCATTTGCTAATTATTTGATGTGACTAGTTTCCCTTTCATAAATCCAATTTGTTTTATCACTCTACCTGTCCATTTACTACTTAATATGCCTAAAAAATGATGCAATCTTTTGAAACACCATGTCATTAATGGTTCAACATGATCATTGGCCTTTCAATCTATATAACTGTATTGTCACCACCTTCCCTAAATTAATTAATATCCTCTATATGATTATAGATAACAATCTCCTATGAGTTATCTCTATAATATGATCAAATATTGTGATTATAATTGATTTCTTATTGTTATAATGTGTTGCACTATAATGAACGCACTATACAAACATTATAACCTTAAAAAATCAAACAAAAATAACATTAAATAAAATATCCTAACAATGACATTTTTCTCTTAAAATATTTTATTTACCCATTTGACAATTATTTGATGTGTTTGGTTGTCCTTTCATATATCCAATTTGTTTTATGACTCCACCTATCCATTTACTACTTAATATGACTAAAAAATGATACAATATTTTGAAACACCATCATTAATAGTTAGACATGACCATTGGCCTTTTGTACTATGTAACTTTATTTTCATTACCTTCCCCTACTTAATTGATATCCTTGATGTAGTTATAGCGAACAGTCTCCTATGAGCTATCTCTATAATACAATCACATATTATGATTATAACTGCTTTATGATTGTTGTAATGTGTTTCACTATAATGAGTGCACTATACAAACATTATAACCTAAATAAATAAATAAATAAATAACACAACATTAAATAAAATGCTAACTGCATGGTGCCACTCAGCACCCACTCAATTTTTTAGCTGAATGATAGAGATTAAAGGTGATAAGGCTTAAGCATACAACCATTTATACATCTTGGAAGTATGGTTACCTATAAATATTTTAGAACTATAGTATCTTATTTTGATACTTCATGAATAATATATGGTTATTTCCATCTAATGCATAACTTTCTTGGGAATGCTTTTAAATATGCTATCATAAAGTAATACCATATGTTATGAGTAAAATTCTTTGGATCACAAGTTATGATCGTGCCATGCCTTCTAACTCTACTTGTTAATATTTTGTATCCATTGTGCCCTTTTTTCTATTTTCTTCCATGTTTTTAAAGTCCAATAGCCATGCTTTTAGTGAATCTTGATCCCCTAATCTCATAACCATTGTAATGCACAAACTAGGAACAATATAATCCATATGGATTATTGCCTCTAGGACATATACTAGTTGAAAAGGAGTGAACCCTATATCTCTTTTGTACTGTGTTCTGTAGGTATATAGAATCTTAGGAATGGAATCTTCCCAATCATCACTTTGTACATTACAAATCTTTGTGAGCATTTTCTCCAATACTTTATTGTATGCTTCAACCTATCCATTTGCCTGTAGGTGATAAGTTATGCTCTTATGGTGAGATATCATAAACTCCTCACTGAGATTCTTGATATTATTATTTAAAAAATGTGTGCCTCTTTTGATGATCAAATTAAGTGTACATACAAATATTTTAAAGATGATTTCATATAAAAATTTAGCAACATCTTCCACATCGTAGCTTGGAATCGCAGCAACTTCCACCCATTTATGGAAATAATCTACGTGGTAATAATATATCACCCATAAATTAATTTACTTGGTGGACTTATAGGACCAAAAAAATTGACTCCCCATTGCTCAAAAGGTTTCTCTATGAGCATTGGCACCAAAGGCATCTCATCTCTTTGATTTGGCTTTCTCATTCTTTAACATACATCGTAATGTTTTCCAACTCTATGTGTATCCTAAAAAATGTAGGACATCAGAGATTTTTCCTTATGGTAGCTTCACCTACAAAATGACCTCCTACATTCCCTTGATGTGCTTTTAGTAGTAGTTGAGTTCATTCATGCTCTAGAGCTACCCTGCATAGTACATCATCTCTGTCAAGTTTGTATAAAAACACATTAATGAGGCTATAAGGTATAGCTTAAGTGACCATTTTATTTTTATTTCACTCTCTATAATGCACATGGAAGGTTTTTTTCTCTGATAAATTTGTAATATATTACATATTATTGGGAATTGTAATAGCTATGAATAGATACACATCTAGAGATTCATCTTCAAATTCTTCTAGTTCCTCCCCATTATGAAGTCTATTGAGGTGATCTAGCCCAATATTTTCAAATATTAGATTGAATTTAATATGGAATTGGAATTCTTAAAATATCATAAGCTAGCTAGATATGCATCCTCCCAAAATGGGCTTATTAACTAGGTATCATAATGCCTAGTGATATGTAAAGAACTCAAACAGTGTAGCCAACAAGTAGTGCCAAAAAATTTATAGTAAAAAAACCATGGATAAAACCTCCTTTTCAATAGTAGTATAATTCTTCTAAGTTGTATATAGCTTTATCCTATAAAAATGTATAGGATGATCTAGTTCACCTTCTCTTGGCTATGCTAGGATAGCTCCTACTACAATGACAGAAGCATCTACATACATGTAGAATGGATTTTTATAGTTAGAAAAGTCTAAAATTAGTGTTGTTACAAGCCCTTTTTTGTATCTCAATAAATTATTTTTGACATTCTATTATTTGTTCAAATTTTATATCCTTGCATAATAGTTTTTTGTGGGTGTAGATATAGATGCGTACCTTTTAATAAACTTATTGTAATATCCTGTATGACTAAGAAATGTACACAATTTAGTATAATTAGTAGGAGGTGGCATCCCTATGATGATAATAATCTTATCTAGATCAACCAAAATTCCATTTGTGTATATGACATGGCCCATCAAAATACCAAAAGGTGTGAAAAACAAGCATTTCTTTAGATTTAGAGTAATGCACAATACTCAACACCATTCTAGAATGAGTCAAAGATTTGAAAGATGTTGCTTAAACAAAGAGAAAATATCCCAATCATAAAATTACACTTCCAAAAAATCATGAATGAAATATTTAAATGCAGTTATTATGGCTCTAGAAAATATTGTAAGTGCATTCTTCAATCCAAAAGGCATTACCTTATATGCAAATGAACTCCATTCAGTTGAAAACATAGTTTTGGATTGATATTCTATTGTGATTGGAATTTGGTGGTACCCACTGAATCCATCTATAAAGGAGCACACTTCATGTCCTATGATTGATTCAATGACTTCATCCATGAATGCTATTAGAAAAGGATCATTCATGTAGACATCATTGAGTGTGTGGTAATCACCAAAAACCTATATTTCACATTTTTATTTGGTTTCACCACTATGGGACTTACCTAATCTACTTTTTCTACTAGATATATTATTCTAACATCTTATATTCAATCCAACTCATCTTTTACCTTTATTTTCATGTTAGGATTTAATCTGTATGTCCATTTCTTAATTTATCCTAAATATGGATCTACACCATTTAACTCTAAGAATTTATTTAGGAGCACATACTGATAGTCCCTTAGCATTTGTAAGACCTCTTAAATCTAATCTTGTTCCCAATAGTCTACCATCATCATGAGCTCAAGAACCAATTCTATTCCAATGTTCCCTTTAATCTTTAGCAATGGATCTTGATATATTTTACTTGATGCATTAGGTAGAGTATCTTACATAATGTGCTTACCATCTCACTACAGAATGTTTATGGTGCATATTCTTTCTTCTTATAATTGATCTACACTTTAAACTAGGTTTGATTTAGTTTCCTATTCTAGCTCAAAGAAACCTTCAAGGTCAAGATCTTTGTCACTATCACTGGACTCTCTCAGGTCATCTTTTATTCCATTGCATGGCTTGACAAGAGCTTGTTCCTATTGGATAGCTTTATAATTGTATAGTGCCACATTTATATCCTGCATAGCCTAAGGTGTTGTGATGATGATTCAAATATAGTTTCTAAATATTATGCATGTCCATGACATAGAAAGATTTTGATTTTCTGCAAGGCATTATGCATCAATAGATTATCATCTTTGAATACAAATATCTGAATTAAATCTTGTTGAACTTGTATTTGGTGAATATACTAAACCATTGGCAAAAATGATAAGGTGTGGTTGAATATGTAAACCCAATATCTTAGCTCTACTCCTTGTGCAGTCCATATATCCACACACTAATGAATGTGCAATTTTAGACACTAACCTTCTTATAAGAAAGGCTATTCTGATTTGATAGTATCTGGTAGCTTAAACCTTGCACACAAGAATTCACATTCTTCCTCCCAATGAATTTATATATTCCTATGGATGGCCCACCAAGTTACATTAGTTCCTTTCAATGCATAACTAAGTGCACTATTATGCCCTTAACCTTTGGTGTGTCTTGGGATATGTGTGGCTAACTTGTGGCTTACATACCTCTTTTATATTCTTATTAAATTTCTTTATATTTTTAGTTAGGTTAGCCTATAGAATAATCATGGCTAAGCAGATTATATATAAGAGATAGTGGTTAGTCTTCGATGATCATGTTAAGTAATCTACTCATAGTGCATTGTTGTGGGTGGCTTTGCTATATTATCCAGTATTCTTCTTTGTTATCAATTATTATTGTGTGATCTATCATATTTACTTATTCTATGTGGTATAAAATCATTCTATGTGAACATATAAGTAATTTCATTACAAGTGGTATGAAAGCTTCTATTTGGGTAAGTTTCCTACATCATTATTTTTTTGGATCTGGTGAGGTATGACTTCTATGAGGGGAAGGAGAAAAAAAACATAACTTGAAATTTGGGAATAATTATTTTTTTGTGTCATCACAGTTTTGTTCAAAATGCTTTTTTTTTTAAATTTTAAAAACCAAAAAAAAGTCTAGAATTTTTTTTTACCTTGCATAATTACAATCATTAGATTTATCTCGATAAGATGATCACAATGGTATATTATGTTGGTACACTTTTTGTGCTGACATTTTTCACCCTGGTGTAGAAAGGTAGTCATTAGATTCATCTTAGTGAGGTGATTACAATGGTACCATCCCCTGGTAAAAAATTTTTGGGGAAAAACCCCTCTTAGGGTTTGTAGATGGCTGGTCTTTCTACACAAGGATGAAAAGGGGGGAAAGAAACTCCTAAGACTCCTTTTGTCAGTGACATGGAATCTAAAACTTCAAATCTATTGATTTCTCAACTTCAAGCTGACATAAAAGGCTTGGTACAACATGATGACTTTATTTTAGTTCAAATTGATGTTTCAAGGATGCAAAAAGAGATTAATGGGGTTCACAATCAATTGTATTAGACCACTACTTCATTGGTTGCTCTTTCATCTCAGTTACAATTGAACAACCCTCCACTTCATCATTCAGGGCCTCCTCCTCTCAACACTAACAACTCTAATTTTCGTATGAAACCGATGTTGCCCAAAGTGGACATGCATAAATTTTATGGTAAGGATCCTCTCACTTGGATTACCCAATGTGAGAATTTATTTGATCTACATCAAACTCCTAGTTCGTAGAAGGTGATAGTGGCATCTCTATATCTAAAACCTAAACCATTCATTTGCTATCGTTGGTTATATGTTCAAAATAAAAATAATGGTGCTCTTGTTACATGGTCTATTTTCATTAATGAATTATTGGCTCATTATCAAAATAATGTCTCTAAGAACTACTTCATCCAATCAGCCAAACTATGAAAAACAAGAACTATGAAGGATTATATTCATCAATTTTAGAATCTATCTTTATGGGTGGAAGACATCATTGAGGAAAGTTTGACTGGTCTATTTTTGGGTGGTTTCAAAGATAACATCTAATTGAAGGTTTAAATGTTTAACCTAGCATCTGTATCAAAAGCTATCCCATAGGCACACATGATAGAGGAAAAAGAGATGGTCAAATGGAAAAACTTCACTATTAGTCATGATCACACCTTTCCAACACCATCATAGCCTCAACCCACCAGACTAACACCTTGACAAATTGAGGAGAAATGAGCCAAAGGGTTTTGGTATGGTTGCGATAGAAAGTGGAGCAAAGATCGTTGTTGTGATGAAAAGAAGTTATTTTACATCGAAGGTGCCAATGAGGATGACAATGATGAAGAGGCACTTGGCAAGGACGAAGAAGGTCTTGAGGAGGAATATGAAGACTCTTAGCCTACTATTTCCTATCATTCTTTTTCAAGTATTAATACTCCCCAAACTCTTAAGGTGGTGGGTTTCCTAAAAAAATGGAAGGACATTATTCTAATTGATTCTGGGATCACACACAACCTTATCAACAATAAGCTGGCTACTCACTTGAATTATTTCATTTATCCCACCCCAAAATTTTGGGTCATGATTGTAGATGGTGGTATTGTCAGTTGCTTAGGAAAATGCCATAGTATTAAGGTAGCCATGGGAGACTACTTGTTGGATTCTCCTATGTTTGTTATTCCCATGGGGGGAGCTGACATTGTTCTTGGAGTATAATGTCTCACCACTTTGGGCACTATTGAGATGAATTTCTAGGAATTATTCATGCATTTTCATTTTGAGGGAAGGACATTTGAGTTAAGGGGATTAAGGGCTAAATCTCCACAACTTGTTATCTCCCATAAAATGATAAATATTATCCAAAAGGGTGTTGAAGGATTTGTAGCTTGCTTGTTTTTCATGGAAATTCATCCAACTCAGCAATCTACACCACCTAATCTACAAGTGATTGATGCCCATTCAGTTATTTTTGGTGACATGTTGAAAGGAATTTCACTTAATTGCACACATGATCATGCTATCAAACTTAATCCTGGTATTATACCACCCAACATCAAGCCATACAGGTATCCCTATGCCTATAAAAGTGAAATTGAAAATATGGTACAAGAAATGTTAGATGCAGGAATCATTCAACATAGCCAAAGTGAATATTCTTTACCAGTTGTCATGGTTCAAAATAAAAATGACACTTATAAGATGTGCTCTAACTACAGGGAAATCAACAAGTACACTATTAAAAATAAGTTTTCTATTCTTGTCATTGATGATTTTCTAGATGAATTAAATGGTGCTCTTTATTTTACCAAGTTAGATCTGTATTCTAGGTATCATCAAATCTAGATTTAGGATAAAGACATACCCAAAACTACTTTCAGGATTCATGAGGGCCATTATGAGTTTTTGGTTATGCCTTTTGAGCTAACAAATGCACAATCTACCTTTTAGAGTTTGATGAATACTATTTTTAGGCCATTTTTGAGGAAATTTATTATGGTATCTTTTGATGATATCCTCATTTATAGTAAAATTTAGGAAGACCATTTATACCATGTGAAATAGGTACTCTCAATTTTAGAACAACATCAATTGTATGCCAAACCTTCCGAATGTTATTTTGGAGCTTGTGAGGTTGATTATTTGGGTCATTTGGTTTTACATACATGAGTAAAAGTGGATCCTAAAAAATCTAAGCAATGGTGGACTAGCTGATTCCTAAGACACTCAAGCAACTAAGGGGATTTTTGGGGTTAACTGATTACTATCATAGGTTTGTCAAAAATTATGGTAGTATTTCATCCCCACTCATATCTTTGTTGAATAAAGACTCCTTTTAGTGGAGTGATACAAATACCAGGACATTTAAACAATTGAAATTGGTGATTCGTACCACTTCAGTTTTGGCTACTCCTGGTTTTTCCAAGACTCTTGAGGTTGAATGTGATACATCTGGGTATGGTATGGGTGTTGTACTCATAAAATAAGGTAGACCACTTGCATTTAAAAGTCATCACCTGAAGGGTAAAAATCAGCACAAGCCCTTTTACGAGAAGGAAATGATGGCTATTTTGCTTGCAATCAAATAATGGAGGTATTATTTGATGGGTCATCACTTTTAGCTAAAGACTGATCATGACAGTCTCAAATATTTTTTGAAACAAAGGTCATCATCTGAAGAACAATAAAAATGGGTAACTAAGATATTAGGTTATGATTTTGAAATAGTTTACAAGAAAGGCAAGGACAATGTAATGGTAGATGCACTATCTAGGAAGAATGAATCAGTTGAAGCCTTGATATATGCTATGACCATTTTGGAGGCAGATTGGCTAGAGGAAGCATGATCAGAATGGGACAAGGATAGTGTTACCTATGATTTGATTCAAAACATTCACCAAGGTTTGGGTGGCTTTGAAAAATTCACATGGAAGGGTAATGTATTATTGTATAAAGATAGATTATACCTATGTAATAATTCTCTTCTTAAACAAAAAATCCTTCAGAAACTTCATGCAAATCCAACTAGGGGTCATCAGGATTTTTGAAAACCTATCATAAAATCAAGCAATATTTTTTTTGGAAGGACTCAAGGGGGATGTCCAAAAATATGTGGCTAAATGTATGATCTATCAACAAAATAAAGGAGAAACTGTCAAAACCCTAGGTCTTTTGCAGCCTTTATCCATCCCGATTCAATGTTGGGAAGAGGTATCTATGGATTTCATTACAGGGCTACTGATATCTAATGGTCAAAATGTTATCATGGTTGTGGTCATCTATAATATTGCTCATTTTTGTTCTTTTTCATATCCATTTGTTACTAGTACAGTAGCTTCTACTTTTTTCAATATAGTTCAAAATTTACATGGTACCCCTAAGATCATTGTCAATGATCAAGATCCCATCTTCACTAGTAATTTTTAGACTGAGTTATTTGCATGTTTGGGCACCTAGTTGGCTCATATTTCATCCTATATCCCTCAATCTAATGGACAAACTAAGGTAATCAACAAATGTCTGGAAGGATATCTCCATTGTTTTGCTTCTTATAAATAGGATAAATGGGTTCATTGGTTGCCACTTGCTGAATGGTGGTATAATACTTATGTTCATAGTTCTTCCAAAATGTCTCCTTTTATAGTACTATATGGATACCACCCACCATCCATCACTTCAACCTTGAAGTTCCATCCTAAGCTTCATGTAGTTGAAGAACACATTCAACATCAATAGGAGGTCCTTGCCAGTTTGAATGAAAATTTAGCCATGGTCCAGAATCATATGAAAAAACAAACATATCAACACAAGAGTGAGAGGAAATTTGAAATTGGTGATTGGGTTTTTATTCACTTAAAGACATATAAGAATATGTACTTGAAGTAATAAAAAAAGGATAAAAAATTGTCCCCTAAGTATTATGAGCTTTATCAGATCTTACAAAAAATTGGTAATGTGGCCTAAAAGTTAGAGTTTCCTTCCTCTAAATTTTAGACCACACTACCAATTTTTTGTATTATGCCTAAATAAATTCATTGTACACAAACTGGTTACCTAAATGGAGGTACCATAATTGGATGAGGAAGGAAGAGTTTTTCTTGATCCTGAGGTGATCCTTCAAATGTGCACTAAGTAGTTGCAGTCTCGAGTAATTAAGGAGTCCCTGATCAAATGGAATAATATGCCTTGTGAATATGCTACTTGGGAGGATGAATCCTTTGTGCAACAACATCCATAGTTAACTCAACATTAAGGATAACATTGTTTTGAATGGGAGGGGCATGCTACGCCCTTAACTTTTAGCATGTCTTGGGATATGTGTAGCTGACTTGTGGCTTACATACCTCTTTTATAATCTTATTACATTTCTCTATGTTCCTAGTTAGGTTAGCCTATATAATAACCATGGCTAAGTAGACTATATATAGTAGGTAGTGGTTAGTCTTTGATGATCATGTTAAGTATTATGCTCTTAGTGCATTATTGTGGAGGTTGCGCCCCGATGTGGCTTTGTTATATTATCCAGTATCCTACTCTGTTGTCAATTATTGATGTGTGATCTCTCATTTTTGCTTTTTTTTTGCAATATAAAATTATTATGTGTGAACATCTAAGTAATTTCATTACATGCACTAACTTGTTGATCCACCTCTAATATATGGTGTTTTAGCCTGAATATAAATTGACTGAGATATTGTATCATAAAATATTTAGGTATCTATCATTTTTCAACTAACACCATGCATATAGGTCATAACTCATGATCCCTATGAAATTATTTCAGCATGTGAGTGTCCAAGTCACCACTTATGGATGATGTTGTTTCCCATGGTAGAACACCCTTGGGAGTAGGTTATGTGTAATCCAACATTTTGGCACCTGTATTATACAAAAAATCAACTTCAAAATTTATCAAAGAGTGCACTAATAGAGAAACACATTCTTCTATATGAGCCTTCCTAACCAAAGACTTCCTTATAACAAGTTTATATATTGGCCACTCTTCTTGTTCTGTAGTATGCAAATTTCTAGCTTGATATTCTCTAGGTCAGAAAACATTTTGCCTTTCATCTGCACCAAATTTAAACCAACTATTATCACCATAAGTATAAGGGGACTCTGGCTCTTTTTGGATAATGTATGGCTTTTGATCAAACTTATTCATGGGTATGACCACTATTTTATCCCCTTTATGCATTTATAGTTAGTTGTGCATAGTATCGACTATCATTTAGCCATCATAAACCCCTTTTTGTTGATTAAATCAAGATAATGAGTCTTTGTTGTCTTCTTATCAATTAATTCAAAATATATTCACAAATTTAGCTTGACCACTTTGATTTTAACATCCTCTAACCTTTCGATGGGCTCAACCCAACCATAATCAACAAGACTAAGAGTAACTAGACTTTAGCTTATGTTCAGTCGACTAATGTCTTCCCAAGTTGATCATGGAAACATATTGATTATGTTCCCAAAATAAAATACTAAATTTGGAATCTCATATCTAGCTAACTCAATATCCATTTGAGAATCAACATTGCATGATTTATTAGATTTAACATACAATACTACCTTATAAGTTCATTGTTGAACTCATTGTACACACTCTATAAGATTATGTAGAACATTAATGATGTTCTGGAAGATATCCTCATTGCATAATGTGTTGAGTAACTTTATTAGGTTTGTTAAAGTAGTCACAATACCCTCCTATCTCATGATCCTGATAATCTATCAATACATTTAGGTATCAATGGCTATATTATCACCCTTGAAAGCTAGTTGTTGTTGGATCTCTTACAAGACTTACACAACTTGATACATTAAATTCTTTTCCATAGTAGGATCAACATATTTTTCTTGGTGTACTTTTATAATGCCCTGATCCTAAGGCATTTCCAAAGTTCATAACCCTTTATTGGCTCTTTATTGATGAGTGATTTCTTGCAAAAATACATTTTCCTTTAGCTGTGCATTGATCATATTTATGTTGTGCATTATGTTCTCCTTCTTTTATTTATCTAATATAGTAAAATATTTTGTTTGGTGTTGGCCTTGTACTCTGTAGTAGATGTAGTAGACTTGTCTCAATGAGTTAGTAGAACATTTCCTGGCATAATGGTTATATACACCACATAAATAACATTGCATAGGTGGTTGGGCTTGTCGATTGTCATTATTACAAATACCTAGATATATTCCATGATATTTTACCTTGTATCCCTAATTTTGAAGGAATTATGTTCAAGTTTATTTCCATTATTTAATAGTCAATATAAATTAGAAGTAAAGGATTCCATTAACTTATCCCCCTGTACCTAGTCTGCATTGAAATGAATCATACATAAAGGCACATACATGCATAATGATATATGTATTTTAAGTGATGTAAAAAAGGGATGAAATAGGGTTATGTAGGTAAAAAGGAAGGTGAGAAGGTGAATTGGTAATAAGTGTGAGTCATTTAAGATAATATGAATGAAAATGAGTATGATGACTAAGAGGATGAGTGTTGGGACAATGATTTTTAATTTAAAGTTATGAACATGAGAATGAACCCTTTATAAACTAAAAAAGAGGACCACATATTGATGGAGAAGATGACATAGGGAAAGAAGAAAAGTCACTTAATAAATAAATAAAATCTTTAAAATTGTATAGATTAGTCTTAAAAAAAAGAATAAAAGGTTAAAAAACTATATAATTGGCTAATCAAAATTTGAAAAAATAATAGTTTTCAACAATTCAATATTCAAAACAATGTCTTAAGAAAATGTAATTAACTAAAATGGAATATAAATAAGTGCATTATCTTTAATTAAATATTCATAAATATTTATACAATTATTATCAACAATGTTTAATTAATATCATCCTTTTGATATGATAATATGTATACAATTATGGTGAAATATTTAACTTTTGTATTTAAAATACTTTTGAGGTTCGATTTGGATTGGTTTTTGTATCCTTAATCTACAACATTGTGTTGTCCCCCAAAAATATCACTCTTTTTTGGGAACAACCTATGAACTGTTTTGGCTCAACAGACCAAAATAGTCTCTCCTTTTCAAAAAATGCTCTGAGCATTCAGGTCCTTTATTTTTCAAAGCTTTTCCAAAAATCTACAGAATCATCATGCTTGAAATTAGTGGGTTCAACAGGTTCAAAGGCCTCTATAGGTGAGTTCAATCAAAAGAACAAGTTTCCAACACTTAGTCATTTTTGGCATTGGTTCAATCAGTCATTTCAATCACAGGTTCAAGGGGCTGCCCCAGGGCCGAAGGAACAAATGCCCTTATTGAGGGCGCCAACATTGGTTCAAGGGTCAAAGAAAAGACAGAATTCCTTCAGATTTGTTCAAAGGCCCAAAAGGAAAAATTCCTTCAGACTTTTTGTTTGATGGAAATGACTAAGTAAAAGAGGCTGAAAGAATTCTTTCAGAAGAAATTCACTCAGGAAGAAAGCCTGAAGAAATTGAAACAATTTAAATGGATAAGGAAGAGAAGTGAAGCTTTCCTTCAGACATTTTGTCCAAAGGAATTCCTTCAAACTTTTTGTCCGAAGGAAAAGCCCAAAAGCGAAATCTCGCCAAAGAAGCAAGAACCCTCTGGGAAAGGTCAAACCTCAAAGTGCAGTGGAAGCTGCCACGTGTCCCTCGTACCAAGTGTCATCTATTGGGACATAGTTTTTAATAAGTTTTGAAGCTGCAGAACATGCCATGTGTTCCATTCTAACTCCACAGAAGCTGACACATGTAAACATCCGCAGTCTCTCCCTTTTGTGTCATAAGGGCTCTGGTGGGCCTTGAGTGAGTTGCTAAGGACAAGTAGAGTGCAACAAGTGGCATCATCCATGTGAATCTAAATGAGTCCCAAATGTTTCTATATTGTTTCTAAAGCAAAGTGAAAGTAGCCACATTTTATCTTTCACAAGACTCTCAAAAGGTTTCTAAAGCTTCTATAAGTTAAGTGGAACATGCCATGTGTCTCATTGTGACTCAGTAGAATGTGACAAGTGTCTGCATCCACATTCCCCTTTTGAAACTTCTTGGGCAAGACATGTCGAGGATCCCATTTTTCATAAGTTTCTAATGAGTTTCATAATATTGGAACTTGCCACTTGTGAAAGAAGCAACATGGACAATCCCAAAGGCAAGTTCAATAAAAGTGATGGTTTAACCTAAGAGCAAAGAAGCACTTAAGTAGGGAAGTGATGAACCAAAAGAGATAGAATGAACTGATGAACCAGTACACTTTCAAATGGTCCACAGGTCCAAAGTTCAACACAATTCAAGCAGCTAGCGACCATTGATGGTCCTGCGGATGTCAAAGTTAAAGTGAGGGAATCTCTATGGAGATTCAAATAGATCATGGAAATTAAAGGAAGAACCAAATGACTAGCTGAAAAGAGAGCTCGAAGACTCAAATTACTAAAGGGGAAAGAGGAGCGAGACCAAAGGACCAGAAATATCTTCAAAAGAGTTATTTCCAGTAGGTGAAACAATGGATCAACTAGACTTCTGAGTGCACCAAATCAAGGATGCAACCCTATTTTTCCTCCATGGAGTAATAGAAAATTGGACAGATGCGTAGACATCAGGAAAAGGACTAGACAATCCATACTAAGGAAGAGACATATTAGAGGAATAGACACGCCATAATTATGGCAATGCACTGTTCCCAGCATGGCCCCTCTAGATAGAACTGAAGGTGCATTGAAGGCATTCAATTTGGCATGGACGTTTTTCATGAAACAAGTGCCCAAGTCTTTCTTGGAGTGTTATATATTGTAAACTCTTTTATTGTTAGAGGGGGACTTTTCATTTTTATAGGAGCGAATCTCTGCCCAATTGAAAGAAGAATACTGAGACTCTAAGCTCAGATTGTAATTTTATTTCATTTTATCTGAACGAGAAAGCAAGTTGTTTGTAGACTTTGTGTTGTTTTTGCTTGTATCATTTTAGGAGATTATTATTATGTCTGTCTTCTAAATGTGTTCTTATTTATTTAATTTGACAAGTAGAATTAGTGAAAGTAATAAGGAAAGTGTCATGAAGCCAACTATGGGAAGACTTTGTGCTTTCACAATTTTTTTAGTGTGTTTTTATTTTATTTTTGTGTTGAGGATTTTGGGATGACTTTGTGCCCCCATTATCCTTTGTGTTATACTCTTTAGGCAGTTGAGGTGAAAAATTTGTGTTCTATTTCATCCTGCTGGTTACTGTGCCTTATTGTCACCAGTTACTTTTACTACCTGAAAGAACTCTTGCTATTTCCTGCAAGAACACTTCTGAAAGAAGAGAAGTGCCTTCAATGTTTTCACCAAGATTGTCTTCTCTATTTGTTAACATCATATCTGAAAGAAGAGAGATGGTTGATGTACCCTACCCCTGAGTGTTATTTTCTGCATGTATATATTATATATAGCTCCTACATATTTATAGGGAACCTCACCTTGATGAGAGGAGAGATTTGTCCATCTCTGATGCAGTAAACCTACACACTAGGCTGACCAATCTCCTTTTTTGTGGATGATAAGACCTATTTTTCTCAATTAGACAATTTACTAACAAAATATTCACCTAACAGTCTTTTTGGTGACTCCACTAGGGAAGAGTGCGTAGTTTGAAGTCTCAAGCTCCAAGCTGAAGCAGATCCTGCTCTTTTCCATTTTTGTTCTGCAATCTAGCAACTCCAAATTATACCAGAAGCTAGAAATCTCAAGGTGTTATTGACCTTGCTTTTGAGTTGGTGTAGTAGAGTAATTTTGAGTTATTTCCTCCACAACCTCACCTTCAATGAACTTGGAGTCTTCCTCCTAGCCCTACAAGGTCACCAACACAAGGTAGAGCTTCTTTTTCTACTGCTAGTAGAGATTTGCCTATCCATTCTCCACCCAGATTTGTGATCCCACTTTTACATAATGAAATCATGGCTCAAGGCCCCTAGGGTAACTCTTTTGGTCCACTGAATTTAACTCCACCTCTGCATGAACTTCCACATAGTTCAAGGAAGAATTTCCCCAAATTATTTGGTGATGAGAAAGTTCATCCTGATGAACACATTGTAGCTTTCAGCATAGCCTATGGCGTAATAGAGGTGGAATTTGAAGACATAACAGTCAGGCTATTCATGGAGACACTACAAGGTGCTACTATAGACTAGTTCTACCATCTACACTCAAAGATAAATTTGAAGCCAAGTTCAAACTTGCAGAAGATGTGCATGCCTTATTGGCTCAGATCACACAGATGAACAAGGAGCCCCATGAACCTATGAGGGACTTCATTGCCAGGTTTGACAAGCTAAGGCATAGGATTCCCATGGTCACCCAACTGACACCTTAGAATCTCAAGTGTTTCTTCATCAACTCACAACTGCCTGAAGTGAGTTTCTTGCTGAGATAGGCTAGACACATGGACCTTGTTGTTTCTCAAGACTTGGCTACTAAGTTAGAAGATGACCTTATCCTAGTAGGAAAGATAAGGAGAGACCCTAGTAAAGGTAAATCCTCTTCATCTTCTAAATACTCACCTATAGTCACCACTGACCCAATGGTACAAAAGCTAGCAAATGAAGTGCTAACTCTCAAAAAGAAAATGGCACAAGAGATGTCATCTGCTCTTGCATACAGAGATGTGCCAAGGAGGACATTTTAGAATCAAGCGTATCAAGGCAATACTGCCAGGAATCAAGGATAGCTAAATCGCCTTCCTCCTCCATAGAGGAACCTCACCCTTGAAGTGCCTCTAACCAACTTAGCAGTTGGATATCTTGAAGCTGAATCATATTTATCATTCTAGCCTAAGTTGAATCTTGAAGATGATGCTAATCTCTTCACTGAGGAAGAAGAAGAATCAACTAGTGACTCCCATATTGGTTTCCTACACTACTAGGATGAACTCAAAAGTGAAGGCAACACAGCTGAGGGATCATATGCTATATTTACCCAGTCTAAGAATCAATCAGCTCAACTGGTTGATAAATAGAAAGCAGAGGAGTGACCTCAACCAGTAGTTTCAATTGCTAAGCAGGGGTCTACTCTTTCTTTCTAGCCAAAGGACCCAGTGGTTGCAAGAAAGTTAAGTGCCTCAAATGCCCCTGTGCCTTCTACTTCAAATTCGCAGTCCAATCCTCCCCCTTCTAAAAATCAAAAGGATGAATTTAGATCCTCTACTTCTGACTCATTCTAGGAATTTGACATAATTGACCATATAAAGAAAACCAAAATTCAAATGTTTGAATTTGAATTTTTGCAGTCCCATCTTGAGCAATTAGATAAATTGGTTTAGTGTGTGAAGAACCAAAACACCCCTGTAGGACAAGCCATTCCCAAGGTGACTCATGATTCCCCCAAGAATGCACTCACCAAGAAAAACCTTGTCATTACTCCCCCTGTCGCTCCTGGTAGGACTGAACCTTTCTATGTCTCATTGCTAATAAATGGACATCAGCTAAACAATTGCATCATTGATTCTGAAGCTTCAAACAATGTAATGCCTACCAAAGTGTCTAAATCCCTTGGCCTTACATTGACTAAAACCTTTGGTAGATGCTTCTCCATGGAAAATAAGCAAGTACCACTACTGGGGTAGATCAAGGATGCCTAATTCACATTTGCAACATTCCCAGACAAGAGAATCAAGATGACCGTCTTGGTGGCTGACATCCCTGCATCTTATGGCATCCTTTTTGGGTGAAATTTCTATAGGGATGTTCGTGGTGAATTGAACATGGACTTTTTTGAGGCAAGGATTCTAGTCAAAGGTGTTATGAAGAGGCTGCTCCCTGAGAAGAAAGTAAAGTATGTGGTTACCTAGACCTCAGCACCTGAAGCTCAAATTTTGTTTGAGTCTTCAAGCATGGGTAACTACTTTCTATCCATGAATGAAGTTCATGAGACATCTGATGAAGCTCCTACAAGTATTAATTTGGAAATGCATTCAATTAGAACAACAAGAGATTTGGTGGATTGCCATGCCAATGTGAAAGAATCTCCACCTCTGAATGAAGAGGAATCTAAAAAAAATCAGTATCAAATGAGGTATGGATTCTTGAATTTGATGGTAGCTGCTCCTCCACTAGTTTAGGAGCCAGATTTGTGCTGATATCTCCTCAAGGAGATATTTTTCCTTCATCCTACAAATTACAGTTCAACAACACTAATAATATAGCCGAGTATGAATCTCTATTGCTTGGATTGAAGGCTGCCCGAGACCAAGGTATCAAGCTCTTTCATGCCAAAGGAGATACTGAACTAGTGGTTTGTCAGGTGAGAAATCTATATCAAACCAAGAATGAAAGATTGCATCACTACCGTAATCTAGTCTAACATCAACTTGAAAGCTTTGATGCTTTTAACATCTCTACCATTCCTAGAGAATTCAATGACCGAGCTGATGCACTGGCTATCTCAGCTACTCTCTTGATCCCCCACTTAGACTTCAAAGGAGACAAGTACACTATTGAGTTGGTCTTTCGAACAAGTGTACCTAATAATGTTAGTCATTAGCAAGTGTTAACAATGACAACCAGATCATTGCCTTCCTGGAACAAAAGGATAGCTTTGAGTAGCTACATTTTAAAGGCAGTGAACCTCAGAAGTGTGAACCAGCTCCTAAATCAAATGCAGACATAGGTGAGGATTTCCTGCAACTAAAAGGGAATAAGATTCCCAAAGGCCTAGTTTCTCTTGAGAAGCTATTTGATAAACATGACAGATTTGTTAGACAATAGCAAATGGATTCAAGCTCTTCTCAAGAGTTTGATCAGATGAATTTAGGTACCAAGGATGATCCCAAGATGGTGAACCTTGGGAAGTGTTGCACTCCTGAGGAGAGATTTAAGATCACTTCTCTACTCCACCAATACATGGATTTCTTAGCTTACTCCTATGATGACCTGAAGCCACTCTGGCCTGATGAAATTCAACATGACATTCCTCTCAAGGCTGATTCGACACTTTATAGACAAAAGTCCAAGTAATATAATCTAAAATATCAGGTACTATTCTATCTGAGATACAAAAAATGCTAAATGCTAAGATCATTTTCTCAATCCATCATTCCATATGGATTGCAAACATAGTGCATGTAAGGAAGAATAATGGTGAAATTTGCCTTTGTGTGGATTTTAGAAATTTGAATCAGGCATCCTTGAAGGATAATTTTTTTTGCCAATCATGGATCAAGTGCTTCAAATAGTGATGGGTTTGGAGATGTTATCAATGCTAGATGGCTTCTCAGGATATAGTCAGGTTGAAGTTGGTGAGGTAGACCAACATAAGACCACTTTCACCATACCTTGGGGCATGTTTGCATATAGAAGGATGCCTTTTGACTTGATAAATGCTGGCACCACCTTTCAAAGAGAAATGGAGCTTACCTTCAAGGATGATATGGGTAAGTTCATTGTAGTTTATCTTGATGACTTGACCGTCTTCTCTAAGCGTCGCCCAGATCATGTGCGCCATTTTCAACAAGTGCTAGAACGCTACCGCCAGAATGGCATTTCCTTAAACCCCAAGAAGTCAATCTTTAGAGTAATAGAGGGAAAAATTTTCAAACACATTGTATCTAAAAGAGGCATAAATATTGACTCAGACAGAGTCAAGTATATCCAAGAGCTTACCTTACCCACAAGTAAGACTGATGTTCACTCTTTCTTTGGAAAGGTGAATTTCTTACGGAGGTTCATCCCTAAATTTGTTGAGAAGACCAGGCATATTTTAAATATGATGAAGAATAAGGCCACCTTTAGCTGGACTGAAGAAGACAAGTCAAAATTTGAGGATATCAAGACTGCCATTACCCACACCCTATTTCTAGTTTGTCCAGATTATACGAAGGATTTCCTCATGTATAGTTATGCTTCTGAACACACACTTTCAGCCATCCTCATTCAGTAGAATAAAGAAGGTGTGGAATCTCCCATTTCCTTTATGAGATATCCTCTCAAAGCTCATGAGTTGAAGTATTCAAACATGGAGAAGCATGCTTATGCAGTGGTCAAGGCAGTGAAGCATTTCTGTTTCTACATCCTCAATTCATGAGTTATTGCTCTGGTTCCTGATACCACGATCAAATCCATATTAACTCAACAGGAGTTTAGAACCAAAAGAGGCAATTAGATTACAAATATCCAAGATTTTGATCTGGTCACCAAGCCAACAAAGCTGATATAGGGAAAGGGCCTATTCTAGTTGATTGCTGACAACAAACCAGAAGAAACAAGGCATGAAGAAGTAGAGATGGAAGACATGCCAATAGTCCTCTTTGTCTCCACCACGAATGAGTGGTATTTAGGTATTGCTTATTTCCTTAATTATGGTGAGTGTCCTGCTCACCTATCTTATAAAGAAAGGAGAACTATCAAGCTAAAAGCTAAAAATTTTGTCCTTTGGGACAACAGCCTGTACAAGAGGAGCCTTGATGGAGTGTTCCTTTGCTACATGGACAGGGAGCAGCAAAGCCAACTTATAAAGTCCTTCCACAATTCAGGCTATGGAGGACATTTTTTTATGCCTGTGACTGCCCATAAAATTCTATGAGCCAAGTACTACTGGCCAACTCTCTTTCAAGATGCATACCAGTGGGTTAGGAAATGTGAACTATGCCAATAGTTTGTCAGAAGACCTAAGTTAATTGCCCTTCCTCTCAAGCCAGTGGTCATAGAGGAGCCATTTTAGCAATGGGGAATTGATTTTATTAGAGCTATAAACCCATATTCAAGTGTTGGACATGATTATGTCCTTATAGCAATAAATTACTTCACCAAGTGGGTGGATGCAATTCCAACTAAGCATGTTACTTCAAAAGTAGTATGCAATTTCCTCAAGGAGCATATCATTTCTAGGTTTGGGGTCCAAACCAAGATTGTCACAGACAATGCAGCTTGTTTCACTTCTTAGGAGATTACTCAATTCTATTTCTACTATGGTATTACACTCTCCCACTCTTTTGATTACTTTCCACAAGAGAATGGATAAGTTGAATCAAGTAATAAGAACCTGGTGACTATCATCAAGAAGCTGGTGGATGATAACCAAAGAACATGGCATAAAGCATTGGTTGATGCTCTATGGGTAGATAGAATTACACCAAAGAGATATAAGTACACCAAAGAGGGCAATTGGTATGTCTCCTTTCCAACTTCTTTATGGTATCAATGCTGAGATACCAATCACCTTGGAATTGCCAGCATTGAAATTGGCTAAGGCAATTGAGGATCAAATGTATGAAAGCACCGTTGATAAGAGGATCATGTGCCTAACTAAGCTAGATGAGTAGAGAACTATGGTGGTAGACCGAATTGCTTCCCACCAAAGTTTGGTGAAGAAACTCTTCGACCAAAAAGCAAAAAATTGTGATTCCCAGATTGAAGATCAAGTCCTGCTATGGGACAAAAGGAAGGAGCCAAAGGGTATGTATGGAAAGTTTGATTCTCTTTGGAGAGGCCCATTTATTATCCATCAGCTAAATGGTGTGAGTAGCTTCCTATTGAAATATCAAGATGGCATGCTCTTTTCTCTACCTCACAATGGGCAAGATTTGAAGCACTTCAATTCTTGAAGTGTTAGCTAGGTTCACCTGTACATATGTATATCTATAGTCTTTGTTTTTTGCTTTGTGTTGTTCATTTTCATTTTTTGGAGCCTTTATTTTTGGGTAGTATGAATCCATAGCCTAATGGCATACTTCAAGGCACTAGAGATTCTGGTTTTTAATCCCCTCAGATGTTCCAAGTTTTCAGCTGAAGGAAGTTCCCCAACTGGAGCTAGCTGTTGTCCCTAAAAAATATCACTCTTTTTTGGGAACAACCTATGAACTATTTTGGTTCAACAAACCAAAATAGTCTCTCCCCTTTTTAAAAATTACTCTGAGCATTTAGGTCCTTCATTTTTCAAAGCTTTTCTAGAAATCTACGGACTCATCATGCTTGAAACTAACAAGTTCAAAGGCCTCTGCAGGTGAATTCAATCAAAAGAACAAGTTTCCAACACTTAGTCATTTTCAGCATTGATTCAATTAGTCATTTCAATCACAGGTTCAAGGGGCTGCCCCAGGGCCAAAGGAACAAATGCCCTTCTGGAGGGTGCCAACATTGGTTCAAGGGTCAAAGAAAAGACAGAATTCCTTCAAATTTGTTTAAAGACCCAAAAGGAACAATTCCTTCAGACTTTTTGTCCGATGGAAATGACCAAGTAAAAGAGGTTGAAAGAATTCTTTCAGAAGGCTTTTTCATGAGAAAATGACCAAGGCAAAATTCCTTCAGACATTTTGTCTGAAGGAATTCACTTAGGAAGAAAGCCCAAATAAATTGAAACAATTTAAACGGCTAAGGAAGAAAAGCAAAGCCTTCCTTCAGACTTTTTGTTTGAAGGAAAAGCTCGAAAGCCAAATCCTACCAAAGAAGCAAGAACCATCTGGGAAAGGTCAAACCTCAAAGTGCAGCAGAAGCCACCATGTGTCCCTCATAGAGTCAAAGCAAAAGCTACCAAGTGTCATCTATCGGGACATAGTTTCTAATAAGTTTCGACGCTACAAAACATGCCATGTGTTCCGTTATAACTCCACAAAAGCTGACATGTGTCAACATCTGTGGTCTCTCTTTTTTGTGTCATAAGGGCTTTGGTGGGCCCTGAGTGAGTTGCTAAAGACAAGTGGAGCACAACAAGTGGCATCATCTATGTGAATCTAAATGAGTCCCGAATGTTTCTATATTGTTTCTAAATCAAAGTGGAAGCTGCCACATGTCATCTTCTATAGGACTCTCAAAAAGTTTCTAAAGATTCTCTAAGTTAAGTGGAACATGCCACGTGTCCCATTGTGACTCAGTGGAACATGACAAGTGTCTGCATCTGCATTCCCCTTTTGAAACTGCTCAGCCAAGACGTGTTGAGGATCCCATTTTTCATAAGTTTCTAATGAGTTTCATAACAACAAAACTTGCCACTTGTGAAAGAAGCAACATGGACGATCCCAAAGGCAAGTTCAATAAAAGTGATGGTTCAACCTGAGAGCAAAGAAGCACTTAAGCAGGGAAACGATGGACCAAAAGAGAGAATGAACCGATGAACTGATGAACTTGTGCACTTTCAAATGGTCCACAGGTCCAACGTTCAACATGATTCAAGCACCTAGCGACCATTGATGGTCCCACAGATGTCAAAGTTAAAGTGAGGGAATCTCTATGGAAATTTAAATAGAGCATGGAAATTAAAGGAAGAACCAAACGACTAGCTGAAAAGAGAGCTTGAAGACTCAAATTGCTATAGGGGAAAGAGAAGCGAGACCAAAGGACCAGAAATATCTTCAAAAGAGTTATTTCTAGTAGGCAAAACATTAGATCAAGTAGACTTCTGAGTGCACCAAATCAAGGATGCAAGCCTATTTTTCCTCCATGAAGTAATGGTGAATTGGACAGCTATGTAGACATCAAGAAAAGGACCAGAAAATACATACTAAGGAAAAGACATATTTGATGGGAAATAACAGAAGCACACAATTGATTACCAAGCAACTTAATATGTGGAAATTAACCAGAATACACAAGTAACTAGAATTTAGAAACAACACAAAATATGAGAGACAATACACAATTATATTAAAACTCTTCCAGAAGGAAATACAACAAAGAATATTGCCACAGTTCTTCTTCCTTACACACCTCTAGGGCTCCCACACCTCTAGGGCATAAATAGTAAATCTTCCCTCAAAGCTCTCTCTCTTACAGTCCCAACACACAACTCAAACATAGAGTTGGTGTTCACCTTCAACCAGTCAGTATCCACTACTGCCAATACACCAGTGCTCCACACACTCCACAAGTGCTCCACACACTCCACAAGTACACAATCATACTTCAAGTAGATCTCCCCTAAATTGCAACAACTTGCAACCCAAATGATCTCACTTATGGAAGGAACTACCTTGCATTCCTCTTTTCTCTCTTTCTGAGTACACACTGTACTCTAAGTAGATCCTACCTGATCTTGCTCCCTGTTGTGTTGTTGTCTTCCCTGATCTTGCACACCTACAAATCAATCTGGTTCTGCACACCTACAAACCTGGATCATGCACACACATACACTTGCAGATCAATGATTTTACTTACCATGTAGATCTCCTAATGTAGCCATGCACACCTATTGACCAAGATCCTACACACCTGAAGAACCCTTCTGATTCTCCAAAACTAGCACCCACACTTCGCACTGCTGTGGAACTAGGAGGAACACCCTTTCTCACCTCACACACAAAAGGAGTTAACTTTGCTCAACTCAAACTAGAACACCTTACAATACAACCCATGAGTCTCTTAAATAGATCTCATGCAAACAATAATTAGACATCTAATTACAATAATTAAATCTGCAGCTTCTAGTCTAAATTTGGCTCTTGACATGCAAACACTTGGTTCGTTAACAAACTATCCGTAACACTCACAGTTTGAACCACATAGGCGACCGACGTCGGTCCCTGTCTACCTGGAGGTGACCAACGCCGGCTGATCCCTGATCGACGTCGATTGCTCTTCCTATCTAATCCTACCGACATCGGTTGGCCTGACTGATGCCAGTGTTTGTGACACTCAACAAACTCTTTGCAACCTCCTCCTCTATTTACATCAGTGAAGCTTTTAGCTCCACAACCAAACAATCTCCCACCTGGAGATAAGTAGTTGCACTGTACCTGTACATGTACCCCATCTAATCTATTTCTTGGCTTGTATCCCTCTTCAAGATCAACCTTGAAGACCACCCACCTCACAACCTATGGTGCACCTCCTATCATCCGAGTACCTTGCCACATCTAAACCTACAAACCCATGTAGTGAAGTCCTGACCCTGCATAGCATGAATCCTTGCTGCTGGTCCCTCTCAAATACCTGAGAACCCACTTCTCCAAATTGGCTCCTAACTCTCTGACAGCTCCCACTACTTGGGAAAACTTAGGTCTATACCAGACCTCATGTGATTTTAGACACTAAACTGTTCAACCCTTAGTGAGCTCCAGTTCTGCATCCTAAACCTCGCCAACACTTGATTCACATTAGCTCCCACTGGAGACAAAATCACCCTGTGATCTTCCATGTCTCTCATGCCAAAGAATTTTGCTGCTCCAAATTCCTCATGACATGCCACTAAAGTAACTTTACCCTTAGCTCAGCAAAACCCTGTATGTCTGAACCTGCACCAAACTCATCCTCCACATACATCAACAGGGTAATGTTGCGACCATCATCCACCTGGTAAGACAAACACAATGGTTCTACTGACATTGACTAAAGCCCTACTTTGTCATCCACCTGGTACCACCTATCAACACTGTACCACTGTCCTGTAGCTACCTCAAGACCATATGACCTGGTCTTCCATCTCACGTGTTTGTTCTCTCTATTTTTTAACTAAGGTATCCATTCATCTCTATTCTTTCTTTCGGCTGGCAACCCTACCAAATCTCCCATTTGGTTCTGCATCATATTCCTACCATGCTCCCACTATTTCCTAGATCCTTCCTGCTCTGTAATAAGCAACGAGTATAAAGAAAAGGAATAATGAATTTGAGGCTTACTTACCACCTTCAGTCCTCCATATGGGTGTTTGAGACTCCTTGATAGCTTGTTGTCCACCCAAAATCGATTATAGTGACTGACCTCAGTCACTACATAGTCTGCATTTGCTGACGTCAATTTCCATGCGCCTATCCTGACTACCAACTCTGTAGACGTCGGTGTCCCTATTGCTGACGTCGATCCTCCTGACCGACGTTGGTCTTACCTATTGCCGACATCGGTCCTCCTGACCAACGTTGGTCTTACCTTGCCTGACATCACCAGCTTCAGTCTACACATGATCGACATCGACACCTGTCTGTTTAACACTGATTCCCATTGACCGATGATGGTACTTGTGTTTGCCTGTGAGTGATGAATTTTTACCTATGAGCTCCTTTGAATCAAAACCCATGTCCAAACTACCCTGCTCAGAAGTATCTAGCCCCATCCACTAAACTCTGTCTGTCATCTCCTCCAAGAACACCAAGGCTTTCTAGTTCTTAAGCCTGCCAAACACATCTGACTTCCTCTTAAGAACATGCATCTCTTTCTTGCTCATGTGACCAAGCCTACAAATCCATGTCTCCACAATAGAAGAAGAATCAGTAATATAAGTAAGTAGATAAAGAGTACTTGCTTTCTTACCACCATCTAATTCAAGTGTATCCACTGTGAGAGTTCTTGTGCATCTCTCATCACCCAACTTTTTTGAAGAAATTAGCCACATCTCCAAGCATGGGACCTGCATGACCTCCTTCAACACCCATGTGTTGGCCACCTTCAATTTTAGCTTCACTTCCCCTTTGCCAATTCTTTGGCAAGGCACAGCAGCCCCTAAATAAATCTTTCCAAAGTCTCCAAAGACCTTCCCATGAAAAGATACTCTATTTCAAACTGCATGGAAAGAGGCAACATAATCTATAAAACAAGATTCAACTTTATCCAAAAAACCTCCCAAAGCATCCTATGCAACAACACCTGTAACATCTGCTTCTTCAGTTCCTTCATGATGATCTTCCATAAACCAACAATTTTCTTTTCCCTGCTCTTTCTTTCCATAGGACCGTAATTGACCATCTATGCTTTTCAATTCCTCCATTCTTAGCTTACTTTCTTCTGCCATTGCTCTGCTCCCACTCAATCAGAAACCCCTGAGAGTGACCTGTAATCAAACACAAAACCTGCCCCCTGCAACCTTAGCTCTGATACCACTTGATGGGAAATAACAGAAGCACACAATTGATTACCAAGCAACTTAATATGCAAAAATTAACTAGAATACACAAGTAACTAGAATTAAAAAACAACACAGAATATGAGAGACAATACACAATTGTATTAAAACTCTTCTAAAAGAAAATACAATAAAGAAGATTGCCACAGTTCTTCTTCTTTACACACCTCTAGGGCTCCCACACCTCTAGGGCATAAATAGTAAATCTTCCCTCAAAGCTCTCTCTCTTATGGTCCCAACACACAACTCAAACATAGAGTTGGTGTTCACCTCCAACCAGTCAATATCCACTACTACTAGTATACTAGTGCTCCACACACTCCACAAGTGCTCCACGCACTCCACAAGTACACAATCATACTTTAAGTAGATCTCCCCTAAACTGCAACAACTTACAACCCAAATGATCTCACTTATGGAAGGAACTACCTTGCCTTCCTCTTTGCTCTCTTTCTGAGTACACACTATACTCCAAGTAGATCCTACCTGATCTTGCTCCTTGTTGTGTTGGTGTCCTCCTTGATCTTGCACACTTGCAAATCAATTTGGTTCTGCACACCTGCAAACTTGGACCATGCACACACATACACTTGTAGATCAATGATCTTACTTACCATGTAGATCTCCTAACATAGCCATGCACACCTACTGACCAAGATCCTACACACCTGAAGAAAACTTTTGATTCTCCGAAACTAGCACCCACACTTGGCACTGCTGTGGAACTAGGAAGAACACCCTTGCTCACCTCACACACAGAAGGAGCTAACTTTGCTCAACTCAAACTAGAACACCTTACAATACAACCCATGAGTCTCTTAAATAGATCTCATGCAAACAATAATTAGACATCTAATTACAATAATTAGATCCATAGATTCCAGTCTAAATTTGTCTCTTGACATGCAAACACTTGGTTCATTAACAAACTATCTGTAACACTCGTAGTTCAAACCACATAGGTGATCAACATCAGTCCCTGTCTGCCTGGAGGTGACCGATGCCAGCCGATCCCTAACCAACGTTAGTTGCTCTTCCTGTCTAATCCTGCCAACATTGGTTGGCCTGATCGATGCTAGTGTCTGTGACACTCAACAAACTCTCTGCAACCTCCTCCTCTGTTTGCATCAGTGAAAATTTTAGCTCCACAACCTAACAATATTAGGGGAATAGACATGCCATAATTATGGCAATGCACTATTCCTAACATGGACCCTCCAAACAGAACTGAAGGCGCATTGAAGGCATTCAATTCGGCATGGACCTTTTTCATAAACAAGCACCCAAGTCTTTCTTGGAGCACTATATATTGTAAACTCTTTTATTGTTAGAGGGGGACTTTTCATTTTTACGGGAGTGAAACTCTACCTAGTTGAAAGAAGAATACTGAGACTTTGAGCTCAGATTGTAATTTCATTTCATTTTATCTGAATGAGAAAGCAAGTTGTTTGCAAACTTTGTGCTATTTTGGCTTATATCATTTTAGGAGATTATTCGTATGTCTATCTTCTGAATGTCTTCTTGTTTATTTAATTTTACAAGCAGAATTAGTGAAAGTAATAAGGAAAGTGTCTTGAAGCTAACTGTGGGAAGACTTTGTACTTTCACAATTGTTTTCAGTGTGTGTTTTTCTTTTCTTTCTGTGTTGAGGATTTTGGGATGACTTTGTACCCCCATTATACTTTGTGTTATACTCTTTAGGCAGTTGAGGTGGAAACTTTGTGTTCTATTGCATCCTACTAGTTACTATGCCTTATTGTCCCCAGTTAATTTTACTACCTGAAAGAACTCTTGCTGTTTCATATAAGAACACTTCTGAAAGAAGAGAAGTGCCTTAAGTGTTTTCACCAGGATTTTCTCCTCTATTTGTTAACATCATCTCTGAAATAAGAGAGATGGATGATGTACCCTACCCCTGAGTGTTATTTTCTGCATGTATATATTATATATAGCTCCTACATATTTATAAGGAACCTCCCCTTGATGAGAGGAGAGATTTGTCCATCTCTGATGCAGTAAACCTGCACACTAGGCCGACCAATCTCCTTTGATTTGGATGATAAGACCTATTTTGTTTAATTAGACAACTGACTGACAAAATATTCACCCAACACATTGTAAGGCCTATTTATTATAAAGAGGTTTTCTCATTGTTTCCCAAGGATTCAAGGATAAAAATGAAGAACAAAACTATTATGGTATTTGTTAATCTCAAAAAAAGCACATGTCCAAAAAAGTAAATAATATTACTAAAATAATTATAACAAGACATCAAACCCTAGTTTGTGCACTAAAAGTGTTCCACTAGATATATCTATTTTAACAATGATAAGTATTGAGATAACCTTGCCTGATAGCTGACCCTTCAGAGTCACTATTAGTAACCATTCCAAGACCCTCTAGCTCCCAGTGTAAGATTTTTCCTATAAAATCTCATTTAAGAAAACCAATCCCAAAAGCATCTGTATTATCCTTAGTAGCACCATATTATTTTATCTTTTCCCAACCTTGAGGAGGAGGTTTCTATTTATCCAGAATCAATGACTTGGAATTCCCTTTATATCTTAGAAACTATTGACACTATGATAAGCTCAAATTGTTTAAGAAACCTTACTAATAATTTTATTTCGAACTAACTCCCATGAATTGAATTCCTCATGAAAAATTATTGAATTTATTTTCATCAAAATGTGCCACCAAATGAAACTCAAACCTGAGGACCAACCCATCTAAATAGATTTATTTTTAAATTTTACATGTTTCCAAGTCTCCCAGATATTTGTAAGATTCAGTTGAAAACCTAGTTTGACTTTAAAGAGTTTTAACCAACTGTTCCATAACTCATAAGCAAAAATACATTGAAATAACAAATTATCAAGAATATTCTCATAGGAATTACATATAATGGATTTTGAAGGACCATGAAAACCTCTCTTCATAAGGTTATCATAAGTTAGATAGCTCTGATGCATAACTTGGCAAGCAAAGAAATTTATTTTAGGCCAACCCTGAGTAAAGAAATATGTGTTTTTTTTATTTGTTTTATGTTTCCTTCTTATCACATGTATAAAATTACTTATGTTATCATTCTCCAAGACTTCTAAGGTCCACTAGACTCCTAATATCAAAAAAGAAAAAGTTTCATTTTTTGTGCACAGACCAATATGAGTGTTCCTTGAAGCATGATGAAAGTGGTAGAATGTATTAACCAATGATTATATAACTACCACATTAGTGTAAAAACCACCTTGATAGTTATGAAACTATTAATCTACATTCTACATCGGTTTCTCTTGTGACAATTGCAAAAATAAACTAATGGCCACAAAATAATAGTATTTTTCATTTGCATCTTTTTAAAAATACAATGAAATTGAAGAGGCACTTATAAATATAATGAAGTGATGTAAACCAAAAATAAAATACAACCAAATAGACAAACCTCCTAATGTAACCCAAATCTTGTAACACTAATGCATGTAACCCTACATTACAACATATAAAAACCGTTATAATGATACACAAAATACAAAGAAGACTATTGAAAAAAAAACAATTTTGGAGAAAAAAAGAATATCATCAATTAAAAACAAATCAAAAAAGAAAACAAGATAATATTAACTCCTGCTCTACATCTAATACTATGCAACACTTCTTTACTAAAACTTTTCCCCACCTTGAGAGAGTTTATCAAAACATTACCTGTAGTTTTGAATAATATTGTTAGTATTACCATAATGTTATTTTTTTCTCTATTGTCATAGTTCTTAACATGTTATTTAGTACTATAGGTGGCATTCCTAGGATGTTTATGGAAAATGATATTTATACCTTCTTTCAATGTTTTAATTTTTTCCCTCTTTCCTGATATTCAAGCTATTGAAAACTATTGGCTTCTCTATGCTACATTTATGCATATTTTCTTGTATTGGAGAAGCACCAAAAGGTCATTAGAAAAGCTCTGACAAATCATATAAATTCTAGAGATTGAGATTTAGTTTGATTAAAAGTATAGTATTTGCAAGAAAGTTTCTATATGCAACAATTTATCTTCCATTAAAATTTCCTGTTAAAGAATATTTATTTTCAGATTTTTCAAATACGATATGTACATAACTTATCCCCTTATAGAATTTGAACTTGTAATTTCTTTGTATAAACACAATTTCTATAAAATTAAAAAGATTTTAAATCATTAACTTTCCAAACATATTTATTTAAGGATATTAATTCATAAAAGTGGAAAGAAGAATGGATTTCTTCAAACTAATTAGTAAATTAATTAAATGTTTTTTCCTAATGTTTTTAATAATTTTTAAATATTTAGGTTAAAGGTTTTAAAATTTAGCTTTTTTTTTAATAAATAATAAGTTTAGTTGGTAGGTTTTATAAAAATACAATTAAAGATGAAAACACTTAAACATATTGGTAAAATGGGGGTTGTAAGAGCTTTGCTTGCAAAAGAGCTTTAAACATTTAAAATTTTCAACAAAAAGTATAGATAGCATAGAATGAAAGATAGATTAAAATTGCACCTTCTAAACATAGATGTAGAGTATCAATATTATTGATAGAGCCAACATTGCTTTCAAACAAAGTAAGACCATTCAATGTATTCATCCATTACTATTAACTCTTTTATCACACAAATTTTACCAGCGTCAACATGTGATGGGAATCAAGGCTCCATTGCTCCACTCATATTTTTATATGTTAATTTGGTGAAATTTAACGCTTGCTTTGTTTGCAAAATAAATATCAATTTCATGTTGTTTTATTATCTCAATCACATCTTTCATTCCTTCTACTTGATACTTTCGACCTATTTTTATTTTTCCCATAATCCTAATATCATAGAGGATAAATTTTCATTCTTTAAGCAGGGACTAAACTAAGTGTTCCCTTGAGGACAATGCAAGTGTGAGACTGCACTAACTAGTGATTATGTAATTGCCATAATGATGTCAAAACCACCATGATGGTTGTGAAACTATCATTCTAAATTTACCATAAATTTATCCTATGAACATTTCAAAAATAATGTAAAGACATGGAGTGATGGTGTTTTCCATTTCCTTTTTTGTAAGAATAAGAAAATTTTGAGAGGCACCCTTCCATGTAGGGTTTTACCTTACTTTGGATTAATGATCTAAACAAGTACAAAACAATGAATATTTAGATTATATAAAATATATCTAAAATATGTATATCTAAATTTAAAATTAGACATTACTTGTACTTCACTATTTATAGAAAATAGTAATAAGATTAGGGTACTTAGCTTGTTACTACTCTATTCAGGTTCGAGATTGTGTATAGATATCATAAATTACTTAAATTAGATTTGGAGTTGTTTGAATTCGGAAACTAATTGTTTTAACTTGTCTAAATGTATCTGATGGCACCTCGACACATGTGGTACCCAAACCATCTTATATATATGAGAAATGTATCTATTAAAGGTGTTAGACTACTCCATCATAGATTGTTGTGACTATTTATAAATTTTTTTGGTGCAATATCAGTGATTCATTTCTATGTATAATTTCAAAATTATTTCTCCTTCACCTTAAAACCTTGGCTTCATTTTCAATTTTAGTTATAAAAATGAATTGGAAAAAATGAGTTGAGGTGATCCTAATTGTATACACATAATATTTCCACTTTATCACTTTATTGATGCTTTCTCTTAGTCGGGCTCATTGATGCATCAATATCCCTTAGTGAAAACCTGAAATGGTACACCAAGAATGGGGTGGGATAAGATCATGATACTTAAAAGATATGTTTTCATACTATCCTATTACACAATCACTACTATCAGTCTAACCTCCTCCAAGTTTCTATTTGTCTATCCTTTCTATCTACTTCTTATCCATATTTGCTAACTTCCCTATTTCTTAAAACATCAACATGGTTGATATCATCTATTTTTTACCTTTATCCTTCATTTTAAATCAGCCTAGATGGTATAGTCTTGATTATATCTTTTAGTATTTTTAATGTATTGGCATAGTCGATACCATACTATGCTAGCTAACATCTTCCAACTGTATCAGCTAAAGTCGATACCATCATATAAAAATTTAGCATTGGTTTTAAGTATTGGAAGACTATATATAGTTATCATATTTATTTCCAAACATATCATATAAAATTCATACACTAATATTTCATTCACATGTATGTATTAAGGAATTACTTGGGAGAGCTATTGGTTTAAAACAATATCTTCGAGATATTGTCTTGTAGTGTCATTGAATCTCAATAAGAGTCATTGGAGTTCCTAATTGAGGATATATATAAATTTTATCAACCATGTGAGGTATTCAAATATAACATCATCTTAAAAATATCCACTTGATCTAATGAGAGACTGAAGCTTCAATGGGTCCACACCAAGATAAGTATTTCTATCCCTACACTCTTTCCTTTCTTTACTTAGTAGATTAGGCATTGATTTTTTTAATTAAATTATGAATGTATGTGTGTAACCTTGCTTAGGATCTTCATTATACTGATTAATATGGTGTATATATATGATTTATTATCTTTACATTTATCAGTTTACATTTCATAGACCTCAATTTAGTTTACCATTTCACTTTATCCATTTACAACCATCTAACCTATCATTTAATTTACTTGGTACCAATTTACAACCATTTACTTCACTTGCATATATATTATCATATTTTACAATCATTTACATTTTTTGAGGTGTAGTGATAGCTATATCCCTATGTCATAGGCTTAGACTTTGTAATCTTTTCGTATTGACATTTCAGCTGTAGGTTATCCTTTTCTAAATCTACAGATATTATTAATGTTTATTAGATCATCCAAGGATACATTATCTCTATTTTATGAACCTTATATAAGTCCTAATATATTTAGATAAATAAAATATTTGTAAGTCATCCTAGCCCATGCATACATTCTAGTAAACCTAACATGAACCTTATCCCATTTTTAGTTAGATCAGCTCCATGTTTTTCCTTTTAGTTTATCATAAACATTATCAAACTCATCATATATCCTTCATTATAATTACACTGGCCAAAAATATACCATTAATTAGTCCAACCCAATAATTTTGTATTTCTTCCAATTGTATCAGATAGCATAATATAGTTTTGTGTATATATTTTTTTAAGATAGATATTGGGTTTTAATGGGACCCTTTTCCAAAAACATAAATGTTTAGGAAACTAAATAGGCCTATCTTGATAGTAAAAACCCATCAAGGCATATAACCAACATACTCCAAAAAAATTATACTACCAAAAACTATTTTAAAAATAATTTGAATTTATAATAAATAACCGAGTTTACAAAAAATAGAAAATTGTTTCTACCTAAGTATTGTTGATCAATTTTGACCCCCAAGGTCAAATATCAACCCATATAGCTTAAAAATTGAGTTTCATGTTTTTATAACCTTTTTCATATATTTTTCATGCTTTAATAGCCTTCAAAAACTCTTCGTAAAATATCATTTGCATTGTTTAAGGTAATTTTGGACAAATTAAGGTAATGTCTTATATTAGTCTTGTAGTGGTCTAGTCTTATCATGGTGTAATGAAACTTGTTAAAGTGATGTCATAGGTACTTAGGTATCCTTAAAGTTAATTTGAAGCCTTAATAAACTTAAACAATCATTTCATGATGTTTTAGAGATTTTAAGGTTCATTTGTGAACTTTAAGGTAAGAGAAAATGAAGAAAAAGGTGTTTTTTGGATAAATTTCATGTATAAAAAATATCCACAAGTGAATAATACATTAAATAAGATTTAAAATGACCTTTTATTAGTTATATAACTTCCATTTATGTTAGGATGTCATAAAATAGTCAAAATTTTGATTTTCAATGCTTTGAAGGGAGTTTTGGGTACTCGTACAGACTTGTGAACTCGTCTTCAATCAAAAAAAAATTGTAAGTGTCCTTTAAAATTATATATGTGAAATAGAAAATTTGTTTCTATGGGTAGGTCCTAAAATTTCAAAATTTTCTTTAGAACCTGCATCGCTCTTTTCACAAGCTTGCAAGGACAAAATTCAAGTGGATGGTACAGATAGAGGAGAAATAGTTGAGTCTTAATTTTTTTTCCCAAAGTAAGGGGTAATAATATGCTTCCATTTTATGTTAATATTTTATATATTCATCCCCTCTTATTTATGAACAATTGTTAAGAATGATAAGAGGTCACTATGCCTTATCCATTCAAGCAGAGTCTGATGTTGCTTTTGTTTCTTCACCTTAGAGAACAATGAAAGAGAATGGTTTTATGTGATGTTTTTATAGTTAAAACATATAATTTTAATGGTAGTTTAATAAACCAATTCAACTCCATGAAGTGTCTTCAACAAGAGGAAAGGTGCCTCAAGTGTGTGAGCATATCACCCTGTTACAGGTGCATTTTTGGTTGGTTTTTGATGTTTATCACCTTAAGGAGTTAAAATTGCCTCAAATTTTATGGATCATTCCTAAAATTAATAATATTCATTTTCTTTCCCTTGTAATGTGATTCGCTTATGCATTCTTCTAGTGTTTTGCTCATTAGAGACATGGTCTGTGTAGTAGTAGTCTTATGCAAGTTTGAATGCCAAGTTTTATACAATTAGAAATATATATATATATATATATATATATATATATATATATATATATATATATATATATATATATATATATATATATATATATATATATATATTTTTCTAATTGTATAAAACTTGGATATATATATATATATATATATGATAGCATATAATTAAGACATTGTTTAATATTTTGGATACTCAAAAAAAGTGTATGTGTGTGTGTGTGTGTGTGTGTGTGTGTGTGTGTGTGTGTGTGTGTGTGTGTGTGTGTGTGTGTGTATGTGTGTGTGTGTGTGTGTGTGTGTGTGTGTGTGTGTGTGTGTGTGTGTGTGTGTGTGTGTGTGTGTGTGTGTGTGTGTGTGTGTGTGTGTGTGTGTGTGTGTGTGTGTGTGTGATATGATATCATATAAATAATACATTTTTTAATATTTTGGATACTCAAAAAAAGTGTATTTCACTCAATTACTCTCCAACAAGGGCTTTAGACAAGTTTCACTCACCCACAAGTTTGCAAACCTATAAGTGAATATCCATGAAGCCTAGGATTCATATTTAGGTGTTAAATCAATGAATAAATGTGGAATATACTCCTAATCACTCATATAATTTTTTCATACTTTATGGCATCATCAAAAACATGGATTATTACTCAAGACTCCAGCTTTCATGCAAAGGCTTGAGATGATTGTATACACAGGCCTGTAGAGACCATGATTCAAATTTTGAGATGACATAATGCTTGGTTAGGAAGTATATAGGATTATTTATAGGAAGTGGAATGAAATTTATAATTATTTGATTACAATAACTAAGCATAAGGACTCAAGAGTCTATTTGTAGCCTATGCAAGTAAAAGGCAGACCTACAGGCCCTAGACCTGTAGGTCCTTATTTTGAATCATAGTTGATTGCCATCAAAATAAGATTAGGGATAAGAACATGATTCAATTATAATGAGAAAATATAAATATTATTGAGTACATCTAAACCATTTTGAGTCATATAAGGGTCAAGAAGACATAGTCTATAAGCCTAATGTTTCTACACAGGTCTTCATGTGAAAGCAAGAGAGAAGGGGTTTCAAAATGCCATAAAAAGGTAATTAAAATTGTATAATAGAGAGAAGGAGACTCCAATGATATTTTAATTCCTTCAAGGTGTCATGGTGTATTTAGGAAGACCAACTTCCAAGTTCATGCTAACTCTTCCTTAAAAGGTCACCTACAACGCATCTATATAAGTGCAAGAAAAGATTACAGGTTTATGGAGTATGATGTCTTGAAAGAACTCAAAGGGTATGGATTAATATAACTAAATTATTTACATAATTTATAAATTTAAATTTTTTTCATTAGTTTACATTAAATACCTTAAAACACAAGATGCATTTAGACCTTTCCTAATGATCACCTATAGTCACCTTTTGAGAAGGAAGTCTTGAATAGTGTGTGTTTATGAAGGAGATGTTCTAGAAAATTATAAGATATTAAAAAATCCTAATAGTGTATAAAATTCATTAATATTCTTATTTATTGTAAATGTAAGTCATACAACCCAAATATGCATTCAAACACCAAACTAACACTTACATGCTAATCTAGGCATCCTAAGTTATTTGTAAGGTTTGAGAAGAGAATGTTGCCTACTATCAGTGATATGGGATCTTGGTGAAGTGATATATAGTATTTTAGGTCAGTTTAATTCAAATAAAACACAAATAAAGTCATATAAGAATTTATTGTACATAGGACCCATTTCAAACCCTTGCCTATACAGTTAGAATAGTGTCTTCAAGCCTGCCTAAGTTCATGAGAGGTATTTACTTGACTAAGGGAGTTAAAGGTATGTGAGAAGGAATTTTGGGGTAAGATATATATAATTCATATATAATTTTAGGATCAAAATATATATGAATGATTCACTAAAGATATTGGCCAAAATAGGGCTTTAAATCTTTCATATACAAGTCAATGTGAGCTATAGGCCTACTTGCTTGGTTGTGTGAAGGTCACTTAACCAAAGTAAAGAGAGTAAGTATAATAAAATTAAATTAATTTTAAAATGATTTCATATTTCCATAAATATCTTGTTTATATCCTTAGGCCTTATAACAAAGGATATAATGAAGGCAAGCCTTGTCTGGGCCTAACGTGCTTAAGACCAAACACATATCATAAAGTAAAGTCATGAAAACAGTGTCCTATTGAAGGTAAGGTGATGGTTTTAAGGTGTTTATAAGCTTATATAAATATTAAATACCTCAAATAATCATCAAAAATAGAGGAAAATAAATAAAATGCTAATTAGGACTATAAGACCTTCCTTGAGTTTCTCTTAAGTTAGACTACAACACAAAAGGAAAATTTATCTCACTTGGTAGAGAATTGAACTAATGCATTACAACACAAAAGGAAAATTTATCTCACTTGGTAGAGAATTGAACTAATGCATGGAGATAAATGGATTTAAAATGAGTTATAAATCTCCAAATAATTTAATATCATGGAATCATTTTTTTTTTAGGTCCATCACCTTCATAAACAAATCTCAAGAGCTCAGACCCCTCTCCAATGGCCTACCTACAACCTAAGAGACACCATCTTTCACTTAGAACTCTCATGATATTTTAAATTGTACCTAGTGATGTTTTTATGTGGTGTAAGGGTCTCATAAATAAAATAATTTGGCATTAGGAGAGAGAACAAGGATTTATTCTTTATGAACAATCCTTAAGAACAAAATGTGCCTAAAACCCTAGCAGTGACTAATTGAGATAAATAAGACCATAAATGACATTAAATAACATTTTTTACCATAAAAAACTCTCAAAAATTATTTATGACTCTAATTATATTCTCTAGGTGTAATTTATTTGTACTTGTAGTTGTACAAACTGTAATAAATGCACTATTTTGCAAGATTTTTAGTGTTTTGTAGGGGTTTTGGATAGTTGGCAACTTAAAAACTATTAGGAGAGGTAACTTGAGACGTATTTAATATTTATAAGGCCAAACATATACACAATACATCTTGTAATTGATCAAATAAACTCCATTCTTTAAGGTAGTCTTAAATAGGGTTAAAATGAGACTAGGTTTCAAGGCCATTTCAAGGTTCTCACACTTCCATAGGGTCTCAGGGCCCCAAATTTGGCATAAAAGTTGGTGATAGGATAGGTAAAGTTAATAAAATTATTTTGGGTGGTTTCACATGTGTGGGAGAGATCTGGAGGAGAAAATCAATCTTCTAGGCAAGGAGGCCTAATTGAGGAGAAAGGTAGAACAAGGCACTTCCACTCACTCTTAGGACCTAAAACTTGGCATGGAGTTGTAAATCCATACTGAGTCCTTAAATATGTTCTTAATTTCTTAATAAACCCTATAAATTATTATACACAAGGATTTTTACACATTTTTCAAGGCTATAAGGAATGAGGCTAAATGAGTCATTTTGGTGCAAAATGAGTTCTTTGGGGTAGTTTGAGACTTTCAAATGAGTTTTTTTCAGATGTGATATGATTTTAATAGGCCATAAATGGAGAGATAATAAGTTTTAGAAGATGAATTTAAGTTTTTACACTTGTAAGCAAATTTGGCCTAGTGAGACATAAAGACTTCTAGACACCTAGCAAGAAAATGAAGTGATGTGTCAAAGGTAACCTTTAGAGATCAATTAAAATGTGTACATATAATAATAAATATGTAACTCAACATGACTTGAAATTTAATAAGAACACTTTTCATTCCATAATCTAAATCAAAGGTTAGTTTTGAAGAGCAAGCCAAGGTGTCAAACAAGGTTTGAAACTTCCACACCACTTGGAGCAGAAGAGAATATTCAGAAAACTAACACTTGTCTTTGAGGACCTAATGGGTCAATTTCATACATTATTATTATTGTAACTCCTTTTTTATGCTTCTAACCTTCTCTCCTTCTTCTCTCACTTTCTCCATATATTGAGCCTTGATTGGCTAAGATTGTATCCTCCACCTAGGTATGTTAAAGCCCTACCCATTTACATCCTTTGATCAATGAGAATAATCTAGGTTTACCTTCTCCATAGACTAGTTTCAATATTTTTTTTGGGATAAGTTGATCTTATCAAGTGACTATCTTTACTTCCTTGACATGTTTATCCTTTTCTTGCATTCATATTTAGTTTGAAACTTATTTGTAGGTCTCAGGAAGTGTCCAAATGGAGTGTTTAGGGGTTTAGTGAGTTATATTTTCATTAGTGTCATTTCATGAATTCTTGACTAGTCCTCCTATCCTAAGCTTGCTTCACAAATCTTCTTGAGAAATATTGATGTAAAGAGGAAAATTTGGAGTAGTGTCATGGGTGGATTAGTCTCATGGTTGAAATGTATTTATAGTTGGTTGATAGTGGTCAGATCATATGTAGTATATCACCTCCAATATAGTAGGTTTTTATCTCTTTTCCTAGAAAGTGGTAGATTAGTGTTTGAGCCTAAGTGATTTATTAATGGGAGGTAGACATTTAACTTAGAGATTCACCTCTATAATAGGGTACCCACAACTTTGAGGTGTTTTCATGTTACATCAAATTTAAAAGGATTGATCTACCTTCCAAAGGGTGAAAATTTGATTGTTAATAATTTTGGCAAACCCAGTGGGACTAAGGTCCAAAGTTATGGAAGAATTCTTGGTTTTTTTACTCTACATATCAAACTTTAGATGAATTAAAAACATCAATGGAAACTATGTGCATGATCAACTAGTTCTAGCATCCCATTCACTTGTTCGAATTAAGTTATGTTTCATTTCATTGTCTTGATGAGGTTTTTATGGTTGAGTTTGAAGTAGAGTTCAATTTCATGCAAGTTGGTAAAATTATTCAAGCCTATAGTATTCTCTATCAGTCCTATGATGAGATTTATCAACCTCACTATGATCTATATCAGTCCTATGATCCTTATTAGCCTTGTCATGAATCATATCAGTTCTATGACCAACCTTCTCAAGATCAAGATGTTTCTAGACAACATAATCACTTCTCAAATAAATCCATTTCAAGTTTAAAGAAAACTCTTTTAGGATATGAGATGTACATGATATGGCTTAACACATAAAGGGAATATGGTCAAGATATCCCTAGTCATCTCATATATGATATGAGAGATTCATTGTAGCTAATAAAATAAGAATGGACACCTATTGAGAGAGAAAATTAGCAAGCTTCTCAAGTGAGATGATGGATGTAGGTGGTCTTATTAAAAGCATTGAAGATAAGATAAGAAACCATGAAGAATAATAGGTCTAGCTCCATCATCCTAATGTGTCTTCATGCACACCAACTCAACCCTCATATATGCCATCCACTCTTCCCCAAGAAACCTTTCCAAGTGAGCTTCAAAGTGTCTCAAATCCTTCATTTGTTCCTCAAAATTTTCTTTCTTGGAATTAAATCCAAGAGATCATTCAAAATAAGAAAAATACTAAAGTTGAGTATCCTATTTTTGAGATCTGAGATTCCAATTCTCTTTCTCAATAACCCCCTAAGAAGTATTTCAAGACTCCAAACTTGAATCAAGTGGTGAAATCATGGAGTGAGAAAGGTGAAACAAGTATAGATTGAGATTTGAAGTCATGGAAGAATATGAAATTAGGTAAATCTCTCCCATCTCTCCTCAAGAGTCCTCTTGTATCTCATATCAGCCTTCTTGTATTCCTTTTCCTCATGAAGTCGCTATCCACCTTAAAGAAAATCTTTTCCAAGATATTATAGATAAGTAAATCAAAGAGTTAGATCTGAATATAAATAAGGAGGAAGAGAGCCAAGATCAATAGAATGAAGTCAAATAAATCTTTGTGCCTAATCAAGCTCCATTTCCCTCTCCCCAAGAACCTCTAACTTGTCCATCTTGGAGGTCTATACAACAATGTTTTCAAAATAAGGAGGCTCTAGTTGATAAGATTGAAAATTAATTTTTAACTATTGAAGATCCTCAAGAAGGCTATTAAAAAAATGAAGTTCTTGTTGAAGAGAATGTCCCTTCCATCATCCAACTCAATTTTCTTTCGCTACAAGATTTCCTTCAAGATTTAACTATTCCCAAGGTTTTAAGTTAAATGAAGGTCCCCTCCATTTCCAAACCCATCCATGTTCCATCTACCATACTTCATACTCCCTCTCCAAATCATGAACATTTTCATCACCCTCCCACAACATCCCTTCTTGAAGAGAAACCTATCCTATAGGAAACAAATGAAGAAGATATTGTAGCTACAAGTGTGATTCAAAGGGAATGTGAAAAGGAAAATGCAAGTGTATATGATGAAGAATTCACCATTGGTATTCTACTTGGTGAAATAGATAAAAATTAGTCTTCATAAATTAAAAAATGAGTGAGCTTGATGATGTTGTAACTACCTATGAGAAGAGTGTTAAAGTTGATACCTTGGTCAATGAAGAAGTTGGTGAAGATGTGAAAGAAAAGGCTCTTAAGAAGGACATCATGTTGACTAACCTTGTTGAGTCAAATGAGTAGTTTTAAGGAGATTTGAATGACATGTGGAAGACATATTTACATATGTTCATAGAATATGAAGGTATTTAGAAGTTGGTACCTCTAGGAGAATAAGAACACATTGATGAAGAATAAATATAAAATGATCAAACTGTTATTGTAGAATACGTCTCTAAGAATGTGCTTCAAGTTGTATCTCTTCAAGAAGGATTTAAAGAGAAGGATGAAGATATTTGGTAGCAATACCTAGATATATGAAATGAGATTAATGATTTAAAAAGTCCTATAACTCTTATTGGATAGATTAAAGATGATGTTGAGGCTACTCTCTTACTTGATAAATAATCTAATGATCCCCATGAAACCATTCAAGATCAAGTACCTTGTGTCATGGAGTTCTTAGAAGATAAGTTTGATTTTTCTCCTATGAACCAAGAGATGGTCATGTTTGAGATAAGAAAAACCATCAATAAGAATCATGAGAAGGATTTTGATCCATATGATGAGTTCATATTCATAAGGGATTAGTTTTATGTCACCATTTCAATTGAGAACATGCCAAGGGGGTTGGGAAGCAAGAAGAGGATGAAGACAATAATATCAATGCTCAAGAGGCACCTTGATTCATGTCATTATTCATCTCATGAAACAAGAGATAGTACAAACCTTCCCTCTGACCTAGAAGAAAGAATAAAAGTTCAAGTCAGTTATATATAATTAGTTTGTTTTCTTATTTGTTGTGTTCCCTAAGTTCTTAATAGCATATGTGTGTGTTTATTTCCTTTGCTTAGTGTGTGTTGTCTTTGTTTTGTGTGTTGGAGGTCAAATCATCTTGTATTATCATGGTCAAAGTTTGGTCAGGTATGAATCTGAGTGAAAATAACTTCATTTCCTAATGTAAAGACAAGGCTACTAGTCTATTTAGCATAGCAGGCATGCTACTCTCATGAATCACCAATTTGTTGACCAATTTTGAACCCAAGGTCAAAATATCAACCCCTATAATTGAATACTTGAGTGTCATTTTTTTTAGCCTTGTTCATATCTTTTTATTTATTTAATAGCCTTCAAAAAGTCTTCATAAAACCTTATTAGAATTTTTAAAGGTAATTTTGAGAAATTAATGTCTTATATTGGTCTTTTAGTGGTCTGGTCTTGTCATGGTGCAATGAAACTTGGTGAAGTGATGCCATAGGTCCTTATGTGTCCTTCAAGGTTATTTCAAGCCTTAATCAACTTATACAATTATTTCATGATGTTTTGGAGAGTTTAAGGTTCATTTGTGAACTTTAATGTAAGAGAAAATGAAGAAAAAGTGATTTTTTGATAACTTTCATGTATAACAAAGCTATTATAGACACCTAAATTTAATTTAGTGTCAAAATTAACTTAAAAAATATTAATAATTCTTCCTCAAATAAATCATCGCATCTCCCTCCAAAGTGAAATAATTGACTATGCCAAATTAGTGAATTATGCCCACTTAAATCTTTATTTTAAATATAAAATACCAATTTTACACCTTATCAAAACATATTCCACCATTTTGTCCCTTATCCCAACCAAATACACAACTTTCTAACCCTCTTATGACTCATTATCTGAGTTGTAAAGAAGTTTGACTTAATCTTGCTAACTGAGCTAACCAACCCCATGCTTCTCTCAACTATTTGAAATGGTCATCATCCTCATAGGTGATGACTCATGAGCCAAAATTTAATATTTAGATCATTTAATAAGTCCAAATAATCCTCCACTATTCGATCCTTCTCTAAAAATCTATAAATAAACTTGAAAACCTTCATTTTCAACGATCGAGTAATTAGAATCTAGACTTATGCTAGTAGAGTTTTATACACAAGTGAATCAAATAATTTTTTTTGAAACAAAACACTATTCATTATCCTTTGCATTGAAAGAGTGAGCACTATATTTTCAAAGAGAAAATTGAATGTACATCTCAATGGAGAAAGCTTGCACATTTGAATCATAAAGTTTATGATTTCTATTTTCTTTGTTTGTTGCTCTATCATAGTTTGAATTTAGCTTAGAATAAGATTAGTCCATTTTATTATCACTTCTAAATTTAGTTCAAACATTTATGATACACCAGGTGGGACCTTCCCTCATATTTTTCATCTTTTGATTATCATTTTTGCATTTACATAATATTTTACATTTGATTATTTTGTTTATGTTTGCATATGTGTTTAATATAGTATTTTTGAGTGTTGGTATGAGATAAACATTGATATTACGAGTTTTTTATTTGGATGTGTGTGTTCCACTGCATAACAAAAATTTTGGAAGCATAACTAGCAAAATTGTAGACATTAATGGTGAATTTGTTCAACTACATAGTGAAATTGTTCTATTTTACCTTTTTCTATGTTTTCTATTCTATATGTAGGGTTAACAATGGATTTATTAGGAAATAGATAAATCATCATTTATAATAGTGAAATCATCAGTTTCAATAGCAAATTTGTCAATCCCAGTAGTGAAATCATCCTTTTCAGTAGCAAAATCATCCTTTTCAATAGTGAAATCATTGTTCTCAGTAGAAAATTCATCATTCTCAGTAGTGAATTCATCTCTGTGGGTAACAAAAATTTTGGTTTGGGTAATTAAATCATTCTATAAGCACGGGTCTATTTATTTTTTACATTCTATTTTTTCCTTGTATTGATTTTATTATAATTTCACTTTTTTTGTCTGTCTACGTAACTATTATTTCTTTAAAAAGATGTGTTTTTCACTTTTTTTTTTTTTTTTTTTTTTATGTTTTTAACTTTTTATGTTATAAGTTACCTTACTCCAAGACTAAGAAAACATTCTAACAACTTTTTTGAAGAATGCTTGATAAAGAGAATCAACAAAAAGGATAATCAAAAACCAATTTTGTTTTACTAATAATTTCATTCTCACTTTCAAAGTTTTGTTTTTAGTAATTACACCACATTTTATTTTAACATTATGCTTGTGATTTTGAAAATCACATATGATCTTTTATTGGCATCACATTGGTGATGATGCTTAGAAATTAGAAAAAAAATCATAATTATTTGTGTTACCCTAGTGCCCATGTATGCTCTTTCTTTGGGTTACATAGGTGATGATACTAAGAAATAAGATATAGATACTTTTTATTTTTATTCTTTATGGGCTCTAGTGATCATGTATTTCACCACCATGTAATAAGTCAAACCCCATTTATTAGTGGGCTATATAAATCGTGATCTAGTTGTTTCAATTACCTAAGTAGTTGTGTGTTTTAAGCACATCATGACACAAGGAGATTTCATGATCCAATACCCAGGGTTTCAATAGCTACCTAAAAATATGATATCATTGATTTTCAATACACTAAGACCCCTATGGCTGTGTTGGCCACTTTAGGACATGTTATTATTTTGATGGGCAGATTTCACTAATGCCTCAAGGTTTTAGTGTAATGGTTTGTTACATGTGGTATCAAATCCTCCATCTGGGTTCAAGTCATGGAGTGGGTGGCTACACCAGCATGGTAGTGTTCATTCAAGGCTCATATATATAGGGCTCCTGGTGGTATGAGCACCAATCTAGCCCAGATTCTAGGCTTTGAAAGTGTGGTGGGATGTTATGATCCTGATGGGCAGATTTCACTAATGCCTCGAGGTTTTAGTTTAGTGGTTAATTATAGGACAAGACCCAATAGTGTGAATCCACTTTATCTATTTCTTTCATAGTTATTTCCCCCCTAGATAAGATTTTTTAAACCTTATTTCTAGGATGACCTCTTTTGTCATTTGAATTTGGTACATCAATTAGCAGTTAGTACTTAGAAGCTACCTTCTACACGCCATCGAAACCTAAGTTAGTGAGACATAAGAATGGAAGGATCCTCCATGGTTAGTATCTTGAAATATTAGGCCATAGCTGAGAGTAAAAATGACTCAGTGACATGATAAATCCTAATAGTTGTTCAGGACCCTCATCATAGTTTTTACCTTTTATGTACAATTTATTGACTATTTAGAATAAAGATTTTGTTTGTTATTTTCTTACGTTTTTATTTACATTTATTTAAAAATTAAATTTTTATTCACTTTGGCATTTTTAGTCTTTTGTTAATAACATCATCCATTATTAAAATCATGGCATCTGGGAACCACAACTTGATCAATTTAGTCACAAATCAAAATCCAGATAATCTATATTATAAGTTTGGGTTCAATCCAACCAATTTTGATTCAAATACATATTTAAATAAATATCAAATCAAGCATCCATCAAATCAAAATTAGAGTCATAATGTGTATTCACCCTCAAATATCAATTAATCAAATCAAAACATGGATAATTATTCAATTTTCCCACCCAACTAATTCAACTCAAACATCAATTAATCAAATCCAAACTTGAATACTTATTCATGTTCACCCATGGAACAATACAAAAAAATTACTTAAGAGACAACATTGAATCAATCTTTTGGCTATGACAATCAAAATTCTCTAAATTATTCTTCCAATCCTACACCATCCATTTATCAAAGGCCACCAAATGCAAATCAAAATACATTCATATATCCATATGGTTAAAACTATAAAAATAATGTGAATCAAAATTTTGGTTCAATTTCACCACCACATTCAGATATTTATATGAATCAAAGTAAGTTCATAAATCTAACCCTAATTCAGTCAAATCTAACTATGTTCCATTCAAATCAATATTTCAATTCTTACGCCCATCAAAACCAACCTTTATATAATCATCAAAATCAACCATTTTATTTTACATCTAATTCATCCCAAAATTTAAATCCAAACTTCTTCAAAAATCCCCATGTATTCACAAATTCAAAAAATCTAAATACTTTCACTTTCAACACAAATTGAACAAACCCATCCTTGCAAAATCAAACTACTTCCTCAATACATATCACTATTGGTGAATAAAAAAACTTTACAAAACAACATCATTCTATCACTAGTGACCCTATCTTCCAAAATAAATGAATTTTTCCATCCGCTATTTATAGTTCTAACATCCCTCACTACACTATCCAAGAGTTATCTAATACGTAGTACATTAGTATGAATCTGCATCTATTTGTGTTTGAAAATCATGATTCAAGGGTATGATAGGATGTATCTCCTGAACCAAATCAAACCATCTCATTTCCAAATCAAAATCACAATCTTTCATCCATTTTCCACCAAACAACTATTTTTGATCAAATACCCATTTTTGATAAACACCCAATCTTTACCCAAATATCATCTAATCCACCTATCATCAAATTGTCATATGCCTTCAATCCAATGCTAAAGATTCTACATTTATAGAAATCTCTTCATCTTAAATCTAACATTTCTAAGAGGTCAGTGAAAAGGAAATCTTGTAATAAAGCACTTCAGCAGGCGTTCCTTATGCCAACATCCAAACCAAGATCAAATTTATTATCAAAATTAGATATACAATTTCTTTTGGGATTAAAATAAAATTCAACATCCATGTTGATTCCAACAATAGATTTATTAGTAGACAAGTTTGGAAATGCTTTTGATAATGTTATGGGTAAGGAAGAAGCTTCATCCATCATCAATATAAATTCTCTCTGTAACATAAAAGCAGTTTGTTCCATCTCTATAATCACTATTATCCCTTTTCCTATTAACATCACACTAATTACACATGTCAATAGGAATCCATAAAAATAGACCTCATTAGACTTTTCACAAAAAATCATATCAATTATAACATGTATACAAATCCATGAAAGCATCCCATTTGGAGAAATTCTACTTCACCAACCATTACTTGAAGCTTCAAAAAGAATTCAAAATACACCAATAGATGAATAAATTGGTTCCTTATTTCTTGATGATAATAATATAAAAAATAATGAAAAATTCAAATCAACTAAGAGAGAAATGACATGGAATGATCTCTCAAATATATTCCAAGAATTAATCTTAACTCCCATGCTACATACTTACTATGATCAACTAGTAGAATGACATTACAATGAAATGGATCAAGATTTCAAGATTAATTTTGATGCACACCATAGCAAGATTGAACATTCTAGATTTGCTAAAGAAATAAGGACTATCAATATATATTTACCCTATTTTAACTTTTGTAGTATTTCATGGTTAGTCAATAGTGATTGGGTAAGAGATATTGGTTTTTGTACATATGGAGAGATCATTAGTCCTTGCTGTTTGATACTCTTTAACAACATTACTTGTAATCCTTATAGAGAAAGGCATCCAGATTCTAGATGGTTAGAAGAACTATTAGAAGGTTTCTAAATTTCAGCTTTACTATCAAACATATCAATTTGGGTCTATTTGATATTTTGTTTTTTAAAGGAAGACCAACATTATAATAGAACTTCATCAAAAAAACCTATATTTGGATATATTTATTCAACAAGGATTCCCTAATAGAGAATGCCATTCTGGATGGTTTGATAATAGCTCTTATTGGGCTAAACAACCTCATTTTGGTCAAGTACTATTCAAAATAAATAAGAGAATTGAAATAGAAATTGAAGACCAAATCCTATCAAAACAATAGAGACTATCTAGAGTTGGCATAGGGTGAGAAGCTAGAAAATTAGGGAACTTATGCATCTTGTGAACTTCCATTAGGTACATATGCCAATAAATCCACAAAAAAAAATCATAAAATTACAAAAAATAAAAAAAATGTTATTTACATGTCCCTTGACACTTGGGGGCAACCTTTCTACACCTACATTGTCTTCATTGTATCATGTACGCTATGTCTTGCATATCAGAGGTTATGTTTGGTGATTATTTAGTTGTTATTTTACATAACACAAACATTTTAAATCATGGCCTATCATATCATTTCACTTTTTCATACCACCCTATTATCTCATGAAAGACATTATCAAAATTATCATTACAGTGGTTTTTGCCTTAGTTCATATGATCAAAGTAAAATATTTTTTCCTACATCACTTTACCAGACTTATAAAATTCTCGTCCATAGCCTTGTCTAGAAAGATTTTCCATGACAAAGTCTCCTCTTATAGTTCCCTTCCCAACAAAAAACATTAAACATGCTACAAAAATAAATAGGATAATTTTACTTGCCTATCTTGGTCTTCGGTGATAAGCCCTTGCATATTACTAGTCACATGGGACCAAGACTTGGGGGTATAATTATTCCATATAACATGACATCCTTATTCAAAACTTATCAAAAATCAAACTATCTCTCACCCTTCATTGATCTTCGATGTTGAATCTTCACATCTTACTAGTTGTGTATGATTTACATTAGGCAAAGATACCCTTACTTGCTTGTCTATAGTATTTGATGATAAGACCATGTGTCTGCCTGGTCACATGAGATTGCATGTAGGCAGTCATGAAGCAAATAAAATCAAAGTATGTTTAAATAAATATTTCTTCAAAATAACTTATTTACATTTCTATGATGAAAAGGGTAGACTTTATCCCATTAACCAATACTATCAGGATTAGTCCTCTCTAAACACATCGTTGTTCATATTTTGTAAGTTTGGAAAGATGTACATTTTTGTTCTTTGCTCATAAGGACTAGGTCACACTTCTTTATTACACTACAATTTTGATTTTCATCTTCACCATTTTTTTACTTACCATACCCATTTCTTTCATTATTTTGTTGCAAATTAAAAGTTATACGTTATGTACAACAAAAAAATCGGTCATCACTTACAAAACAATTGATCAAGTGTATAAAAAAAGTTTTGTACATATCCATCATGTTACCTCATCTTTTAAAATAAGTGCATCATGTGTAAACCATTATCTATACTTACCCTAGTTACTTGGGAGCATCACCTTTCCAATCATCCATTATATATTCCCAAGTTTATCATTTTGATAGTTGTTGAGTCATTTATCTTATAACAAGCTAAAGTTCTAGGTTGTTATTATTATATGTGAACCTGCATTCTTGTTGATGACTGTGTAAAAATGTCTTGTCCCTTATTTCAAAAATAAAAAAATCCAAAACATCTAAAAATATGAAAAAATCACAAAAACAACACAAAAACATTCCAAAAACATCAATCTCAACACATCTACCATTTTAAGTTATCTTTGACATCGATCACCCATTATTTGTTGGGTCACTTGCACATCTCTTTCATTAAAACATACAAAATGCTTAATCAATCATCCTGTTTATCATCTCTTCCCATATTGGGAAAAATATATCTGGCTTGATATCCCCACATAAAATTTGTCTAAAGAAGATTATGTAGGCAACACTTAGAGACATGGGGTCTCTAGGGTCAGCTTAGCCACCATGTTCCCCATTATCTATTTTCCCAAACATGGATTAGATATCCTTACACTTCTCCCTTGATTGTTTGGTTCCTAGCCTCACTCTTAGCTACAATTGTCTAGTCCTTGCTTAGATTCTCTTTATTTACAAATTTTCAACTTTTTACAATATTTATTTGTTTTCATTATTGTATTATATATATATATATATATATATATATATATATATATATATATATATATATATATTTATCTAACTATTTATTTGGTTATTTTTATCCCTTTCTTTATCCTTATCCATTAGGTTGGTTATTTCACTTCATTTTATCTCTGGCCATTTCAAATGGTTATTTTTCATTAATTTTGTCAATTATGGTCAATTTTTGAGTTACTCTTTGTTTATTTATGTATGTTATTCTATCTTAAAATTATTATAATTATAATTTTGTGTATGTTACAATCATTTTAATTACTTTTGTTTTCAGATATTATTTTCATTATTATTTTTGTGTGTTTAACAAAGATTATTTTTTGAAATGTATATATATTAGGTTCATGACTATATCATGATGTAATTTGCTTATACATAATTTATCCTTTCATTTTGTTCAAATGCTTAAAACATCAACATTCATCATGATTATTCAATATCATTGGTGGTACTGTGTTTTATGCTGTTTTAAAAATCATGTTGCTCAAAGCTCAAATACCATTGGAAATCCAATGCAAAGAACAAAAACAAAATAAATGCAGCTATATCACATTATACATCCATATACATCTTCTGATCATACCTTACATTAGTCATACATCCATAATAAATATGCTAAAAGAATTAAAACATGCTAGTATAAATCAAAATATAGGAAATATAACTAGTGCTACCATATATCTAATATATCAATCATGCATAAAGTCTATGTAAAACAATCAAAAGTCCATCAGTGTCCAACATTAATAGTACAAAGTCTCATGAGTATGTGTGTGTGTGTGTGTGTGTGTGTGTGTGTGTGTATAGAGAGAGAGAGAGAGAGGATATTTGTGTAGATGGATTCATCAATGCATACATATCTTAAAATGTATATTTTGTAAAAAAACACACACACACAATATATATATATATATATATATATATATATATATATATATATATATATATATATATATATATATTGTGTGTGTGTGTGTGTTTTTACAAAATATACATTTTAAGATATGTATGCATTGATGAATCCATCTACACAAATATCCTCTATATCTATGTCTCATCTTATCCCTTAGAATACTAGTCTGAGTTGTATCCCTCTCCTATCTATAGTGATGTGTGAGCATTGTATAATCTAGTGTCTAGGTCTCTACATCATGTGTGACCAATATTTTATCCATGACATCCCCATCCATCCCATCTATAATACCCTTTAATATGTCCACCTCAGACTGTAATCATCTAATCTCAATAGTTTTATCCTCTATACCATACACTAAACCCTATAACCTGGCAACCTCCTGGTGAAATCCATCTATCTCTCTATCCTGAGCTCTAATTTCCTCTCAAAGTCTATCAATCAACACATGCTCCTTCCTAGATCTCAGAGTGTGTGAAGACTCAACCACATCCCCTCTCTCTACCTGGGTGTTATGTGCTACTCTTATGGTATTATCCTATCCTACATCATCATCATCCTTACTCTCCACCTATACCAATGGAGTATCTCCTCCAACACTTTTCTTTATATCAACATCTATGTCCACTCTTACCTCATGTAAAATCTCAATGTCCTCCACATCTGTGATCTACACATCATGCAACTGACTAGCCTCCAAAGCACATCCTATGCCTCATGATCATGCTCATGATAATCCTCTATCACCTATAATATCCCTCTTGATCTAGGATCCTAAACTTGTCCCTCATGGATATGTACTAATTTTAACCACCAACCTCTACATCCACATCCATGGTGATGCATATGGAATAGTCAATCTCACTTGTCTCTGTCGATCCCACCAATCTGCATATCCATCCACCACTCTCACATAAATGACATCTCTCTAATCACTCTATCTAACTATCTCTAACTATGTCCAACTATGATAGGTGATGTATGGATCAATAGTCATACCTTATTATGGTCTTTCCCTCATAGAACATGCAAATGCATGTGGTTCAGTTGGTATATGTTACCTCACACCAAAATATCTCATCACTCTATTTGAGTGATATCTATCTATAATACAAAAATTCCTCCTGATGATGTAATAAGGGGTCATCATGTAGTCCATGTGAAGATCCTCATGTGGCCATTAAAACACAATCTTTTTGTAAGGTCTCTAGGTGATCTGATCATCACCTACCTCATTAATTTCCCTCCTATAAAAATCTATATCTCTAATATGTGGTCTATATATCCCAATAATAACATGCCATCCATATGCCAATGGATCATCATCATATCATGTGCTCATATGTCCAACCAACCTCTCTATTACAATATGTTCATATCACCAAACCTGTAGTAATGTAGATGGTCTAATCTCTATCCAACCTGAATACATAAAATGATGTAAATCATGGTATAAGTGTGTTAACATAAATTGACCCCATGCGAATCTCTCTCCCATATCAATCATATCTCCAATCACATAGAATAACCCAATGGGACATAACCTCCCACTCTTTTCAAGAAGCAAAATGCCACTAATAATATCCATGAGTAAGATAGTTAGAGAATCCATATTTAAATTAGTATAATAGTATATGTCAATCTTGCCTCTAACAATCAAAATCAAACTATCACCAAAAATCTATTATAATGTAATCTCCTATGGACCCTATCCCTAATAAACACATCTACCTTATATCAAGATATCCAAAATTCGGTACACATCTAACAATGTTATAGTCATCTCCCCTATCAACAAGTGAAATGGCTCATCTCATAGTGTCATCTCTCTACTAGTGATATCGATATAGCTCTATCCACTCAAACCTCTAGCATCTTTGAAATATAGGATAGTCTACTTGCCTCTAATATGTCAAAATCATTCTCAATAAATCTTGCTCCCTAGTCCCATGTAACAAGAACTAGTAATACCTCTTGCAAATCACAAACATTAGCATTTCATTAATTTTAATCAGTATTACATTCATCATTATCACTATTTCCAAATACTCAATAAAAATAGAAAAAAAATCCACATAATCACACAAACATTCTTCATTTCATTTTATTTTATCAATCTACTTTCATTTCTATACACCACAAAATCACTACTACAATTTGCAAATTTGATATTGATCTTTGCCAATTTGCATTTAACCCCTTTTCAAAAAATCACTACTATAATTTGCAAATTTTCTATTGGTATTTACTAATTCACTTTTAACCCCTTTTCACAAATTCACTACTACCCTAAGCGAAATCACTTCTATGGCCAATGATTTCATTGCCATGTTTAATGATTTTGCTATTATCAAAATAGCAAAATTGTCATTTTTACCTAAAATGAAATTGTTAGCATATTTAGTAAAATCACTACCATGCTTAGTGAAATCATTATTTTCCCCAATGAAATTATTGATTTCAATGCCAAAATCATCATTTTGATAAAAACAATTTCATTTTCTCAAAATTTAAGCCCTAATTAATGATCATAAATGCAAAAAAAATCAACTTTAATTTCACTTAATAGAGGCCTACTCCTCAAGTCTCTAAAATCTCTTCAGTTACTCTGCTCAGTTCTCATGGTGTGAGATACGGTCCATATTTCCTTGCATGTCTCAGATCAAATATCTCAAATCATAATTCTTAGCAAATAATCTTAAATCAAATTACACAAGTGATTTTAAAATCCCTATTTGTTCTACTTATATTATTTTATACTATCAAATATTCCCCCCCCATCCCTTCATCCAACTCATTTCATCATCCATTTTTTAAATTTCCACAAAGATTAAATCAATTTATTCTAAATTTGTTTTCAAAATCTTGCAACAATCTCTCACCATAAAATCAACATAATCATTTTCTAATTCAATATCTTTATTCTATTTATAGATCCACAACTTATTATTATTGGGATATATCATTCTCATGACCATTCAATTGACCCCTACATCATTAGTGAAACAATAAGTGTGAAATCTCTGGATGGTTAAACTATTATCTTCCAAATCCATACTATAGTTTTACTTTACTAGGGTCAACCTTCTTATGCAACCAACATCTTTCAAATTTGACATCAATTCTACCATAAGTTGATTTATCATTTCTACCACTTTTCTTTCTGCATTTCCTAGTTTTGTCAATTTCAAGCATTTGTCTATTTTATCACACAAACCCTTGAGGGGGCATCATCACACTCATTTTCATTC